>BSQZ01000023.1:6872773-7222773 GCA_033239005.1 Lamellibrachia satsuma
AACCTTGTTGAACACAAAGCATCTTAATTTAATGGACCTGTTAGATAACCCTACGTCACGAGTGCTTATAATCTGGCAATGTTCGCTCACTACATGAACATCTATTTGTAAACATCTAGTTCTATACTTGCCAATAGGATATGGCCATGCAGTAAACTCAACTAATGCTAGGCATACATTGCTAAACTTTTGTCGCGAATCGTGTATTTATTTAATTTAAAATGGATCAGCCGTGCAATGCACGCCGATCCGCAACTCGAAAACGTGCGGAACCGTTCGTTGTATCTTTATGTCTGTAATAGCAACTGATGTGTTTTTCTCACTGTCGGTGTCTTTTAGCGCCAACATTTCAGGAGAGCTAACCTATGTGTACGGTGCAGTCTACACCCATTGTTATTTGACCACATTGCCAATGAATGTGCCCAGGCGTTAAATGCCGCCCTAGCGGTGGCGGTCACATTTCGAAATGCCACCTCAAACCAAACGATTTTCGTAAACAAGCGTCCCACGCAGAGCACGACGACAGGAGTCGGCACTGTAGCACATGCAGTGGCAAGAATGTCGGCCATCTTGGAAAGTGTGACATAGTCAAGTTGGGCAAGGCAAGAATGTCGGCCATCTTGGAAAGTGTGACATAGTCAAGTTGGGCAAGGCATTATGGTAGCTTCTGATCACCATTTTGTTCATATATTAGACACATTGGAAAGTGGTATTCGTTTCTTCGCTCGACTAGCGAGTGATTTATCGATGTCGATAGTATTGCTTTGTTATCGATATTAAGTAAATGGCTTTGTCGGCATTTTAGCTACCTTAGTTTGTTGCAGTCCACCTGAAAAGAGAGAAAGAGAGAACAAAGAAAAAAGAGAGAAAGATAGATAGAATGAGAGAGATAAAGGAGGAGAGAAAGAGGCAGAAAGGGAAAGAAATAAAGGGAGCTATATACAGAGAGCGAGATGGAGAGAGAGAGAGAGACATATATATATATATATATATATATATATATATATATATATATATATATATATATATATATATATATATATATATATATATATATATATATATAGAGGGAGGAGGAGGGAGGGAGAAGGAGAGGGGGAGAGAGAGGGAGAGAGAAGATGGAGAGAGAGTGTGAGAGACATAATGACAGACAGAAGGGAGATACAGATAACTGATGGAAATATATATGTATATATATATATATATATATATATATATATATATATATATATATATATATATATATATATATATATATATATATATATATATATATATATGTGTGTTTATAATGTATATATATATATATATATATATATATAGAGAGAGAGAGAGAGAGAGAGAGAGAGAGATGATGATGATGATGATGATGATGATGATGGCAACAGTGAGATGGATGGGAGTGCCAGAAGCAAAAGCTAGGATGAGTTGTGGTTGGATCTGGGTTGTCAGAAGAGTTTTTAGTTAATATCGGTTTAAGGCAAGAAAGTGCCCATAGCCCTTTACTGTTTATCATGGTGATGGAAATAATCAGCAGGAAGATCGTTGCCAGAACAACAACAACAGAAGCTGCAAGTGTGTGAGAATAACTGGTTTCGGCGAATAACAAGAACAAAGAGGGTGGACAGAAGAAGGATGAACAATCTAAGGAAAGAGGTTGGGATGCAATGCAGCCTAACAGGAAGATTGGTGAGAAGCGGGATGAGATTGGCAGGCCACTTGGTAAGAATGTATGTAAGCAAACTAGCAAAGTGAGCAGAGGTGGAAAAGATCAAGGACGTAGGAAAAGGGGAAGGCCACAGCTGAGATGGAAGGACTGTGTGAAGAGGGACATGAGAAGATCGGGGGAGGATGAAAGATGGAGAGAGGGAGCGGCCGATAGAAAACTATGGAAAGAAAGAACAGAAAGAGTGGCTCGACAATATTTTACCTGACCCTCACCCCTGTACAGCAGGAACAAGGAGGAAGAATATAAATATATATATATATATATATATATATATATATATATATATATATATATATATATATATATATATATATATATATATATATATATATATATATATATATATATATATATAGAGAGAGAGAGAGAGAGAGAGAGAAAGAGAGAGAAAGAGACAGAGAGAGAGAGAGAGAAAGGAGAGAGAAAGAGAGAGAGAGAGAGAGAGAGAGAGAAAGAGAGAGAGAGAGAAAGGAGAGAGAAAGAGACAGAGACAGAGAGAGACAGAGAGAGAGAGAGAGAGAGAGAAATGAGAGAGAAAGAGAGAGAGAGAGAGAAAGAAAGAAAGCGAGAGAACGAACAATATGGTTGATCCTGAGCGCAAAAGGCCGTTGAAGCAAACTGACGGATCGATATTTGCTGGCATCAAGCTGTCAGTAAAGATGAGACTACAAGGGAGCAGAACGCCATTCTCATCAGCAACGCAAGTCATTGCACTTCGCATCGTAATGCCATCTAGCAGTTCACTGTCCTCAGCCAGCTGCAAAGGCATGTGCCACATTTGATAAGTTTCAACGTTTTCAGTTGAATCGGTCCACAAGATGCGTAGCAGTGGCTGAATTCGATTAGCCCATTGTGCCACGAACAGCGTGAAGACTGTTTCTGCTGCTAATACAAATTACAAAATACAGTGAATTCTTATTATTAAATGTGAATGTTTGGCAAAGATCACACTCCCCTCCCACTCCCCTCACACTCCCCTCACACTCCCCTCACACTCCCCTCCCACTCCCCTCCCACTCCCCTCACACTCCCCTCACACTCCCCTCACACTCCCATCACACTCCCCTCCCACTCACCTCACACTCCCCTCACACTCCCCTCACACTCCATTCACACACCCCTCACACTCCCCTCACACTCCCCTCACAATCCCCTCCCACTCTCCTCACACTCCCCTCACACTCCACTTCCACTCCCATCACACTCCCTCACACTCCCCTCACACTCCCCTCACACTCCCCTCACACTCCACTTCCACTCCCATCACACTCCCCTCCCACTCCCCTCACACTCCCCTCACACTCCCCTCACACCCCCCTCACACTCCCCTCCCACTCCCCTCCCACTCACGCCACATCCCTCTTCACGCGGGTTTCACATATCAAACATACTGACATTCAACAAAACATGGCAGACAAGAGAACTGTCGACGTCTCGTTGGTGACCATTCAGAGAAGGTTTCGACGCACTGCAATTACGTATCAGGTGTTGTCATGACTTCAAGAAACTGATGACACTGAAGATTTTTTATTTTTTATGACAGTTATGTAATGTCTATTTCGGTGCATGCAAAGTACGTCACAGATTCTAATCACATATCCTAACCACACAACCAGTGTTTCTACATCAAGATGGATAAGCAATTTCAGCAAGACGACACGCGCGTGATGTATTGGAATTGTTCAGGACACAAAACCCAAGAGGACCTCAATCGATCTCAAAGTGAACCGTCTCGTGTATGTAACTGATTCAGCGAGTACAGATATTAACGTATGATTCACACAGAACAATGAATGATTCACACAGAACAATGAATGTAAACATTTGAGTGGATGGCGCATTGATAAACTAACATTACCATTCATCACCGAGGTAATGACGATAGAACAACTTCTCTAAACGAGTTTAAACGAGATCGAATCGACAATGAACTGATTGAATTACCAGGGAACTCAATACTCCGAGAGTCGGCGGTGAAAGAGACAGAGCAATCCATCAAATTGATCGTGATAAGCTCGAGCGGTATTTGTTCAGGAACGACGAGACGAATAAAGGACTAACAGCGACGGCTGTTGAACCACCCGTGCACTCCTTTTGTAGTGTTGCAACAGACCTGGAAAACAAGAGACGTTATAATCTGTGAAACACGTCGGTTTCAAAGAAATTGTTCACATATATCATGTCTGTTCTTGCATTCTTTCTAGGGGTTAGCCCGTGTGATGTCATCATCAAAGCCAACAATCTCAATGGTGGTTTCGTGTAATTATCGTCGTAATTATCGTAAGTTATTTAGGAGAGCAGTACTTGATGGCCACTGAACATCCATAGTCTCCTTTTGTATGATTACAACAGAGCTGGAAAACAAGAAGCGCTATAGTTAGAATCATGTCGGTTTAAAATAAATTGTTGGTATGAATCACCCCGGTTTTTGTGGCCGTTCGTGGGGTTAACTCGTGTGATGCCATCATCAGAATCAAACATGGCTGTTTGACGCGAGCAATATATATATATATATATATATATATATATATATATATATATATATATATATATATATATATATATATATATATATATATATATATATATATATATATATATATATATATATATATATATATATATATATATATATATATATATATATGTATATATGCGACCTTTCAGTGGGATTGTTTCTACTCCGTCTGCGGACGACAAATAACGATGACGCCGACGATAATGGTACATACACATACACAAACGCAAGAATACGAAGACCATCAGTCCATCTGTAACATGGCAATGAATTCAAAGGATGCAAGAACTTGCACACATTAGTAATGATGGCAGTGCAGTCGGTGACAGCGAACGTGAACTTTGTTGCCTGACCACAGCAGACAGCCAATTCTTCTTCGTGCTATGCACGTCGTAATGCAAGTCCTTGGTGGATTATATATATATATATATATATATATATATATATGGATATATATATATATATATATATATATATATATATATATATATATATATATATATATATATATATATATATATTTATATAATCCACTTGCATATATTATTATATATATATATATATATATATATATATATATATATATATATATATATATATATATATATATATATATATATATATATATATATATATATATATATACATACATATATTGCCTTTGGCTCCAAAGGTGCTCAGTAATACAAACTCATACAGAACACGTCAACATGTCACTGTCACCCTGACATGTTTGCTTCTGATACACTTGTTGACGGCAGGTGGCGTTGCATATATATATATATATATATATATATATATATATATATATATATATATATATATATATATATATATATATATATATATATATATATATATATATATATATATATATATATATATATATATATATATATATATAGCAAGTTCTAACATAACATTGTCAATATTAAATAATTTCTTAGCAAACCTTTTCATTATTGTTGACCATAGCTGTATATATATATATATATATATATATATATATATATATATATATATATATATATATATATATATATATATATATATATTATTTAATGTTGACAATGTTATGTTAGAACAGGCTTATTCGATTACTGGATGTTCCAGCTGATTAGCGCGAACGTTTTAATATAAATAGATTACATATTACAAGAGGAGTTATTTTTACAAAATATGCTAGATCTTTAAAGGATAACAATTCCAATATAAAAGCAAAATATTTTTGTTTAATTATAGGGTCTATGTATATGGGAAGATCCTACTATAAACTAATGATCTAGGGATGTGTGCGACAAACAACATGGGAAACATTTTATGCAGCGTTAACGCTACATTAATTCTTTTGCATAACACCAAAAAAAAAAACGTGGGAACGGAAATTCTTGTTAGCATTTATACGGGCATGAAACCAGCCGCATTGTTGACAGACAGAACGAACGTGAAGTGTGAAAAGGGGGTTGCTTGGGCGGTGCACATACGTGGTCTTTTTAACCCGGACCACCCACCCCCTGGCGATGTGAGAAGTGCCAATCACGAGTCGGGTGGAAACAGGTAAACACGACTCAGGTCAGTACAAGGGCGTCAGGGTTGGCTGCACATGCCTGTCGCGTCCCGGCTGTGGCGTATCATCTCGTCCATCAATCACTACCCGTGTACGTTATTGAAATGGGCGGATATGGAACACTGCTAGCGTCACGCCCCGTCTATGCGATGAGGGTACTTAGTCCAAACGCCCTCTCACGGTTGGCCGTAGAAAACAAACGATGTTAAGTTTACAGAAAACGATTGTGAGGCACCGGTACATCTGGTGTATGCTGATGTAACACCTATAGCGCCTACGTACTGTGACTGTTCTTTCGCCAACCGGCGTATGCCCATATAAAACACAGCTTTGTTTATTCCGATAGTAACCTGCACGCAGACACATGGGGAAATAATCCACATTTGACCTTTACTAAATTACCCACGAAATTTGAATTAGGTGAAATATCGTGAGATTAAATCTGAGTGACACCTGACCCACTACCGAGGGTAACATAGTCAAGGGTAATGATTATCGCCCGATCATTCTACTTAGAAAAGCGGTAGACTGCATATATAAAGTTGTGCGAGTTATCGATGGGGCTGTTTATTCATGAGTCTCACCCTACCTTCGTCGCAATCGCGTCCACATGTATTTTCAGATAACAATTCTTTGTGTGCGTGCGTGCATGCGTGCGTGTCTGTCTCCGTGAGTGAGTGCGTATGTGTTGTCAAATTATATACTGGCAGAACTATCAGGCGCACTGCAGATCCATAAACGGCTACGTAGTAACCCGAGGACATAAATCTCTGCTTAATACGCCCAACTTGACGACTAGTCACTGCTACATCCGGGTACCTGTTCCACGGGTCATGCGGTGCACAGTCGAGTCACCGGAGTACATGGCAGACTCTGACACTCTAAGGGTAGCATGTATTTAAACAATTCGAGAGCAAATTTGTAATTCATCGTATCACAATCTATAGGCGGTAATATAGCACTTAATGGCCCATATCTTAAAGGTATTCGCTATGATCCACACCGTGGCATTTTTAACATACATACATGGAACGTTGTATCCCTTTATCTGCATAATCCCATCTTATTTCCATAAGGTACACCCTTACTCGATATGCATGGATATTATAGGGATACCGCTAACACCAAACTACTGGATTCCCTTTTTCCATGTAATGGTTCCATGTTCAATAGTCTGAGCCATGAGAACCGAATTTATCCAGACGTGCATCCCCGTCAACATGACAGACTGACACCCCCGTCAACATGACAGACCTGAGTATATGAGTTCAAACGTTTTTTCTGGAAGTGAATCTATTTATGTAACTAAAATAACTAAATACACAGAAATATTACTTTAAATCAATACGAAGATTTATTCCATTTTTACAATGAGTTAGCATTAAACAATATATGACTACAAGAACCTGACACACAAATGGGATGCATTCGATTGGCCGTCATCGCATTACTGCCTGCATGCAACGCCACCTGTCGACAACAAGTGTATCGAAGCAACCATGTCGGGGTGACAGTGACATGTTGACGTGTTCTGTATGGGTTGTATTACAAGATCATATCTGAGCATCGTTGGAGCCAAAGGCAAGATATACCATCCCATGCACACGAAAGATCGCGTGTTCGAACGGGTCACAAACAGACTGTTCTACACGCCAACACAATCACCCACCCAAGTAATGAACGCACGAATCGTTATTGGGCAAAACTCGGTCAGGTAAACACGTCAACCGTTCCACATTCGGTTAACCAGCGTCGACCGGGACCATCGAACAATATACAAGAACCGTACACGATGGTACGATATAATGTTTTGTCTACATGCTGTAAGGAATTGGATAAACAGGTCTGGTAAAGGAGCCAGTCGTCACACTCCAGTCGCCAGCCAGTGGTTGACGCTCTGGTAGATCACTCTTCAGGAGTATATGCCCCAATTAACAGTGGCAAACCGCATTAGGTTAGATTTCACGATATTTCAAGTTTGACGTGATGCCTGCATGACAATCTGCCGAGTCGTGCTGTTAGGTCACTGCTGTCAATACACGACCAGGTGTGGCAGAGATAGTCCGCACGACACGAGCTGGTCCGGTAACACTGTTTAAAACTCCATGACCAACTGATTTAGCTATCGCAAATCCAGTTCGTTTATATTAAAATACGTACTGTGTGACTAGTTTATGCGATATCCGCAGTCGATTTGATAAACATTTTGTTCAAATCGGCGAAAGAATTGACTTCAGTTGTTAGATCTGGTAAGGTTCAAAATAGAGGATATCCAAACTGGTAAACAATGTGCTGGTCAATAAAGATAACTGTGGTGATGTCCATCCTCTCGCCGATCATATGATAAAGTTACGAAATTTCAGAAAAGGGTGAAATTCGTGAGTTTTCGGCCTTTTCATTTTCACCTGAACTAATGTTTCACCAAAAAATTTAAGTAATTTAATAGTTTGTCTGATGATTTTACAAAAACTACATACAAAAGTTGCACAAACGAGCTGGCATGTTGCCGTGGATACAAGGTAGGTTTGATTTTTAGCAAAATGAATTTTAAATGAGACTAGCAAAAAAATCGAATTGAGGAGGGAGCTTTAATGCAATGAGCCTACACGAGGATTGGGCATTTTGAAATCGATAGGATTTACGCGCGCGCGCGAGTGTGTGTATATGCGTGTGTGTGTGTGTGTGTGTGTGTGTGTGTGTGTGTGTGTGTGTGTGTGTGTGTGTGTGTGCGTGCGTGCGTACGTGCGTGTGTGTTTGTGTGCGTGCGCGCGCGTGCGTGCGTGCGTGCGTGCGTGCATGCGCATGTGTGTGTGTACATATACATGCACGCATGAACGCACGCACGCACGTTTGGCATAGTACATTAATAAGACATACGCAAAATTGCAATTTTAAACTTCGTAGACAAAAATACATTTAAGTTAAATGTACACAGTCTGAGAATTTTCATTGTAAAGTTATGTTATACAATATAATAAATCATATTTATTGTAGCATCTTGAACGCATAAATGTGTTTTAATGAATCACAATTTCAAATTATAATTTTACAGTTATCTGTTTGTGAATGTCGCAATGTTTACATGATATTCGAGACAAAATAATTATTCAAAGTAAACAGAAAACGGTCAGTGTATATGACTTTGGTTCATTAAAAACCTTTTGATGGTCAAAGCGTTATATATATATATATATATATATATATATATATATATATATATATATATATATATATATATATATATATATATATATATATATATATATATATATATATAACAGATAAAGTTGTTATTACGTAAACATGATTTTACGAGAACAATCTTTGAACTTTAAACTGCTGCCGTGCAAGTCACGGGTATATTACAAACATTACATCAGCTACTTTCAGCAAGTCACGGGTAGATTACAAACATTACATCAGCTGCTTTCGGCTAAATATTGTAAACGTGTTGTAATAATAACAACGGTATCAGCGGTTAGCGACAGTACTATTTTGGGTCACGGATCCTGGCGTAATGATTTCAGGCATAAAACCAGCAAGCGAACTCTTACCAACTTGACACGACAAGTGACATCAATCGATATGTAAACTACCGTCTGCTTCGGCGGGCCGCCGATTTGACGCAACATCTAAATTATATAAACAGCAGCGTACGTCAGCGATAGTCGGATTGTGGTAGAACTATTACCGTCAACAGCGAAACGATTAGTGTCTGATAACCGCCGTCGTCGACACAATTACTGGTTGATGGATGCCTACTAAACCAACTGCCCGTGTCGTCAACGACAACGGCGACACGGAGGCATCGACCCGCGCCGCAACCACGAGCTGTATGGTGGACGTACGAAAAACAGACAAACTGGGACAAAGTTCGAGAGAGTGGATGAAGGCACTGTGTTGCTTAATTCGCTGTGCCGCCTCGGCCAAATTAATGATTGTTGGAATGGTGTTACTGGACCTGAGGACCGTCGTGTTACAAACTAGTCAGCGCCGGACGAGCGATCGATATAATCTGCCTCGCCTAAACAACCGTCGTGTATTTAAACAATCTTGCAAATATTTCTTCTGTGATTCTCCATTAAAAAAAATTACACGCACGCGCACGCGCACGCGCACGCGCACGCGCACGCGCACGCGCACGCGCACGCGCACGCGCACGCGCACGGGGGTAATGCCCAAACACCACTTTTGAGACTTGTTGGTCGATTGTTCTCCTGCAGTGAGCAGTACATTGCAAGCGTCTCCTTCTTATCACTTACATCAAGTCATAGCTTCTTATGGTGTTTGAAACATGTGTTTCGCGTTCCAGCGTGCCACACTTTGTCAAAGCCTCTGGTACAGTCGATGATGTTGTCATATACACAATACACCTGCTTCTTTCTCGACTGTCTTCTTACTGAAAGTTCTCACCATGTAGAGACGAGTTGTACAATCACAGAACAAATCCATGCAGATTGTACACGGGCCATGCTGATAAGACTGAACGGTGTGAATGTAAATACGAAGAACTGGGGGTTAAAAGGTTACGGTCACGAAGCCCTCGCATTACATGTGTGCCATTGAAAGAATAAACCTACCAACCAACCCGTTTTCAAACGACAGACGCGGCATAACAACTTGGACCGTTGCCGTTCTGAATGAGATTGTTGGAGATGCCGTAAAAGATAGACCTATGAGTGAATTTGAACACTGTGGGCCGTTGGCGGTCATCGTACTGCGTCACGATAACGCGCTTCATGAAAACACCGTGTCCGCAATAAGGTTAACATTCCTGGGATAGTCACAATTACCCTGGAGGGCAAACGCCGTGACGTGTGGTGCAGGAATTAGTCAAGCCCCCCGAGTATTTAGCATTGTAGAAGCCGCGCGGGACCGCCATTAACTGATAATCTTTGCGAGCGATTAGCGGACATCGAGAGAAGGCTGCCAACGCGGCAGCCAAACTCGCGTTATATGACGAGAGTTCCTGTCGACCACAGCGACGTGTCGCCCCGGGTCAAACGAGTGGCCGGGTAGCGGCCACACCGGATAAATCACATGGGCCCATCCTGCCGATAATTTCAAAACAAGTCGTCAATTAAGTCGCTTTTTCAAACACACGCCCTATGTAGCAAATTTGGAGTAATCGTAGGTGAAAATCCACACTCTAACAACAGACACATGATCACTCTGACGATGTCATAAAAGATGGAGGCATATAGTCTATGTTCGCTAAAATATAAAAAGTGGCAGGTTCTTCCCGCTATCGATGTAGATGCAACGTTTCACGCGGCCACCCATGTCATTATGTTGCATATACTACATGGTGTTGAGCAGTTGAGATTCGGTCTTTCTTTTGGATAAAGGCGAACGTGACTTTCTGGACGCGTATACCGTCCTGCTAAACGCGACAATATATATATATATATATATATATATATATATATATATATATATATATATATATATATATATATATATATATATATATATATATATATATATATATATATATATATATATATATATATATATATATATATATATACATATATATATACATATATATATATACATATATATATATATATATATATATATATATATATATATATATATATATATATATATATATATATATATATATATATATATATATATATATATATATATATATATATATATATATATTAGTGCCCTGCACGGGCCTATAATTTGAGCTCAAGCCCGGCCTGCAATTAGCAGTTAGAATCCAAGCCCGCAAAAAAAATTTCTAGCCCAGCCCGGCCCAGGCCCGCAAGCTAGAATTTAATTTAGAATTTTAATGTCTACAAGTCTGCGGCTGTACTGTGTGCTGGACGAGTTCTAGAAAAAGTCAACACAACCAACTGCTTCAAACGGACGAATATCTCGAAGAAAAATAATCAACTTTTTATTGTCATTTCTATTAAGTATCATAACATATTTTTATATATGGCTTTAATTTATTGGCTTATGGTTAGGGTAGGAGATATGTTTATCGGAACCCTAATGCAAACCATAACCCTAATTTAAGTTGTTAATTGAATTAGGTCAACTAAGTTAACTTAATTTAATTAATTAATGTTACCAGTAAGGGCAGTTAATTTGGTATTAATTGATATTTCAATTAAGTGTCACCCACTGGCACTGACACCCACTGGCACTGACACCCAGTGGCACTGACACCCAGTGGCACTGACACCCAGTGGTATTTCCAGCAGGCCTGCAGTCACTAGCCTGAATGTGAATTAGTACAAGTGTGAATGAAAGAAAATTTTAGAGAAATTGTAGACACTGAATAGTAGACACTAGATAACACAATTGAAAAATATCAACTACCAACTGGGGTGGGCACTGGGCAATGGGCAGTTGCCAGTGGGCATGTCATTCAGGCAGGCAAGATTTGGAGGGAAGACAATAGAATGTCCACCTGTAGGGTCAAAGGGTGATACCTTAATGGTTAATCATGGCTTGATTGCCTCTGCAAATATGTATATATATATATATATATATATATATATATATATATGTTTGTGTGTGTGTGCTGTAAGTGCGCGCGCTGTGTGTGCGTGTGCGTGTGCTTGCGAGTGCGTGCGTGCGTGCGTGCGTGCGTGCGTGCGTGCGTGCGTGCGTGCGTGGGTGTATATGTGTGTCAAGGTCATGCGATGGTAGATTGATGACATTATGCAAAGAGGCTATCTGGGTGTGTATTGGTATGTAGCCTGCAAATGGGGTTCATTTACCCGCTGGTCGTCGAAATGTTTACGTCAATGTACTAACCTAGCATATGTAAAAACGGTTTGTTACGTTGCAGCCGAATCAGTTTCATCGATGTTCAAGTGTGTATTGCGCGCATAGTTTTAGTAATATGCGTACTCGATTGAATAAAAAATGCAAACTTTTGTACCGAATGTTTTATTCGTGTTGAGTCTGCAACGTGTGTATGTGCACGTTGAAAGTAATTGTGTTGGCAGAAATAAACCTTATGAGAACATATTGCAAAACTTTGGAAAACACAGTAAAACTTTGCAATTTGCATTCCACCCACACGTTACGGCACACCAAAAGCCTGTCACATATAGACGTCCGACAGGTGGTTGTTCGTTTGTGTTCTAATTAACACCGATTAGGGGGAAAACCACACCTACAAATATATCTGCGCGCTCATTACACCCGTAGGACAACATATATGAAACAAGAGGATCTTATGGCCAATTAGTGTCGACGCTGAAGGTAGACTTGACACGCCGTACGAAACCAGCGGGCCGCGCGCTGTCGAATGCAGCCGCTCAAAGCTGCGCGGCAGACAGAGGTGTTTATAAAATATTCTCCCCCGCGAGGGGCGCCGCCGTCGAGACATCATGGCGGCGCGTACACCAGGACGAGGCGGCTCTCCCCAGCCTATCATCGGCTGGATTTGTTGTCGGTTCGCCGCCGGCGTTACGGGGAACAAGTGTTGTGATATTAGCGTTAATTAAACGCTCTAGGTGCGGGTCTTGTCGGTACCATTTCAAGGCATCGGTACGGAGACCTTACAAAGTGCAGTCTACCGGCCTCGAACGGCGGGTATTGTGGAGTAAAAGGTGACAACTACGCTGGATACTCGGTGTTGTGAAGCCGACACATACGTGACATAGGACAATTAAAACTCAGAGGATTGGTACCGCCATGGTTGCTCCATAGGTGCTGAAGATTTGCGATTGCAAATTTAAATTTCAGGACTAAATAAGACAAGTCTTTTATGTGCTTGGCGTTCTGTCAAAGGTCTCAACGCGATACTACTTCGAACCCCCGCTGAGAGATATCCAAACCCACTGATATTTCCCTTGTCAAGAATAGTACAGGCACAATTGACGTCCTTATTCCAACATAGAGTCCACGCGGACGCCGTGTAGCTAGATCTTGAATCCGTCTTTGGATTCATAACCACCTAATGAAGTCCCCTGGATTCGCTCATGAATAACCCCTGTTCCATGTTTGCCCCATTTGGTTTTATTCGCAATATGCACAGCAATCAGTCGCCCGACAGACGGTTATTAAAACTATTATGGTAGCAAATTGGAAACATAAAAAATTTCGAAGTATTTAAGACTGTAGTGTTGACATCGTACATTTTAGATGCAAGGGTCTACATCCGCACCTCAGTAATTATTGTGAGAAAAACAGGTAAAAAAACATGAAAATATCGTGGCTAAATGCATAAGGCTTCGTTAAAGGCCTACCAAAAATTAATTAAGTCTACCTTGGCATTCTCACAATATTCCGCGTAATGTTATGCGGAATAAAACACAATTATTGTATCAATATAATCATGATGCCATTATGACCAATTTGGGAAATATCGTAACAAGTTCTTCAAACAATCTCATTAGATTTGAATTGTTAAGTCAACAATATTGATTTTTTTCTCAAAATTGACTGCGTATTTTCAAAGCTTAATTTTTTCTATATTCTACTATGAGGAAATGATATTGGAAGGGAACCAATTTTTTCGTTCGTCTAGTTTTAGAATCATTTCGCGAACAAATAAATATATCGAGTATCCACTGCGACATCTACCTCTAGTATCCACTGTGACTTGCTAGCTCGAGTATCCACTGTGACATGCTAGCTCTAGTATCCACTGTGACATGCTAGCTCTAGTATCCACTACGACATGCTAGCTGGAGTATCCACTGTGACATGCTAGCTCTAGTATCCACTACGACATGCTAGCTGGAGTATCCACTGTGACATGCTAGCTCTAGTATCCACTGTGACATGCTAGCTCGAGTGTCCACTGTGACATGCTAGCTCTAGTATCCACTGTGACATGCTAGCTCGAGTATCCACTGTGACATGCTAGCTCTAGTATCCACTACTACATGCTATCTATAGTATCCACTACAACATGCTAGCTCGCGTATCCACTACGACATGCTAGCTCCAGTATCCACTACGACATGCTAGCTCTATTATCCACTACAACATGCTAGTATCCACTGTGACTTGCTTGCTCGAGTATCCACTGTGACATGCTAGCTCTAGTATCCACTACGACATGATAGCTCTGGTATCCACTACGACATGCTAGCTCTGGTATCCACTACGACATGCTGGCTCTAGTATCCACTACGACATGCTAGCTCTAGTATCCACTACGACATGCTGACTCTAGTATACACTACGACATGCTAGCTCTGGTATCCACTACGACATGCTGGCTCTAGTATCCACTACGACATGCTAGCTCTGGTATCCACTACGACATGCTGGCTCTAGTATCCACTACGACAGGCTAGCTCTAGTATCCACTACGACATGCTGGCTCTAGTATCCACTACGACATGCTAGTTCTAGTATCCACTACGACATGCTGGCTCTAGTATACACTACGACATGCTAGCTCTAGTATCCACTACGACATGCTGGCTCTAGTATCCACTACGACATGCTAGCTCTGGTATCCACTACGACATGCTAGCTCTAGTATCCACTACGACATGCTGGCTCTAGTATACACTACGACATGCTAGCTCTAGTATCCACTACGACATGCTGGCTCTAGTATACACTACGACATGCTGGCTCTAGTATACACTACGACATGCTGGCTCTATTATTCACTAAGACATGCTGGCTCTAGTATACACTACGACATGCTGGCTCTAGTATACACTACGACATGCTGGCTCTAGTATACACTACGACATGCTAGCTCGTTTGTGCAAATGTGTTATTATATTTTAATGAAAGCATCGGATGAGCTATTAAATTATTTTTGACCGGATCCTGTAAAAATTCGGTGAAAAAAGAGCACAGTGGTCCAGCTCAGTAGGCTATTATTATTATTATCATCTTTATTCGGACTCAAGATCCACAAACATGTACATATTAAACAAATTGTAAGTTAGAAATAGCAGCTAGAAAACAAATTATATTGTGCTGAGATATGAAATCACAGCATTATATTCTTCCTTATTTAAGACATCGTCAATGTTACAAACTTTCATTTCAACCAATTCACAAATCATGTTTGCATTGTCATAGTA
The DNA here is from genome assembly GCA_033239005.1 of Lamellibrachia satsuma. Classification (NCBI taxonomy): domain Eukaryota; kingdom Metazoa; phylum Annelida; class Polychaeta; order Sabellida; family Siboglinidae; genus Lamellibrachia; species Lamellibrachia satsuma. The sequence goes on from BSQZ01000023.1 coordinate 6,888,622, forward strand.
TATAGCATTGACATTGATATTCCACATTTCTTTACATTTATGCTTAACAGCACTCATAGGCATATACAACAGTTCATGGTGGGTCATGTTATATTTGGACATAATGTGTCTTACATTCTGGCCCATAGTTGACCTATAAGCAAATGTCATTGTATTTGCAATATAATTAACAACCATGTTATCTGACAAGGCTACTGTTTTGTAAAACTTTATAAACCTAAAGACCAAAGCCACATCTTAAAGGTACACATTCAGCAATTAATGGCGCACTATGACGTACTGCTATGCACACTTTCGCAATTTAGCCGACCTAGCGATCAAGGTCAGCTTTTCGATGTTTGTTTAAACAAAAGTAGGCTCTACACACTCCCCACTCTTTTATTAAACTGACTGCGTGTATTACTTAAGCTGTTCACGCGCTACATATGTGACCATCAGCGAACCTGATTCGCGAAGTGCTAAATGATTAACGGAGAGAGTTTTAATCCAAGATATATGCAGCTGGCGGGCGATAACTTTAGCTGCCGACCCGGAATCCGCTAAACCTATGATATTTAATAAACGGAGAGTTGTACATTTGAAAATTCTCCATTCTGTAGCGTTTACGTTTCGAAGCCCTTGAGAACAAAGCAGCGTCTTAGGCTGGCGGACAAATCTCTGACAATATTTGCGTTTTCTTATAATGTTCCACGTATATTACATGGGGAACTGTTATTTTTTATGTATGCAAGCTTTGATGCGATCAACGTAATGAGATATCGATTCAGTCGTTGCTCGGAAATCGTCCGCTTCGGAGAAACGTGCTGATAACAGGCGTATTGACCTGAAGCTGAATGAATCACTTGTGTGGAGGAAAACCATGGGTTTCCACCAGATTTGTCACTTCGCATTTACGCCGCTAGTACTGTTCCACACAACAGCCAGAACTACACCTTGAAAAACGTCCACGATGTCCCGTGCGCGTCTCACCGTTGTGTCACGTGACACGGGTGTAGTCTGTTTGCGCGCGCTTAAAACAGAGAATCGTCGTCTTCGCTGAATAATAAAAGCTTTCCGCCGGTCCTGGTTATTGCGAAACTAGTGTAACACGCGCCAGACAAGACCAAACCTGACCCCTGCCAATCATTATTCAATGTGGGTAAAACACACTTCCAGCCAGACGATATTCAATACGCGGAATTTGCATGGAAACGGCCATAACAACGTTTTTCTAATCAGTCGCTGTTCAGCTGTCTATTCAGTAGTCATTCCGTGTGCAGCGGGCGTTTATTTAAGAGTAATTATGCACCGTTTTATATATTCTGCTTCGGTGCAACAATCGACGAGCAATTTACGACGTCATTCGAACTCCCCGTTGAACATCAGGTGTCAGTCCCCACCCAGACTAGAGGCGATACGCCACAACATCACCAGATCGTCTCGATGTCCCTGCGACGGGACATCGAGGGGCTCGGGGTCAACACACGACGCCGGCGAACGATCCGTTATATGTCACTTGGACGCCTATCCGAAGAAATCACAACGCTTTTGTTTGAAACCACTTATTCTGCGAAACGCGTGCCCCCGTAGAAGCTCAGGCAGACAGACGACGGTAATGTCTTCTGGCGAACGTAAATAGTATAATTGCTGCTTGCCTAGCAGACTGGCACCATTGTTTAGTGGTCTCCATCCCCTTGTATTTAGTTGCGTCTGTCCGGAATGTAGCGCCAGGGTACGCAGCGTACCTGGACCGGCGACGCTTGCCTCCGTTCATTCCGTGTAATCTCGACTCGGATCGCGAGTGCGAGTTCTATTTTGGCACGGATGATCACACGGATGGTGAAGTCGGGCGCCGTATTCTCGGTGCTCGCTACACACCGTGGTTGGCCGGACAACCGTCAGGTCACACCGACCAGCAAAAACAAAAACACTCTCCGGCGAGCCGGGAAGTCCACTGCGGGGTCCAGTTCGGCCACAGGTGAGTGCGCGATGTTCTTCTTTGACTGGACACGCCGCCGCTGGAGAAGAGAAGGTCAGTCCGCAGCTGTTCAGCGGGTCGTGTCTTTTGTGCGCTGTTTCGCCTCTTACACAACGAGCATGTCTTTGAGGCTGCTCGGGTGGGTCGGTCGATGACTACACACGTGCATGATCGATGCTTGCTCGATCCACTTTAGCCGGGGTCTGTCTTTCATTGATCACAGAACGTGATTCCACGGCCGTGCCGTAGACGCGACGACGTTGTTGCACTTGCTAACAAAGAAACGCGGCATTGGCGTGTTTCGTTGAACCTATATATAGTATGTTAAACCGGAATGTCAATACTGCTGTACTAATGTCAACAAAAACGCAAACACGCAAATTTCATAATTATTAATAATTGAAGCGTGAAGCGTGATACGTTTGACAAGTCCAACCTATCGCTACGAGTTTTTAAATGGAAAGTGTTTTAACGGAAACGCTACAGGAGCGACAGGTGAATGAGCCGTCCGAGGGCAGTCAGACAGCGCACGTATCCCGTCAGAGAACAGCGTTACAATGTGGTTTGACAGGTGTCGTGATCTGCGTCATTGAGAACGATATCGTTTTTCGTATGTGCCGCACATGCATTTCTCCGATTATTTTCTGATAACTCAATGGAACGCCCAGTGCTCAGACGCCAGGAGCAATACTGTTAATAAAACGTATTGGTGTTCCTCCAATACAACTCTTGACTCCGTATTGTAGTATTGTCGAGTTGGGAGATATGACAATATAATATATTATTACCAGACACAATAGTAACGTAGACAACTATGTCTTATGGTGCAAACACTGGTCTGTCTCAAACCGAGACAATCTCATGTATGCCCGAATCGCTAGAATAACGTCTGGCAGCGAACTAGCCACTGGCCGGTGGCAGGCAGGTGGCCACCAGGCGGTGATGGCCAGCTGTTAGTCGTAACGTTAATTAGTGTCAACACTCTCATCTCCCGTTGCTTATGAAGCTGCAACAAAGACACTGAACACCTAGAAGCGTGTGCGTCTCTGTTTTGTGCGACCAATTGATCTGTATGGTCGTAAAAATCGGTGCAATATAATAATTCTTTCGCAACAGCAGGTGTTGACTCTAAGGATGTATATGTCGATAGAATGCACGTCCCTGTAGTTAGTAGACGTACGTGTTCGTTTGTGTTGGTGATTCCTTGGTGCGGGCATTTCGTACACGGGCCGTAAAAATGTCATTCTTTTTCTTACTTATTGGCTATTGGAATGGGATGGCTTTCCGCCCAACAGGAATAACAGCTGCAAAGTGCAAATGCTTGTTCAGGGGAATTGCACGTTTTCGTATGGGCTAAAATGACGGTTTTTCTCCCGTCACACGTGCGAACGATTCCGTGGACGAACGTTTCGCTCTAGTCTGTGCAGTCACCATGTGGTCATATCTTTCTTAAAGGTACACAACATTCTGTTAAATAGTATAAACTGCATCTATACCAACATCTTAACCGTCCAAAAGTGTTTTAATGAATCATATTTTTTTATTATATAATTGGACCGTTATCTGTTTAATGTATTAAATGTTTCGACTTGAATATCATGTTTACATTGCAGACTAAGTGATAAGGTAGATATTCCTTAAACAAAACCAAATGACAATCACATTGTTTTGGAAAATGTGGGTCATTAAGATACATTTGTGAGGTCAAAAGGTTAGAACAGATACAGTTACCCCTGGCAGCATGATGCTTTACGATAAAGTGAACAGACCTTTGAGGCTGAGAAGTCGACACATATTTCGAAACGCTTTTTCACAACACCTCTTAACATATATAATTATTGTGTTTTATGCTATACATTAGTACGTATATTCGCATGCACCCTCTCATTATTGTGTGCCACTGGGGTTGTGCGTGGTTCATTTAGGGTAAGAGGTCATTCAGATAAGGATCATTAGTGCAAGGGGGCGTTTGGCTAACAACCTCGAGTGACTCAGCCGCGCTACCAAGGATCGAGACTGGATTCCTTTTTGCTAGTTAACTCACAACTAGACCGCGACGCTGACTAGACAGTTCGCTTCGGAAATAGAATCACACTCTATATCGCTTACACGCACAAGTAGTTTGGTTTTATGGGAATTACTTGTCAAAGTTGAAGGCCGTGTAGAAATAGAATCACGTTATATTACTTGCAGATAGTTAGTTGGGTTTTATGGAAATTACTTTTACTGGTGGAGCTTCGCCGAACCTTTGGTATGTCGCCGCCATGTGGTTGTCTGGGACCGTCTAGACTAAATGTACGTACGTGCGTGCGTGTGTGCGTGTGTGTGTGGGGGGAGGGGTACTTGAAAAAATAGATTTAACTGACTACCACACTACTTTAACCACTCACCATGCACGAGCAAACGGTTGGATATTGGTATGAGTGGATCCAGTTCCCTCCATCTGCTAACAACTAACTCCAAAGGGGAGGGGGTAATTTCAAACTGGAGGGATGCTTTTAATCGAAATGTAGCGACCGGTTCGCTTTAACGGGGAGGAAGGGGGAGGGAGGAGGGGAGGGGGGTTCTAAGCTAGGTTCAAATATCGCGCGTCTGGATGACTCGCTGTCGCAACTTTGGCCCCCGCGAAAATGTTGCATCTCGAATAAGATATTGCTTTTTCTAGAATCACTAATTTAAAGGGAATGTATGCAACGATGTTGGTTGACAAAAAATAACATCCCTGCTAAGTGTGTTACTACCGTGATCTTTCAGCTCTTAATGTATTTTTCTAAATACACATAACACATACAATTTGGCGATGAAATATATTTTTGCGACATGCTTGGAGATCACTTTACGACATTAAAAGACATATCAGTAAATATTCACCTTTAAAGGTTACATATAATCTTTTTTCGTAGGATAATTTATTTATCCGTCAAACTCCCGGTTTATACAGTTTCTGACAGTAAATAGACTACAACAATAAATATTCAAGCATAAAATGTAACATCGTTAATTTATATGTACGTTGAGATCTAAAATTCAGAGAACTGGAACATTTTAAGTATGTTCAACTAGTTTCGTGTCAGTTAACCAATGAAAATCGTTGTACTTTAATTAAGAATCCGCAACGGCTGCCTGCGTTCTAGAAAGCCAACCTTTCTGACAGAACTTCCACTCTGTTGACCTAGATGATCTATATTGTTGTTGGCGTCAATTGTGCTTGCATAAGCACTGGATTGTAGTCTCTACCAAGACCCTGCGTCATTCTGTAATTGCCCGTGACAGACATGTGTAAATGTCGCTGCCGTTGGTGACGAAATGGCTCACGGGCACTATCTTTCAAGATGTTGAAATCGCTGTCACAGTGTTGCTGTCACAGTGTTGTTGTCACAGTATTGCTGTCACAGTATTGCTGTCTCGTTGTAACATATCTGCTCGTAACTGACTTTTGGCCATGTCTGGCCACGCTAGGAATTTAATCATTCGATACTTATCGGTGTCTTTACAGACGATAGCAGTGGGGAATTTGACGTACTACAGTAGAATGAACCAACGCGAGCTTAGCACTTATATACTTTTATTAAATTATGCTAATTTTTATTAATTTATGTTATTGAAAAGTCGCCCGGATTAATGTGTGATCTCCATCGGGACAATTAAAATCACAAACAAAGTAAACTAAAACGTAACCCCGGATGACTGGCCACTTCTTTTCGCTCTTCTCTACATTGTTCTCTTGGTGCGTTCTCTACATTGTTCTCTTGGTGCGTTCTCTACATTGCTCTCTTGGTGCGTTCTCTACATTGTTCTCTTGGTGCGTTCTCTACATTATTCTCTTGGTGCGTTCTCTACATTGTTCTCTTGATGCGTTCTCTACATTGTTCTCTTGGTGCGTTCTCTACATTGTTCTCTTGGTGCGTTCTCTACATTGTTCTCTTTGTGCGTTCTCTACATTGCTCTCTTTGTGCGTTCTCTACATTGTTCTCTTGGTGCGTTCTCTACATTGCTCTCTTTGTGCGTTCTCTACATTGTTCTCTTGGTGCGTTCTTTACATTGCTCTCTTGGTGCGTTCTCTACATTGCTCTCTTGGTGCATTCTCTACATTGTTCTTGTGTTCATCTAGTCTTGTCTTAAACAATCTCCCTGCCGCGCCACAACTCTTACACGGTATTTGGTACAGGGATGGATCTAGGATTTGGCTAACGGAGGGGGGAGGGTGCGCAGCCACCCATGCATGGGGGTCCGGGGAATGTATTTACTATTCTTGATGGATTCAGGTGTATGATTTGTAGACCACCGTGAACAATGTTATCATCATATTAATTAAACAAAACAAAATCAGATCAAGGAACACGTACCGTTTAATATATTAGCGTATTGTACGTATATGTATGGTTAGTGTATTGTACGTATATGTATGGTTAGTGCATTGTACGTATATGTATGGTTAGTGCATTGTACGTATATGTATGGTTAGTGTATTGTACGTATATGTATGGTTAGTGTATTGTACGTATATGTATGGTTAGTGTATTGTACGTATATGTATGGTTAGTGTATTGTACGTATATGTATGGTTAGTGTATTGTACGTATATGTATGGTTAGTGTATTGTACGTATATGTATGGTTAGTGTATTGTACGTATATGTATGGTTAGTGCATTGTACGTATATGTATGGTTAGTGTATTGTACGTATATGTATGGTTAGTGTGTTGTACGTATATGTATGGTTAGTGTATTGTACGTATATGTATGGTTAGTGTATTGTACGTATATGTATGGTTAGTGTATTGTACGTATATGTATGGCTAGTGTATTGTACGTATATGTATGGTTAGTGTATTGTACGTATATGTATGGTTAGTGTATTGTACGTATACGTATGGTTAGTGTATTGTACGTGTATGTATGGTTAGTGTATTGTACGTATATGTATGGTTAGTGTATTGTACGTGTATGTATGGTTAGTGTATTGTACGTATATGTATGGTTAGTGTATTGTACGTGTATGCATTGTTAGTGTGCATCAATCGGTAGCAGTTCGATGAGCCCTCAGAGTATTAATAAAAAACATTACTTTGTTGGGTGCTTCCCGTTGTTGTCGAGTACACGAAGTACCTTGCGTACACGAAGTACCTTGCGTACACGAAGTACCTTGCGTACACGAAGTACCTTGCGTACACGAAGTAGTACCACCGCATTGGGGCGATCCTGTTGCACGGTACTCCGCTTTACGGTTTGCACCAGTTTGAGTGTACAATTAGCGCGCTCTACTCCAGCACTTGTGACCGATATTAGCAACAGCAAGTGAAAATGCGGAAAAGATTTGGGAACATGGAGATGTCCGTTGCATTCAAATTAAAAAATATTATTTTCCAACATCATGTGACAACAGCAGTAAAGTAGTATAGCGTCATAATGCATATTAAATTTAGAAAAAAAAAATTCGCACACATACATTTATATACAATATTAATGATGAGTTGGAAACGGGGAGAGTTGAACTTTAAACATATGCATACTCCCCCCGGAGTTTGTTTCATGTCGATTATGGAGCTCTGTTTCTTCTGACGAATACCATTTTATTCTTCCACAATCTGACTTCAGCTGACATAGACGCTGGGGATGACAGGTCAATGCAATAGCATTCCTGGAGGTCGGTTAGTATATGTCAGCGTGCCCACTTTATTGGGTAGGAACGTCAGACCGAGCAAGGAATTCCTTGTTATCGCATTGCATCTCGTGTCAAATTGCCGGAGAAGGTCTTGCAATGGTAAGAATACAAAGCGTCGCCGGTATATTTCTGGGGTGTCTGCCCCACGTTGTTTGTCACGGTCTGCCCCCCCTCCGTTGTTTGTCATGGTCTGCCCCACGTTGTTTGTCACGGTCTGCCCCACGTTGTTTGTCATGGTCTGTCCCACGTTGTTTGTCATGGTCTGCCTGCCACGGCGCCTTGGGATCGAGATCACTGTCACTGTCCCGTGAAACGTTGATCATCTATGCAGTCGTCGTGTGGATATTACTGTACTCTGCATCTGGAATTTGCCTGATGTCGATAAAGATGTCCTTTACCAGAGTGACTTCTTTGTAGGCCCGGAGAACATCCTGCGTAGAACCCAGGAGCTGCTTGTCTACGATATACTCAAACATGCACTAATTCACTTGGAATGCAACTATGAATACAGAGCTCGAGGTCGCGCGCAGTAGGCCAGAAGCATCCGTCATTGTTTTTAAATTCCATTTGTTGCTGTCGTTGTTCGAAATTGCAGTCAGACATTCAAGGATGGCTTCAAACATTTCACGAAACTCCTCCAGTGTAGTGTGTCGTTCCACCCGTCCTGTTTAACACAATAGTTTCACCTTTCCAACACCCGCTTCCTTCGAACCTTCACGCTTCCTCCAGATGTTCATCTGTTCTGTATAGACTGCACTAGTCGGCGTAGTCTCTTGGGCGAGAATTTGAAGAACATAGCAAAGATCTGCAGGGTAGACATCATGTATTGTACTTCAGAACCCTTGGATAGTGTCAAATTCAGATTGTGGGTGTGTGCACAGTGGTAATAATGTGCTCTCAACTTAATTAAGGTTAATCATAAAATAAGAATAAAATCTCTTAACACTTTTTTTTTCAAGCAAAAGCGCGCGCTCCCTACGCCCCCTCTGCACTCTCGTCTGTGGTAGACTAGTTCACCCTGTTCTTCCGGTTCCACTTTGCATACCAACAAACCTCTCAGTGTTGTGTGGGGACACATTGCGCAAGAGGCCACATGGATACGCAAGACTAAAGCGATCAACCGAGACGAGGGTAATTACGAATTTCCTCACAATTGTACGATGACGTCATCCGACCAGTACCTCATTAGTACTGACGAAGCACGCCTTGATAAGACGATGAAAATTTTACTATGGTAAAATCAAGTTTTGGATAGGTTACAATATTTATTTCAACACAAAATGGCATGATAGTTGCACATTATTTACTGGCTCAAACACAATTCCTAGGTATGTGTGTAAACATCCTGTTTACTGTGGTGACTAACAGCCGCAATTAGCAATTATGCCTATCCTATCATGCACGGCGCTCATTTTGTCCGCGCAGTTTCTAGAGAAACATTCGGAAATATTGAGCTAGCTCCAGGGCTGCTCGAGCGCTTTCTTTTTCACAGAAGACGACAGAAACGAAAAGTTGCGAGAACGTTGCAAAGAACTGAAGACATGTTTCGTTATTGGCCGTTATTTTGCAACTCATGTCACGCGTGGGTTTGCATGTATGTGGTCACCGCGTTGCTAGGCACGCGACTGGACGCAATGTCGTTGCTCATACGAATGCAAGTATCTGACATCAATAACCCAACCAAAGAGTTGCGAACATACGCAATCCCCCGAGTTTTGGGGCATGATAACGACCGTCGGATGAAGTTAATCTCTCTAGCCTTTCCGGAGTTCCATCAGAATCAGCGCGGGCATGCTGCGTAAGCAGTGTAGTATTTACACAGTTTACTACTGCTAGTACAACAACAACTGACACCCCAAATAGCCTATAACGATAATATCCATGCGACCCTCTAGCAACCATCAAACTGATATCGTCGTAATGACTTTAACTGCTCGTGATGACGACGTCGCTGCCGCTCTGTCCTGTCGCCACAGTTGCCGTCGAGCAAGGGCGATTTTGGCATCGCCAACACCGCTGCACCGGCCATCGGGTCAACAAACTGGACAACGCACGTGACTGTAGTCACAAAGGACGCTAATTGTGATAATTTGTACTGGTCACACCCCGCCCAGTAGGCATACGGCTGCTCTACAAAGAAGCACATGATGGTTCTGCCAGTACAACACACGAGGGTGTTATCACATAACGAAGCGAACGAAGAACATAAAACACGCAGCGCGAAGTGGCAACTTCCACAGACAACGATGCATTTCAACTCCTCATGATTTGACACATATCGCCTCCGTGTTATTGATTGCAATTTGTATTTCTTTGTCATTTGCACTACTAAAATGCTCGAATGCTTGAACGCATGTTATTAGCGTGCTCCAACAAGTCTGCACCTGTAGGTGCACTGACGCACACAGGTATACAATACTTGCATTTGCCGCTCCGTCTGTTGCCACTTGTTTGCAAGTATAAATTAATGCTTTACGAATACTTTTGATCTGACGCTACCGGGCACACGGAATATGTGACACTGCATCATGTTATATGCTGTGACTTTCTGACATATGTTGTTTGCCGGTTTAATCAGTAAACAATTGGTCATAGCCTTTATTAATGTTGTACTTTGACCAAACAGCTGCAGTACTTTTCATGCAAGGCCATACACATATGGCATCGACTGAACATAATTGCATGCTCAGTGTCTTAGATAAAAAATAGTTCTGCAATCATCAATATAGTGACGGCCATCATAACGTCGGTCCTAACTGGGGATTCTCCATGCATCAGCTAGTTGCGTCTGGCTAAGGTGGACTGGGTGATGTGCATTAATCAACAACACTGAAGTGTTCACTATATGTTATATAACTCACCAGATTTATTTACATCAACTTATGACAGCATATACCAAGTTAGTTGTGCCAAATAAAATAAAACTGGTCATTAATTTGTCCTCGTGCATTTTTAAATATATTAGAAGTATTTTTTATCAGTATTCGGATACAACGTGAAGTATTCGCAAACGTATTTCAATACGTTTAAAACAAATTGGAATGCAGCCGTAACTTTATCTGAATACAGTTTCGTATTCGGGAATAAGAACGCGATGCATCAACACTGAGGCCCTTTCAAAAGTATTTTAATGCGTATTGCATTAAAATACTTTTGAAAGTGCTTGTTTTCGAATAGTTTTGGTAAGTGTTCAGTATATGTCTACCTGGTGCACATGTATTATATTCGCACGCACATTGTTATATTAACCTTGCCTACATGTTATATAAAATAAATACATGTTCAGTCACGCCATCCGTTCATCGCTGAAATGAATACCATTCATGCCCATTTGAGACGTTACTACCTTATCACCTTAGACATTAATGTGGTTTCATAATCTTTGCTTCATCAATGTCAGGCCATTGTGACAACTTTTGTTGACGTGAACCTGCATTAGCACAAGCTAGGCTTCCAGACAGACCTGCTGTTGGCTCGTCCATCGTGGAGCGCTCGAATCAGAAGGTAACCAACCGATCAGTACCGACCAATATCGTATCAAATCTCCGAATGATCTGCTCTCACTTTAACGAGTTTACTCAACGTTTTGTTGATGCTAAGTTTGCACAATTTAGCATTCTGTGAAGCAGAAGCAGTTAAGTCAATCAGACGTTAGTGGCTTCAGCCCTCTCGTGGCTGATGTCGTTATTACATCGTCGTTTCACCATATCGTGTCGTCTTAGAATCAGTATAATTTAATGAGAAGGTAGTTCAAAGTAATGATCGCCGTCAAGAACGCGTGAATTAATTGCTGACAAACTAAATCAGAGTCGTTAGAATCGCGACGTCGAGCAAACCGCTCCTCGCCGAGTCGCGCGGTCCGTGCAGGACGGCCGTCACATTTGGGGGGGTTGTACTTGGCGCGAACAGGGCGACGCCCCTTTATGCAAATCTCTTCTTCGAACGTCACATTCGGAGCTACCGAAGCACGTAATTGCTCGGTATTGAGCTCGCTCGAACCGTGGAATCGATTCCCGCCAGCGGCCGGCGGCAAAAAGTGAGCGAAAGAGTGCACGATAGCGACCGCGACCACACTTCGTCGCCGACCATGTTCGTTATATAAGCGTTGGTCGCTGCACACGGTGCCACTGACGCATGGCGAGTCCGCGAATGCGACCGTATATAACAGGACACAAACGCCCGCTCGCATTCTATTGGCACACGCTTCGCGTGCAGACGCAACACGGAGAGTTTACCAGTCGGAGACAGCGTCTCGTATCGAAGTGAGTATCGCGTTTCTTGTGTTGTTAGCGAAATGTGGTCGATGCGCAAATCATATAATAATTGTCGTTGTGAAAAATTGTTTTGCGTGCTACGTCAAATGGGCTTTGTTTCTGTACTGAGACGCGTAAGGATGAAGAAATGGCAGCAGTTGAATCACGCCATATTACGAGTGACAACTGTCACATATTGGTCAGGTGGTATTTTTGAGACGAACACTTTTGGGCCAAAACAGGAACAGTTTACTTTATTATTTAACACATATAAGTGTTGTGTAAAAAACTGCGTGGTTTCACGATAAGTTTTTCAGTGGTCCCAGTGCGAGTTATTTTGCTTCACTTGGCCCATACACCAAATGTTATCTGCATGGACGACAAACAAGTCTTCCAACTTGTCGCGTATCAGTTCTCGCGAATCGGCAAGAGGTGTACCTATTTTAAACTCGATGGAATCGTTGAAAAAAAAACTGCGTAGGACTTCCCTCGAAGGGTGACTTCTCGCGAAGGGTGACTTCCCGCGAAGGGTGACTGGCTGTGCAAGAGGTAACAGCACAAGAGCAACAGCAAGGAGAGGAAAATACAGGAATTGTTGGATAAACCAAACTGAACGAAGAGGAGGACACACGGAAAAGTGAACAACCACTGCCACACTGTGTTGTTGACACGCGTTTATGTGTGTGTGCGTGTGTGTGTGTGTGTGTGTGTGTGTGTGTGCGTGCGTGCGTGCGTGCGTGTGCGCGTGTGCGCGTGTGCGCGTGTGCGCGTGTGTGCGTGTGTGTGTGCGTGCGTGCGTGTGCGTTTGCGTTTGCGTGTGCGTGTGCGTGTGCGTGTGCGTGTGCGTGTGCGTGTGCGTGTGTTTGTCTCACAGTCACGAGGTATATGTGCCGAATCTGGACGTTTGTAATTACGTGCATCCAGCGGTTCGCTAAAGGACTACCACCACCAGTCGACTCGCATAGTTCCTGACATTATACTAGAAGTTCGAAACATGGAATATGCCTGTTTCAAATGAGACAACTGGTAAATACTGTAATCATAGGGACTGGGTCTGGTGATATAAATACGTCAACCAGTAGCCTTGTCTGTGAAGATTGTTTAAGAGGCTTTCGTCACAGGATTACCTAAGAGGAAATGCTAAGAAACAGTCGTACTCGCCGCTATTACAAAAAATGCAATCGGCTGTAGGGGTCGTGAGACGATCGCAGACCTGTGGTCGTATCACTCTGACGTTGGCGCGCAATCTTCTTATGCTGGCGCTATAAAAACACAAATATTTGATTATTTCGCTGAAGACTGTCGGTACGCCACATGTTAGGTTGACGTAAGTGCGTGCCTTTTCAACCACCTGTTTGACATATTTTTACTTAGACGTTCGATTAAGGTGAGTCGCTGTATTTTGAAAGTTAAAAAAACCAGTACCGGATAAACACGTTTATCCTCCTAGTAACTTTGACCGCTGCACGTTTTCTCAGCGCCGATACGGTATCAGCCGCTTCATGCGAGAGAAAGCGGCCATAATTACAACACATAAACTTGGCTATCGTGTGCGCAGATTAATTCGGTAAACGTTGCTATCATGCAGGACGTACGACTCGAAACACTTCGATATTTGCGCGTTAGCGGAATTCGCAATAGCACAGATTGGTGATTTTTTCCTACCTTTGGCATTTGTGCGTGTGTGTGTGTGTGTGTGTGTGTGTGTGTGTGTGTGTGTGTGTGTGTGTGTGTGTGTGTGTGTGTGTGTGTGTGTGTGTGTGTGTGTGTGTGTGTGTGTGTGTGTGTGTGTGTGTGTGTGTGTGTGTGTGTGTGTGTGTGTGTGTGTGTGTGTGTGTGTGTGTGTGTGTGTGTGTGTGTGTGTGTGTGTGTGTGTGTGTGTGTGTGTGTGTGTGTGTGTGTGTGGGTGTGTGTGTGCGTGTGTGTGCGTGTGTGCGCGTGTGCGTTTGTGTGTGCGTGTGTGCGTGTGTGTGTGTGTGTGTGTGTGTGCGAGCGCGTTTGTGTGCGTTTGTGTGCGTTTGTGTTTGTGTTTGTGTTTGTGTTTGTGTGCGTGTGCGTGTGCGTGTGCGTGTGCGTGTGCGTGTGCGTGTGCGTGTGCGTGTGTGTGTGTGTGTGTGTGTGTGTGAGAGACGGGGGGGAGGGAGAGAGAGAGAGAGAGAGAGAGAGAGAGAGACGGGGGGGAGGGGGAGGGAGAGAGAGAGAGAGAGAGAGAGAGAGAGAGAGAGAGAGAGAGAGACGGGGGGGAGGGGGGAGGGAGAGAGAGAGTCAGTCAGACAGTCAGTTTGTGAGTCACTCAGTACGTCATTGTCAATGTTGTGTTTATGTAACTTTTTTATAACGGAGGAAAGAATCACAAAAACAAATATTTGCAAGATGGCTTCTAGTACACGGGGACGTTTAAACGAGACAAATACAGCATATATCGGTCGCACATTTCCCGCTGACAGGTTTATAACACTATGGTCGTCTGGTCCAATAACACCATTCCATCCTCTACTCTCTCGGACTTTGTCTCACTTTGCTATTTTTTTAGTACGTCCACCATATATCTCACAGTTGAGGCGCGGGTCGACGCCTCAGTGGCACAGTGCTGCTGTGGTCGGTATCGACCGGAGCCTAGGCAGGTGGTTTAGTAGTCATCCATCAACGTGTGCCGCACACCGTCGCTAGACGCTGCTATAACTGTCAGTATTATGTCTGAATTTCGAGAAATAGATTCCAAGAAGCCATCAAGATATTGGCTGGCAGCACCAAGACACTGACCAGTGTTTCTTCACCTTTTTTGGGTCACCGACCCCTTTGAGAATTTAAAGAAAGCTATAGACCCCCCAGAAAAATGCACGTAAACAGGAAGGAACTCGACGAAATAATAATTTTTTGCTCAAAATCCTCGGGCCCCCTGTAGCCATTTGATGGACCACTAGGGGGGTCAATGGACAACCGGTTAAGAACACCCGACGTATAGACATTACGAACTACCAAGTTGTCCCGTCCGGAGGTTGTGAAGTTTTGCTAGTAGGACGAAAAAGAACAGTGAAGTCCCATACAGTTGTTGTCCCTATGTCGGTCCTCGCCTTTGACAGAACAGCAAACAGTCAAAGAACATCTTTGTACATCCGTAACGCATAATTTAGCGATATAACAACCGCGTCTACCTTCGCGATATGGTAAAATAAGTGGCGCGAATAATCGTGACACGACTCCATCAATGTTCGCATGGCGATCGTTAAATCGTAACGCATACGACCTTGTCGACGCAAGTGCCTCAAGAAATGTCACTTTCATATATTTAAAAGAAGCATTATTTCACACAGATAAATCAGTCACGTTATGTAAAATGATCGATTGCTCATGCCAATTAAAGTAGATAATTCAGTGCGAATATGAGTTGTTCAGGGCCAACGAAAGTAGATAGTTCAGTGCCAACACAAGTAGATGTTTCAGTCACAAACAAATTGATAATACTGTGGCACATTTCAACAGTTTTGTGATTACACACAAGTAAAATACGAATGAAAAAATGTAAATATGCCGCGTAGTTGGCATAATTAAATATAATATTTCATTAATAATTAAGAATAACAATAAAAAAGAGAAACTTTAGAATGACGCTGAATTAACTCACATTTTGGTAAGCCTTGATAGATTTGCGCATAAAAGTATATTATTATAGTATAAAGTATGTAGAACAGCCTTCGAGTTTTAATCGACTGGCGTACTTAACCGAATACCGCTCTTGTTTGAAGGATAAACACCTAGAGGGTCGTGCTTATCAAAACGGGCGTAGAAGCGATTGCACGGGTAATTAATACAACAACGATTCGAATAATACGCATACATACTATAGTTTCCGCTTTCTGTTGTTATCTGAACTTGCTGATAATGATTCAGAACTGGTAAACAAATTGGCACAATTATATAAGCCATAAAAACCGCGTCATTAGATAGTGGACTGTGATTTATGTAAACCTGCAAAAACAGCCGCTGGCAATAAATATGTCGAACGACCGCGGCTGAAAGACGGAGAGGAAAACCGGACACGTATCGAGCGGCTCAATCTCAATCGTTGGCGTTCGCTGTTTGTTGTGCCACGGGGCGAACGACTCGCTCAGACCCTGCCGGGGACAACGCTCAGCCGTCAGACGTAGGCTACGCGGCAGCAGACAGTTGTATCGGCCATATCAAAAGTTGTATCAGCATGATGTTATAACTTTCGTGTTTGCGATTTGACCAACGAGAGGGTACTGCGACCCTCAGCCCCGCGTAATAACCCCTGATCTCACCCCGGTAGTCGCGCGATATCAAACTGCTTCCTGATTGGCTGAAATGTCGAGCAATTGCGTCAGGCTGGAAATTAGCCAACCAGAATGCGTTGGACTAGAGCCCTCCCACGGAAAATACTGTCGGAATTTCCGTAACGAGGGTGTATTACGCCAGCGCGTGCATAGTGACTGTAAAGATTAAATCAGTCCTTATTGCATAAGAACACAAATTGCATTTAAATAATACGATTTTTTCTTCTAAAGTTTTATATATATTCAGGGATAATGGTTGTTCGGGGATAATGGTTCTTCGTGGATAATGGTTGGTCAGTGACAATTGTTGTTCAGGGATAATGGTTGTTCGGGGACAATGGTTGTTCAGAGACAATGCTTGTTCAGTGATAATGGTTGTTCATGAACACTGGTTGTTTAGGGACAATGGTTGTTCAGGTATACTTGTTGTTCAGGTATACTTGTTGTTCTGGGATAATGGTTGTTCAGTGACAATGGTTGTTCAGAGAGAGTTGTTGTTGAGAAACAGTGGTTGTTCATGGACAGCGGTATTTCTTGGACAATGGTTGTTCGGGGAAAGTGATTGTTCTGGGATAACGTTTGTCCAGAAATAATGGTGCAGGGCAATTTAGGCTTATGGATTCTCTACTGTGGATAACGTTTGTCCAGAAATAATGGTGCAGGGCAATTTAGGCTGTTGGATTCTCTACTGTGGAAATGTATCTCATTTGAGTAACACGTTCACCAGCCAGTACTTAGTCGGCAGGTGCTGCGTAACAAGCAAGTGGGCGCAACTGACGCTGATTGCAACAAGACGCTCAAATCATCGACACACCAGGCCTCACGGAACAGCTGTCTCGTTGTCCGTTTATATCTCGTTACGAAATATATTTAGTTACTGACTCACTCCGAAAAGGTATAAGATCATCATATTCTGGTAAGACATCAAATGTTGGTCACCACAGCATGTATATGCAGATTAGTGAAAACTCCTTCTTCAATTGATTTAGGACATCGTGAATCAGTTTCGTTAATCTTCAAATGCTCAGTGCTTGAACAGTTTAAATAATATGCGCAGTTGGTTTAATTAAAGAGTGCGTCGAAAAATCGTCGAAAAAAAATATCCTTATGTTATGATAATTTAAAAATAATTTAATAGTTTGACGATAATTTCACCTTCACCAAGACAAAATAAAAAAAATTAACGAACGAGCTAGCATTGGGTGGTGGATACTAGAGCTGGCGTGGCGTGGTGGATACTAGAGCTGGCGTGGCGTGGTGGATACTAGAGCTGGCGTGGCGTGGTGGATACTAGAGCTGGCATGGCGTGGATATTAGAGAGGTAATTTTTTAGCGAGATGCGTCTGGAACGAGACGAACGAAAAAATAGAATTGAAGAGGGTCCTTTAACAGAATGATCTGACAGTGACTTCTCTGTTGGCTTCTTCGTAGGCTGAAGAAGTTATGATAAACCAGAGGTCGTCGCTCTCCACTCTCGGAGGGGACACGGTGACTTATGGTGCCAACGACGACATCGCCTTCTCGCATGAAATGTGCTGTTTCTCTGGTAGTGACTATTTACTCTGGCAGGTCGTTTCAGTGGCGGGAGGCAAGCGTTGTTTTATACCTGAGTGTTTTGTTTTACTTGGAATTTAACACAATTCCAGTTTTGTACAACTCGTCAGGTGCGGCTGACCGCTTACGTTGACTAGGTAGGTATCTGCTAACAAGTTGCCCAAGAACGAATCGAGGACATCGTTTCTACAACTGGGTGTCAGCATATGTCGTGGTATCGACATTGGCGTGTTTGGAAATAGTGTACAATCGTCATATGACACAACTATTCCATTTACTAATCCGAACCACCAGTGAGACATCAGACTTCACCGAACAGTCATACTTGTGGGACGAACAGACTGACTGTCAATTACAGAACTAACGATGACATTAAGCGACCGACGTAGGGACGTGACATTCTTCCCGTTAATGCCAAATATAAAAACGACAATGACGTTATGCTGCCCTACTGGACTTTTGTTGAACACTCTTCCGGCATAAGCAACTCGTAGAACTAACAATGACGCGTTACGTCATTGTTAATCTCAATAATCTGACCCATATGCGGATGTCCTGTGCCCAATCTGGTTAGCCAAGCCTCCTCTTTGTGTGGGCCGCCTAGCACAATGATTGGGCCGCCTATAGCACAACGACTGAGCTTTTGGCCCCACCATTCGAAAGGTCTGGCACTCGAATCTTAGAAAATGTCGTGATTAGAAATATTCTTTTGAAAAAAATCTACGATATATTCACATACCGCTTAGTCACCAACCCACGAATTCAGCAGAGTTTGAGTCGTATGTCAAACATACTGAATTGTGTCTATGATGTGGTCATAGCCTTTAGGCAATCTTATCGTTTTCATTGGGCATTACTAGATAAACATATCCATAACCATGGCCATAACCACACCGGGCCAACATTTTATCTCCGGTCCAATGGAGATCCTCGTTAGTGGACGACGTATGACTTGGCAGCTGTTTTTTCGCACATTACCCTCTGGTAAGATATTTAAGTCGTGTAGTTGTGAAGTTAATTAAGCATCACGTATGGCGTTTTTTATTTTACGGCGAACACCAATTCTATCGTGTGGAAGGCGACCGCAGAAAGAGCGACACACTGACAGATATGATGGCTCGTTAGCAACTGTCCCGTCAGCTCACACCCAGAGAACAGAGACAACATTGAGACGCGTGGAGAGTAGCATTTCTATGACCCACAACGCTTGACTTCTTCGCGATGCGCGAAGTCAAGACTGTGAGAGGCTGTTGTTCACAGTGGAGGGTCGCTATTGTCGGCGGCCATATTACTGAACGTAAACACTCGGCTATTTGTGGACGTGGATGCGTTTCGAACTTTATGCAATATTAATTCCGACCACCGAGCGGTGGGGCAGAAAATGCGTTACGTGTAGTCGCTGGTTCATCCGCGTACGGCGCCGACAAGAAAGCGGGGCTTCGCGCGGTTGTTCGCTGGCAACGCAGACACTTTCTGACGGTTATAATGACGCCGGTAACGACGTCGGGTAATAAGTCGAAATAGGTCGACTAGATGTTGAAGAATTACAATACAATTAAGTGTGCGATTGAAAATAGAATCGTTCTTTCTTCTCCTCAGATGATTCCATCATTAATGCTGACCGTTGTCGCCAAATGGGCGTTCATTAATGACTAACGAGAAAACGTTCGAGTTCGTGTCGAGACGCCCGGTCAACGGTTCTTTGCCGAGCTTGTTTCGGCGCTGAATGAACGCGCGCACACGCTCTCGTCCAGTCGGTCGGTCGGGCCTAGATTCAATTAGACAGGCCGTGCACGCAGCTCGCTAAAACAGCACCCACCCGACCACTAATGAAGGCTTTTTGGCGCTGTTGTTTCAGTCGCACACCGACGAGGGATCATTTTCTCGCTGAAGCAGCCGACCAAGGTGGTTGCGACCAGACTCCGCTGACTATCGACACGCAACGAGGTTAGGTTCTGTCTGCACTCGGGTATATGCAGGCACGTCCCGCGTAAGCATCGAGAGGTCCACAACGATGGGGAGACGCGGGTTGTCGACACTGGCGGCGACTGCGGTCGCGCTGGCCGTCGTCTTCTGCGTGGCCGACGCCAAGAACTTCACGCTGGGCTTCCTGCCGGCGTTGAGCGGCAACAAGGGGCAAAATAAGTACTTCGTCGGAGCGCTCGTCTACGCCCTCAAACACATCAACGCCAACGAGGAGGTGTTGGCCGGCCACAACCTCGACTATGTACTCGTCGACAACAAGGCAGACACGTTGACGTCCATCCGCGGCATGACGAAGCAGTACTTCGACGAGACCGTCGCCTTCATCGGCCCCGATAACACGTGTGCGACCGAGGCAAGAGTCGCCGCTGCCTGGAACCTGCCCATGGTCGCCTACGTAAGTACAGTAACACCCTCGTGGGGTAATAATATCCATGGGCTGGGTAGGGTGAAAACAGTGGCGATGATGTTAATATGTTTACTTCTGTCGTGTTTGTTGTTGTTGTTGGTGATGATGGCAGTTGTGATGACGACGACGATGTTCCCATTGCTATTACAATAATCGTGTTGCTATTACAATAATCGTGTTGCTATTACAATAATCGTGTTGCGACAACAACACCAGTATCATAGAAAAATATCTTAAAACAACAGCAGCAGAAAATACCTACAAAACATAACAACAGCAGAAACACGAGCGGCAACAACAATAACTACAACAACAACACACAACAAGCAACAACGAAAATACCAACGACAACACCGACTACAGCAGCAACAACAAAACAGCAAAAGAGAGATTAAAACACGAGCAGGTCGACTGTCTACGCGAGGCAGTCAATATACATTAACGGGATGTATTCGTGTTCGCAAAAATCCCTGTTGTATTTAATAATGCACACCGCGAACACACTTCTGACAACGACCGGTCAAAATAGATGTTTGTTATTGTAACCTTTGACATAAGGTGACTTCGACGGGAGTGGCCACTAGGGGGATATCATGTTGTGTACATAGTGATTCATACGTGGCCAGTCACTGTAGATCTACAGTTGGCCACTGGCAACACGGTGTTTACGACGCCAATCACGCGGGGTGATCTCCGTGAAGTTGTGACCGGTTTTAAAAAGTGTAAACGAAGAGATCCACCAAGGAGTCGCGATATGTTGCCGACGAGGAACAGCATCGCTCGCCCAGCGCGCGGACACGGGATTGTATAAACCGATCCTGCTCCCACAACTGCGATGACATTCACGCACATCGCCCGCAGCGCCCGTCTCGTATCGCCCTGGTCGTCCTGCCTGCTCGCTGCGGTCACGAGGCTTTGTGTCCGGATCAAATGCGACCACCTCCCCCGAGGCGTATCGCAGGAGCGATCACGGGTCAGCGTTGTAGGCCGGAGGCGCCCCTGAGAAAACGTTGTGTAACGGCGACGATAAAACGACGCTGACGCCGATCAACGTGTTAACTGCGCATGATTTATACCTGTTGTCTGCCCGCGGCCAGGAAATCATGCCAAACGTTTTCCCCATACGGTCCGCGTACGTACGTGCGTACGTACGTAGGCTTGCTCCGTTACATAACATACACCCTTGTTAGTTGATCAACGCGGGGCAACTGTGACACAATCGGGTGAAAATCAAATATAGAAACAAAGTGCTTCGTATTATCGTTCTGCGTGGAGTATTGTATCTGATCAGGGAGAGCACCGCTTCGACACGCTTCGCGTGATTCGCACTTGATACAGCTGTGACCCTAGAAAGACCACCCAAAATACTAATTGTTTGATATTTTCACACAAAAAATTACCGGCGCCGCCACCACAGCAACTAGCACTGTTCGTGCGTGCATGCACGCGAGCACCATTGTTAAGTTCGTTCGGTCCTGGATATGCCTTGCTACTTCTTATACACACGCTAACTGACCCGAGCCGTTATCGTCCCACCGAGGTCGCATTCAATGATTTTACAAAGCCGTTTGTGATATATGAATAACGATATTCTTCTAAACGAACTAATGAGATTACTTACTAAACGTGGGAGGGAACAAATGTGACAGACTTAGCCACGCATGGGACGGCCTGCTTGCCAAACGAACTGGCGAGCAGTCGTCCCAGAATTCCTGAAGAAGGCTGCCGATGGCTGCTGAAACGTTGAGTAAGTTATCTCAATAGTTGGGTTCAGAAGAAAATCGTTAGTTATATATAGCTACCAACTTGATGAACATTTTCACGAACATTTGTGATATGTTGGCATTTGATCCTTTTCAGAAATGTCGAGACTCTGCAGTCTCAAACAAGGTGTTGTATCCGACGTTTGCGCGGACCATCCCGTCGACATACAAGGTCTCCAAGTCCGTCATCTCCCTGGTGGCTCACTACAAGTGGAAACGCTTCACGGTCGTCGTTGGCAATTGCGCCAATTGGCTAGAAGCGGCCAGCACGCTGCAGGTACGCCCTTGTCGATTGGCTGCCGATATGTCACCCGCCTGTCGATTGGCTGTCGGAATACGCAGCATGACTAAGACATATATACCGATGTTTGTCTATATCTGTCCTAACGGGAAGTCATCTGGTTCATCGATTACATTTTGTCCAGTTAAAAAAAAATTACTTTCAAATTTTGACAAGTTTAAAATTTTGAAAGACGATGTTTGTATTTCTAAAAATAAAATACCATCAGGCGCGAACATGCATTGGCTATTTTTTTCGATATTTGGATTTGTATTCACCAGAACAATAAGCAGACACAAATTGTTCCATCAGAAACTAAAAAATATCAGTGTTACGATGATCTGGAACTGTTTAATGTACCGTTACACTAGAATTGTTTAATGCAAGTAACTGTGGAACAACTGGTTTAACATGAGCGAAAAAATGCCTTTCAGCAACCTCTCAACAAATTGTTCGTCTTTATGCCCAATGGGATGAGTTCACTGGAGACACAGATGTCGGAAAGACGTCATCGAAAGTCTGATAATCTTCTCTGATCCCGCAGACCCTAGCGGAGAAGAACGGCATTCAGATCAACGAGGTTGTCACTTTTGAACATCCTTACGTCGCCAAGGAACGTATGAAAGCTCTGGTGGAGAACACCTATAAATCCACACGAAGTGAGCATTCATTATTTACCTCATGTTACTCGTATGGCGGTCTTTGCTGATCATTGGCGCATTGACATCTTTAACGAGTTGCGACGTTTATCAAGTCCTCCGCCTACACGATTCACGCTCGTAGCTGAAACTGAATAATTCCGTCCTTATTTGAATTCCTGTCTTGTTTCGCGTCCCTTCGGATCTCGCTTAAACTCACAGAATGTGAACGTTCATATGAATCCATCATTGTTAACACTGCAATGACGAATTAGATAGTTTATGTTAACTCCGACATATTTTCTTGGAAGGGTTGATATGTACTTGATCGTTAAATTCTCTTTCCGTCCAATATATATATATATATATATATATATATATATATATATATATATATATATATATATATATATATATATATATATATAGACATATTTGCAGAGGCCATGATTAACCATTAAGGTATCACCCTTTGACCCTACCAGTGGACATTCTATTGTCTTCCCTCCAAATCTTGCCTGCCTGAATGACCTGCCCACTGGCAACTGCCCACTGCCCAGTCTTACGTAGCTTTGATTAAACGAACGTTTAGGTTACTTTGTAAAGACTGTGGTCCTGGCTTTGAGTAATAACCTCGACGGTGACGCGTCTGTGGACGTGGAGGTATTTAGTTATATAACATGCATACCGTGAAATGCTTAGACAACAAATCATGATACAATAACCATATTCCTTCTCATTTTGGTCCCCACTTCAATATCGAAGTATTAATTCAATGTCACCGATAAATCGTCTTAAAGTTGAGTGTACGCAACACATTTCCCCATGGTCTAAACGCCTCGGTGCTCAGAATTCACTTTTCTGCAGCACATTAGCGTAAATCAAACAGTCAATTGTTTCTAACGAAACAAATTAATGTACGACCTCTGGTAAATGCTTAAATCGTGAAATATTCTCTCTCATGCTTCGCGGCGCTGTCCAGGTAATCCGGTTACCACAGTCATTGCGAGAGCATTAGCGTGGAGTTGGCTTAGGGAGTGAGGGTTTCATTAGGTAAAAGCCAAACGCTCGCCGAATAATCCCAAACGTGTCGTCCAAGTATCTTTTTATTGATGACACTTAATAGGTGCTTCACTTCTCGCTGCCAATCGAATTACAATTGTCTTTCCCGCCGTCCCATGCACCGCCTCTTGTCGCCTCTTCTTGTAGACAGTGGCTGAATGTTCGCCATTGTATAAGAATTCTTTTGACGTACGTCCTTGGGAGAGGTCCAAACGTTCACCCACATAGAAGCATGCTTAGTCTTCAGGCTGCCAAATATGAAACAATTCACCCACACAAAAAAGATAAAACGTGTTTACTTGTTAAGTGATTTATCTATGCAGTCTACCGGTAACAGCACTGACATCTTGTGAATTTGCCGTGTCAAAACCAGTGTAAGTTCGGAAGACAATTTATTTAGTTTGGCCAAAACTACATTAGTACAAACTGACTAGTCTTCTCTTAGCCTGTGTGGTAAACAATGATATATATATCTTTATTGTGATATAACCATCAGAATCACCCAAGGTGGATGGCGTGACATAATAAAAACCATGTGCGGTAAACAATGATATATATCTTTATTGTCATATAACCATCAGAATCACCCAGGGCGGATGGCGTGACATAATAAAAACCAACACCACTGACACAGTATTACGTCGATAACGTAATCTAACCGCTACATGCGTCTTGTGTTTGATTACTGCGCCATATCGCTATTGTCTTTCGGTGAATTCAGTCCCTTCCCGGAAGTGAACCACCTACGCAATCAATCATATCATTTCCCTCGTTCCTAGAACGATAGCGTTTTCCCGCGAAATAAAACCGCCTATACCTGACAAGAAACTGGTAATCGATCGTATCGATACTTTTTCTGAGCGCAGCATTGCCGTATTCTCGTGATACCAAAGGACTGACTTCGAGAACACCAAGTCGGCAATATCTTCAGTCGCAGGTCACGATGTTGAACTTGGGTCCGGGGCTGTGTTGATTCTCGAGTTGAAGGGGTTCTGTGATTGGTTGAGCCCGGAGTGATTTCCACCACAGTACGTCATAGTCTCGCTTATTCAACTCTCGCTCCCCTTCGCGAACTCGCCGAGAAGAGAGTCTGGCAGCAGAGGCGTGGTCTCGTTGTTACCCACTGTCATGTGAAACGCCAGCAGCCAATCAGCGTCATTATTCAGATTCTATACACTAAACATGTGTTTGCTTTGATTAAAGTTAATTTGAATTGTATTGTATACACTGATAACAGTTCACTCTTATTTTATGAATTAGCCAAATGCCCGGATGACACCGTAATTAGCCCAGATTCTGAGTGCATACATAATTTTTGTCATAATGAAAAGTACACTTTGCGTCCAGGCGATGATGTGTGCAACAAACGGCGGCGCAACAGCACAGAGCCTGGGTAATCGAGACTAAATACAGCATATCAAATGAACTGGCGACGACTGAGCGCATTTAACGGCGTTACATGATCGTTATGTAATCCACATTTCAATATATTGCGATTTACACGAGCATGTATCTATTAAGGAAATGTTCTATAAGTTATATTTATATAGTTATATTTATTCTGAATTTGAGTCGTTATTTCAACGAGTCAGTGACATAAATTCGTAACGGCTTCTCTATTCCGTTTCTTCAGTCTACGTTTTTCTGGGAGATTCTGATGCACTCATCGACTTTGTACGAGCGATGCGTATCAAAGGGTTGAACGATAAAGGCGAATACGTTGTGATTGCCGTGGAGGAGAAACCATACGATCCGGAGGCAAAACTGGACTACTTCAAGAACTGTAAGTACCTTTAAGCAAAGCTCACTACTTCAAGAACTGTAAGTTCGTTTAAGCAAAGCTCACTACTTTAAGAACTGTAAGTTCCTTTAAGCAAAGCTCACTACTTTAAGAACTGTAAGTTCCTTTAAACAAAGCTCACTACTTCAAAAAATGTAAGTTCTTTTAAACAAAGCTCGCTACTTCAAGAAATGTAAGTTCCTTTAAACAAAGCTCACTACTTCAGTATAAGTTCTTTTAAGCAAAACTCACTACTTTAAGAAATGTAAGTTCCTTTAAGCAAAGCTCACTACTTCAAGAACTGTAAGTTCCTTTAAGCAAAGCTCACTACTTTAAGAACTGTAAGTTCCTTTAAGCAAAGCTCACTACTTCAAAAAATGTAAGTTCTTTTAAACAAAGCTCGCTACTTCAAGAAATGTAAGTTCCTTTAAACAAAGCTCACTACTTCAATATAAGTTTCTTTAAGCAAAACTCACTACTTTAAGAAATGTAAGTTCCTTTAAACAAAGCTCACTACTTCAAGAAATGTTTCTTTAAGCAAAACTCACTACTTTAAGAAATGTAAGTTCCTTTAAACAAAGCTCACTACTTCAAGAAATGTAAGTTCCTTTAAGCAAAACTCACTATTTCAAGAAATGTAAGTTCCTTTAAACAAATCTCACTTCTTCAATGTAAGTTCCTTTAAGCAAAACTCACTACTTTAATACTTCTTGCATTCAGCCCATCAATCGCTGTTCGTTACCAAAAACCCGTCCCGTGACTTTTGGCGTCGCCTTGATACTTATCAAGTAACGCTATCCGATACCTTCATTACAGATCTAGAGCATGAACTGCTGCCGTGCATGGTCGAAGCCTTCAGTCCCGTCCTTATGCTACTGCCGACTCAGCCGACGAATCCCCACTACGGCACGTTCATCGAGAAGACGGCAACCTACTCGACCGATCCCCCGTTCAACGCTCCCAAGTCCCCGTTCGCAGGCTTCCTATTTCCGGTATGTCCGTTCTCTCAGTCGCGGGCTCTGCTGATTTATTTCAGTATTCATATTGTGCGAATAAGGTGCCAGTGATTTTTGGGTGGTATCCCCTTTAAATGATTTATTGCACCCGGACAACATCGTTTATGAAAAGGCACATTTACGGAATACGACACAGACTTACATTTCTACCTGCTAGTTGACAAACAGGTTCATATAGCATGTGGACAAGGAAACTAAGTTCATTTTTCAAATCACCGCATAGCAAAGAAGAGAACATACAGACAGTCGTAATTCTAACATGCTTCAGTGTTTTACATTTTACATTAACACTGCAAAGAAACTGTCATGATACAGGAATACAGGCTAATAACTAATTAATTAATCTTGGTTGTTTCACGGCGTGTCCTGTTGTCGCAGGTTCCCATCTATGCCGCTTACCTGTACGACGCCGTTAACCTGTACGCTCACGCCTTAGACGAAGTGCTGGCCGAAGGCGGAAACATCAGAAATGGTACAGCAATCATCGAGAAAGTGATCGGCAGAGCATACAAGAGTAAGCAAATCTAAGCACTGCTGAGCGTGCGTCTTCTCCTCTTGTCTAACTATTACAGGTGGAACACATCAGAAGAGTTGTACAAATTTCGTTATCTGTACAACTCTTCTCTCTGTTGGTGTAGCGCCTTTGCCAGTGTCTTCTAATATCTTTAGACTCCCTTTTATCCCCCCACCATCTAAGTCCACATTGCCTCCCTTTTGCCATTCTGCAGCATTCTTTGGCATCCCTGGTTTATTTTCCAGTTTGCCTAAAAAATCAAATATATTCTAGTTATAGTTTTAATTTCGTTATGTCACCTTTCGAAATAGCAGGTGGGTCAGTATTACAGAGGATGCTTGCGTCGCATGTATATCGTTTATGTGTACTGTTCACGAAGGTATCCAGGGATACACGATGTATATTGACGAAAACGGAGACGCCGAGGCCAACTACACGGTCGTCGCGCTGCAAGAAGACGTCGATGTTAACTTCGGAGAGTCGCTCAAACCGGTCGGCCATTTTAGTTCCGACGGCCTCACCATTCCGGTGAGTTTCCAAAAACACCGCGCTGCTCTGTGATATCGTTGCTTATTGATCGTACTGCATATTTAGTGTGTGTGTGTGTGTGTGTGTGTGTGTGTGTGTGTGCGTGCGTGCGTGCGTGCGTGCGTGTGTGCGTGTGCGTGTGCGCGTGCGCGTGCGCGTGCGCGTGCGCGTGCGTGTGACTAACCTGACTGCGCTGTTAAACGGATTATCGACAACGTGTTCTTCTTCGTCGCCAGACCTTTGTGGTGGACAAGAAGGTCAACTTGTTCGGTGACAAGGTGCCGCGTGACGAGCCCGAATGCGGCTTCGACGGATCCAAGTGCAAGTTTCAAATGGGTACGGCATCAAGTTTTCACGCTGACTCCTATTGTTGGTTCCGTTACTGCAGAGCGTATCGTTGTAGTCTCGTTCAAAGTATCGCTGTGGTGGATATGTCGTAATATGACAGTTTGAAATAGTTGTGTTTCAAATATGTCAATGTGTGGTATTTTTTTATTGAGAATATGATCATTATTGGCATTAGGATGAGTATTAGGATGAGTGTTAGGATTAGTATTAGGATTACGGTTACGTAACTTGTAGATTCAAATGAACGTTCTTTAGTTTATCCGCGACTGCCCCACAGACGATAAGGCTCCGACAGTCGATATGGTACAAAGAAAACAACGTAAACGGGTCAAGGACAGCACAATGATTACTGAAGTGTATAATTTAATCTCGTTTTCTGACTGTTTACCGCCAGTATCTTAGTAGACTAGTTACCTGCCGGATCGATTCTCGCATCACATTAAACATGCATGACGTGTATGATGTGCAATTAATCTTTCACTGTGTATTTTTCGTTGCAGATTGGCCGACGTTGCTCATATGTACCGTGTCGCTGTGCATTCTGGTCATCGCAACGACCTTCGTCATCAGGTAGGTCACGTCGCGCTGTCTTCTAATTTAGGAAATGTCATTTACCACGGTACAATGTCTGCCAATGTTTTTATTAGCCCTGACCGGTTGTCTTGTTCTCGCATATGAGTGAATACAGCTGCTTTGCACGTACTTCAGAGCAGATATAGCTGGTCGTAACACCAACGTCAAGGCAACAGAGACGCACACAGCAGTGCTGAAATAATGACTTCCTTATTGCGAGGCAACTACTCTAGAATATCAATAAACGTTGAACGTGATCACCCACTCTCCTCTCACCAGAGCAAGGCACATTGACACGCTTATACAGATATATGGACCAGTATGTCGGTGTTTTGCCCGCGGATCACGCAATCAAGTCAGCCGTAAACAAAACCCCTTATATAATCAAAGCAAAAGTCAACTATTTACAATCACATTACTTAGCGCTAAGGTTGTGAAACTCGACAACCTGGCCAGAAATAACGACTTCCTAGTAGCGAGGCGACTACTTTAGAATATCAATAAAATTGTTGAACGTGACCACCTGCTCTCCTCTCAATAGAGCAAGACACAATAAAACGCTTAAACAGATAGGTGGACCATTATGTCGGTGTTTTGCCCGCCGATCACGCAATCAAGTCAGCCGTAAACAAAACCCCTTACATAACCAAAGCAAAAGTCAACTTCTATTTACAATCACATTACTTAGCGCTAAGATTGCGGAACCCGACAACGTGACCCGACAGCCCGATAAGAGCGGCAACGATCGGAATGCTGTGAAAAATAATCCAACTAATTAACCGCTGCATAGGAAAAACTGACATTATATCCGTGTGTCGTGTTTCCGAGTGCGGCCCGAAGACCCGCGCGAACAGTCGACACTGAGACCTTTCGTGTGTCGATTGCCTCAGGTCACGTTGGGGTTAACCCGAATACCAAACCCGGCACCCGTCAGGAGCTAACCCGACATGTCACGTGCTTCAGCGGGATGTCAGTGTGAAAGGGTGTTTTTCATGACCCACGAGCAAGACACTTTCTCCCAGAACTGTGTCATTTTTAACTCACGTGAAATGGTTTATTACACGGGCGTTGCGTAGTAGAAAAATTACCTTTATTTGGGGATATTAACCGAATAAATACATACCTGTATAATTGTTATTCACCAGTATTCTCAGCCATCCCGAACAGGGTAGCTCACATTGCTACCCTTTGAACAAGAACATATTTTGGGTGACCCAGTATCAACAGATGAAGACAGCAAGGTGTTGCTTCAGCTTGGCAGATACATAGCCGAAACGGCACACCTCCCCGGGTCATTGACTGGCTCGCGTGCGGTGGGACGCCTTGGCGACCGGGGCTCCCTGAAGCCGGGCGCGGTCGGCGTCCTCGGCGCCAGAGGGAACCCTCACGACAACTTCATTAGCCGCGACCGTCTCACGGCAATTAACGTAATTCGAGCCGCCAGTCCGAAACGAAGGAGTCCCTACATGCACGCTCTCGAACTGTTCGCGGTATCGTATAGTAGACGTGATTGCTTCCGGTGCCACGCAGACGATCTTCTCCGTTCAGTCACGTATCGCTTTCCAGATCATGCCTCAGTTAGACTTCCTGGTATGCTACACGAATGTAGGGCACAGTAATTTTAGATATGTGTAATTAAAAAAAATCATATCATCTGACATAACTGCATTTGAGCAGACATATTGGCAAGTTTGCTGATAGGACATGTTGGCAGTGTAACTGTGGATTTTTAGATGATTTCAATAGGCGGAAGGATTTTTGGAAATTATTTCGCCACAAGGCGCGTGTGCGTAGTAATTTATGCAGAAATAGGTCAACATTGACGGGTATGGCTCGTTCAGCCATTTCAAGAGTGTTAGAAATATGTGATTTTGACTAAACTCGACCAGCATGTCAATGAGATGATGACAACGGCAGGTTAGACGTTTCAGAATTTTTGATGGTCTCGTTTTTTTATAATCGTGCAAAACGTTGACATGGTCACCAATGGAGAATGTAACAGTAGGCTGAACCCTTTCGCGGAACGGAACAGACGTTGACCAAAGCCGTTCTGTATGTCGTTGACTGACACACGGAACGTATTGCAAGCGTGAGAGGGGCTAGTTGTATATTCAGGGATAAGTTGTTACGGAGACGTTTTACGAAAACATAGCACACACAAGACGAAATTAACGAGATGTAGACAAAAACGATTGTCTAACCACCTAAAACCCTTTTGGTATGCCCACATAATATCGTCTCAAGCAGCTATTTTTTATGTTTCGTTGAATGAAACTTAAAACGTATATACTATATAGTTTAATGGGTTATGCCAAGTAGAAGTTAAATTTAAATTCAGGATTTGTTATCGTCCACGTGCGTTCAAATATAAACATTATGTTTGGGGCAAGTTGTTGCAATTGTAACAACGCACGGGCGTCTCTTATCGATGGCTCGGCCACCCAGCTGTGCGCTGACAATGACTGAACGAACAACATTTGCTTAACCACGACGTGTGAACGTTTTATTTCATTTGTGAAGCTTAGCGTACTGGTACTGTAAATGCTAGCAGCGTCAAACAAAATTAACAAATATCACAGAAGGGCGGTTTACACACAGATGAAAAATGTTGGACAGCCAATGACTTCCTTGTCCACTTGCCAACTGGGTGTTTGCCTTGGAGTACAATCTTGTTAAATTTTTATGGCATAGCCCTAGTTGAGCAATTAATAAATATTGTACGATTAATTGAAATGTGGATGTTCGATGGCGTCTGCGCGTAGAAGCTTCATATATATATATATATATATATATATATATATATATATATATATATATAAAAATGTGCACAGTGATGTGTATTCTTTCTTCTGCCGTTCCTGGTCCTCGAGTTGAGCGATATATATATATATATATATATATATATATATATATATATATATATATATATATATATATATATATATATATATATATATATATATATATATATATATATATATATATATATATATATATATATATATATATATATATATATATATATATATATATATATATATATATATATATATATATATATATATATATATATATATGCTCAACTCGAGGACCAGGAACGGCAGAAGAAAGAATACACATCACTGCACATATTTACTTAATGTCGCATTGATGTTGCAATCTGGATTTATATATAATGGTTGGGATCTAACCACAGCGACAATCCACTAGTTACGTATACGTGCGTCTCAACTTTGGCGACATCTCACAACACTTCGGAAATGCTCATCAAATAACGGCGTTAGTATTAACTCAGTCAGAAAGCTTCGCTAAGCGTGATAGTTTGTTTGGGAAGGGCAATTGGATGCAAATTAAGCTTGAAGGCAATCGCCGTTAATTTGAGTTCAGGATCTCGACAACTCAGAGCCAGTATCGCGGACCTGCATTTTCTTGGAAGTCGTAGTTGCAGACAGATTAAAAATCAAAACGCTAAGGACGTGAATTCCGTCTAAGTCTGCTAACTTGGGCAAAAGGCTATACGCCTTGACAGAGATAGGGCTTACGCTGGAAGTTAGGTTGACCCTATGAACATGTACGCAAGCAAAACGCACGCACTGCAATCTTTCTTGCCCCACATTTTACCGATGTATTTGCTGAAACAGAGATAGCTTTGGTCAGTTTATATCGTTTATATATATATATATATATATATATATATATATATATATATATATATATATATATATATATATATATATATATATATATATATATATATATATATATATATATATATATATGCGTTCAATGCCAGCTGTCGGTTCCACTACGAACCGGAAAGGGCTGAAACTGCATGTGCGCAAATCTAAAGGAGGAAACGATTATGTGATTACTGACGAGGGATGCTGCCGAAGTACGTGTGTAGGCTTTGACAATTCGCCAATAACCACTGCCACCGACTAGCTTAGTTAGCTGATGCTACATTTAGACCAACGGACTGGCACTCAAACGTACGGACACCAATTATATTCTATTTGCTGCAAATGCGAATGACGAGACGGAGACAAGGACGTCATGCGGAGTTAGCCAACTGTTCGAGAAAAAAACCGCTTAAAACTAGACGAATGACAGTCGTGTGGAATTGGCTCAATTATTATACAAGACATGCGCTACACGGTTGTGCTGAAATAGCAAACTCTCCGCAAAAAGCCAACCAAACTTCAAATGAGCACATATATGAGCACATATATGAGCACATATGAGCACATATGCCCAAATGGCCAGGTCAGCTTAGTAGATGGTCGGTCTGTAAATACATTTGCAAAATGAACATGCTAGCCTTCTGATTTAAGTTGTCATGCAGCTAATGAATAATGGCAAAATAATGACAAGTGATCTTTTTTTGGAAAGTCTCAGGACGACTATAATATATTATGTCACCTGTCTTGTAGACATTACGTCTACGAGCAGAGGCTGGCCAGTCTGCTTTGGAAGATCGAGTACAAGGATTTACTGCAGGAAGATCCTGACAGTGATATTACCATGTCCGAGAAAACGAAGGTTTGTTTTCATAAACGAACACATCACTTAATTTTAGCGATATTTGTTTCTATCTGATAACAACCGCATCATTACATGGTTTCGTTATTAATAATTATATCATAAATAACTCACAAACGCCTCCATTAAAGGTTAAGCAACATCTAGTAGGCAAAATCGATTGGTGTCCAAGTTCTGATGTGTTTTATATAAATTATAATATATTATGTTTACGTTCAATCAGTGGGCACGACATTTCAATGAGAACATATGATTAAGCACCCTTGTAGTTAAGTAGTCTTTTTCAATGAGCAACAGTGGATGCTACACAGGTTTGTTGTGTTGTCTTGCCGTACACACAGGTTTTTAACCGTCTTGCTGAATTTTGAATTGAAATTATGGATGGCTTAGAACGAAATAATACCTGTACGGCTTTGAAAACGTAAACATTAATATTCAGTTTACTACATTATACGACATTTTCAAGATTTTTTTGCACTTGTCGCTGTAACTATTTTCTGGATTTTATGACAATTCTTTTACGTTTTCACCGCACAGCGCAAGGTGTACGGTAACCACTTGAGTCATCTTCCCGTGGGGGGCAGCGGCCGGGAGAAGAAAGGCGACCGTCGTCCCTCGATCTCGTTCGTCACGTACAAGGGCACAACGGTAGCCGTGAAGCATCTGCGCAAGCGGCATGTCGAGATTAACCGCGCCGTCAAGAAGGAACTGCTTCAGATGAAGGAAATCACGCACGATAACCTCAACCGCTTCGTCGGCGCCTGCATCGACCCTCCCAACATCTGCATCATCAAACAGTTCTGCCCGCGAGGCAGTCTCAAGGTAAGTCCAGTTACTGGTCAGTCTTCGCTTATTGATGCCAGGAAATCGCCTATCCACCACGCGTCGCCACCATAACGTAGATTTATTGATCCCTTAACCGGAACTGTGTCAAGAACTTTGGTCATTGCATAGCCTCGATTATCCAGGCTCCGCGCTGTGGCGCCACCGTGTGCGTTATTTATTATGTTGGCCTGGATGCTGAGTGGGAGTGTCATTGTGACGGAAATTATGTACGCGCCCAGAATATGGGCATAATTAGGTAATTATGATGTCATCCGGGCATTTGGCTAATTCATAAAATAACTTTTATCAGTTTAAACGATGCAATTCGAGTTAACTTTAAACTTTGATTATATTGACTCAACTGTCAGACTGAAAAGTGAAATCAGACAAAAAAATGTTAGTGTAGCATCTCGATAATGACGCTGATTGGCTGCTGGCGCTTCACGGGAACGCCTACACAAAATGGCGCGGTAACAGTGGATAACAACTAGATCACGCCTCTGCGGCCAGACTCTCTTCTCGACGAATTCACGAAGGCGAGCGAGAGTCGCTGTTCGTGTATTGAGTACTTACTCGATTAAAAAAAAACGACCTTACAAAAACATTTTATTAGTCTTTCAGAAGGAACCGCTGAGCTATAAAAATATGCGATGAAATTCCCAATATAAATCCAGTCGGATAGTCAACTATTTTCGTTTCCTGCTTTTTTGAGTTTATGTAATAATACTTGTACACTGACGCCGGAAATCCCCGACGAACCAGTGCCATTAAAACATCCCCGATTGATCCTGAATGTGCGTTATTTATTATGTTGTCGCTTGACGCTTAACGATGAAAGTCTGGGTATAGACAGTTAGATCTTGACGGTTTTATTGATAATCTGTGCAGAAACCTAGCACACATGACATAAACAGTGAAGAATGTTGCTATGTTTGAATTGATCATCGTCGGCTGACAATTACTGCTATGACAAGTTCCACAGTTGCTCCAATGCAAATGGGTTAATGTATCCTGTCGGCGACCCCATCGAGTAGAATATCTTACCAGATTCTGTTGTCTAGATACATTAAAGTTATATACACAGCCGTATAGGCTATGCTAATGAATACGTTAACCTGCCTAGAAAATGAGGCATTGTTAGCATTACTACTGTTTGTTATGAGTATGGACGCTCGGTTAAACAATAGAGATTTTATCTCTGCGTTTTTTACAGGACATTTTAGAGAACGACGACCTCAACCTGGACAACATGTTGATTGCATCGCTTGTGTCGGACATAATCAAGGTACGGCTCGAATCCAAACATTAAAATGACGTATTACTGCCGATAAATACTTCAACTCGAATTATTTAGATGAAGACATACTCGTACTCGTGCTTATATGTATACTATATATATATATATATATATATATATATATATATATATATATATATATATATATATATATATATATATATATATATATATGTATGTATATATATATATATATATATATATATATATATATATATATATGTATACTATATATATATATATATATATATATATATATATATATATATATATATATATATATATATATATATATATATATATATATATATATATAAGCATAATGC
Source organism: Lamellibrachia satsuma (assembly GCA_033239005.1). NCBI lineage: Eukaryota > Metazoa > Annelida > Polychaeta > Sabellida > Siboglinidae > Lamellibrachia > Lamellibrachia satsuma. The sequence goes on from BSQZ01000023.1 coordinate 6,924,227, forward strand.
AATCAGGGTACGGTCGCATCATTAGATTCACATAAAATGTAAGTAATTTAATTGGTCATAAACAGCACAAAATTGTTATTCCTTCAGATCATATCAACATACACATTATACAATTAGCCAACATAAATGCTAACACAATGTCCTTTTCGACGACCAGGAAAATGTGGACATGCTTTTAATTTAAACCTGACTACCCCCAAATACCAAGGTTTAAACTGTTCTGCCAATAGGGTGATCTACCTCCACGACAGTTCACTTATGTTCACGTGCAAGTTTGTTTTGTCAGTGGGGATGATCTACCTCCACGGCAGTCCACTTATGTTCACGTGCATGTCTGTTTTGTCAGTGGGGGATGACCTACCTCCACGAGAGGTCTCTTATGTTCACGTGCATGTCTGTTTTGTTAGTGGGGGATGATCTACCTCCACGACAGTCCACTTATGTTCACGTGTATGTCTGTTTTGTCAGTGGGGTATGATCTACCTCCACGACAGTTCACTTATGTTCACGTGCATGTTTGTTTTGTCAGTTGGGGATGATCTACCTCCACGACAGTCCACTTATGTTTACGTGTATATATATATATATATATATATATATATATATATATATATATATATATATATATATATAGTCGTAGAGTTAGATTTAGATCACCTCATATTGACAAAACTATATATATATATATATATATATATATATATATATATATATATATATATATATATATATATATATATATATATATATATATATATATATATATATATATATATATATATATATATACATATATATGTATATATATGTTTTGTCGATATGAGGTGATCTAACTCTACGACAGTCCACTTATATTCACGTGTATGTCTGTTTTGTCAATGGGGGTGATCTACTTCCACGACAGTCCACTTATGTTCACGTGTATGTCTGTTTTGTCAATGGGGGTGATCTACTTCCACGACAGTCCACTTATGTGCATGTGCATGTTTCTTTTGCCAACAGGGGATGATCTACCTCCACGACAGTCCACTTATGTTCACGTGCATGCTTGTTTTGCCAATAGCGGATGATCTACCTTCACGAAAGTCCACCTATGTTCACGTGTATGTTTGTTTTGCCAATAGGGGATGATCTACCTTCACGACAGTCCACTTATGTTCCACGGCAAGCTACGGTCATCCAACTGCCTGGTGGACAGCAGATGGGTCGTGCAAGTCGCTGACTTCGGCCTCCACCAATTCCGTGCGCCGGACTCGCAGGTCTACCTCACCGAGGAGTATTATGAAAGTGAGCAGACCACAACATGCGAACGCTTCACGAACTTTGTTAGATTGGCTTTCAGCGCGGGTTACGGGTGGTATTGACTTTCAAAGCTGTTAATGGGCCTTCCTGCGAAATGTTTTTCTAAATCTAATTCTACCCACAATTACAGTATCACGTTCCACGGTGGTGACAGGTTATTGCCAAAACACAACCGCTTATTTGTTCGGCTTAGCATAACTGATCAAATCATCGTAATGACCGTTGTCGTTAGCGTTTTTATAAGTACGGCTGTCGCTACTGCTTCCATTATCCACAAGATCATGTTTAGAATAGCTGATATGCGAATTCATAAGGCGAACTCTCGTATGCCTACAATAACAACCAAATCACGTTGCGGAGCCACCAAGACTGCATGCAGACATTCGTTATTAAAGAGGATTAGCAACCATTTTTAAGCGCCGAAAGCCAATGCGAAATCAGGCGTCAACTCTCCAACATCGGTGTTTAGTCCAAATCCGGCGTCGACGTCCAGAAAAACAGCATTAGCAAACTGCGCAGTGAGCGGTTCTACGGGTACATTGTCAAATACATTAGTTAAAAGTCCGTAACATTTGTGGGCATATCCATATATAACATTTAGTGGTGTTTTTTAATTAACATTTATTTAAACTTAAGCAGTCCTAGAAAAACATTGTATTTCACTGGCATTACGCCTCGCTGCATCGGCGCCGCTTATTGTTTGCAGAACTCCTGTGGAAAGCTCCGGAACTTCTGCGAAACCACATGGCGACACCGGCCTCCTCGCAGAAGGGAGACGTTTACTCATTCGGCATCATTCTGTATGAGATGCACGGTCGAGCGGGCCCGTGGGGAACATCACTTTTCTCGCCGAAAGGTATGGACGACATCAATGTATGCACGCGTGTCGATGTTTGGCTGTAGAGTGAGTACAACACAGCGCCACCTCGCTATGTAGACCACCGATGTAAGGAACAACCTCTTAACTTTGAAATGTAACGTTCTGCACTGCTCTGTTTTATGTTCACGTGGATGTAAGGAACTTCGGATATATGGAATAATTTGGCCCAACATGTTCCAGATAGCGAGATTCTACCGTATTTATATTAACAGCAACACTTACAGCGATAAAATTGTGATCATTGTGGTGAAATGTTCACAGGAGGGGTATTCAGTTAGAGAATGCAGCTGGAATCTCCAAAATAGACACGCCATAACAACATTACGCACGCGTTTCTGTAGAAATCATCGAGAAACTGAAGTCACCACTAGGGGGTTCGCTGATCAGACCGGACACGACCCAGATGAAATGCGCTGATTTTGTCGTCAAGTGCATGCAAGAATGCTGGCACGAGGACCCGGATGTCAGGCCTGACTTCAAGTTCATCCGCATGAGGTTGAAACCAATGCAGAAAGGAATGTAGGTATCATGTTGCTGTTTGATACAGCGTGTCATTTGATCGATGGCAACGGTATATTTAATGTTTTGCATATTCGGTAGGAAGTTGGAAATATGTATCTTTCTGAAAATACACTAAAATCTATAGGTCCTTCTTGTCCTGGGGAAGCAAAATTCCCATATATTGTGCATAACCTCTTACGTACTAACAGCCTTATATGTGCTACAACAATCAGTTGTGCATGATGCGAACATGGAAGTCTACCCCAGTAATACCATATAGTCGCATATGCATGCATACATACATACATACATACATACCTACATACATACATACATACATACATACATACATACATACATACATACATACATACATACATACATACATACATACATACATACATACATACATACATACATACATACATACATACATACATACATACATACATACATACATACATACATACTTACATACATACATACATACATACATACATACATACATACATACATACATACATACATACATACATACATACATACATACATACATACATACATACATACATACATACATACATACATACATACATACATACATACATACATACATACATACATACATACATACATACATACATACATACATACATACATACATACATACATACTTACATACATACATACATACATACATACATACATACATACATACATACATACATACATACATACATACATACATACATACATACATACATACATACATACATACATACATACATACATACATACATACAAGGTAAGAAGAAGAAGATAAAATGTATGGTGATGGTGCGACAGTAAGAAAGTGATGACACTGACTGGTGTTGACGTCTCTGTCCGTGAACACAGCGTACATTTGTTTGCAGGCATCCAAACATCTTCGACAACATGCTGGCCATCATGGAGAAGTACGCCGATAACCTGGAAGACATTGTCGCCGAGCGAACCAAGCAACTGATGAATGAGAAGAAGAAGACGGAGGCTCTCCTCCTCCGTATGCTGCCCAGGTCGGTACCGTGCAGCCTCCCTTGGCGCCGTCTTTGTTCTGCTGATAACATTATTATCCACTTTCATCAATATTGCCATTATTTCTAATCGTTTGCTATAAATGTCTCGGCTGATACATTACACAGCATAGCAGGTCTTATTATCATATTGACATATCTCGTTTCCATATTTTGTTTTCTTTCGTCAAACTAACTCAAGCTAAATAAAAGTAATGTCTTACGTAACGCGCTACAAGCCATCCGGTGTTAACATAAAATTACACGTTACACCACGACGTGTCGCTTCCGGCAAGAACACGATCAATAAGAAATATAATAAATAACATAATAAAATATGATTTAGTATTTAAAAATCACTGAACAAATACCGTGTTTATCAGACTTTTGTGTTATGCACGTGTAGACCCGTGGCTGACCAGCTGACGAGGAACAAGCCTGTGGTTCCGGAACATTACGACAGTGTTTCCATCTACTTCAGTGATGTTGTCGGTTTCACGGCCTTGTCTGCAGAGAGCAAACCGATACAGGTAGGCTTCAAGTTACGTAAACCACAATCAAAATGTTGACGATGGCATGCTTCTCGTTCTCGTATTGTAGTTGGATTATGTATACATAAACCCCAAGGTACCCCTGAAAATATGTGTACCTCAAATCACTGGCCCACGTAGCCACTTGTTATATGCAACCAAAGGCAATAAGAGTGTCACAGGTTCATACGGGAACTGGAACTATGTCCACGTTTGTTCGGGTGGATGCACAATGGGTAATTATGAACTGTCATCGTTAGTTCAACAGGATTGTCACCACTAGAAATTATGTACTTCCTCATTGTTCATGAACAGTTCGGTTGAAAATGTAAGACAAAGAGACTTGGCTGAACGTATTTAGAATCCCTTCGACTCTGGTTGTAGGTGGTTGATCTACTCAACGATCTGTACACGCTGTTTGACACGATCATCGACAAGTACGACGTGTACAAGGTGGAGACGATCGGCGACGCCTACATGGTGGCGAGTGGACTGCCCATCCGCAACGGCAACAACCACGCCGGCGAGGTGGCGTCGATGTCGTTGCACCTGCTGCAGGAGATGAAGCACTTCCGGATCCAACACCGGCCGAACGAGACGCTGCAGCTCCGCATTGGGCTTCATTCAGGTGGGTCTGTCGGATGCAGCGCCAGCCGCATCAATCACGTGTGGATTTACCGATCGCAGGACGGTGTCACGTTAAAACCTGTGGTAAACGAACCGAGGACGGAATAATTGATCGTTATTGATTCTTTGTAACGAATGTTAAGTCATACTTATCCGCTAGGGTGCAGAACTGGATATATTATGTTTACCACCGGACCGTGCGGGACTGGCACGAGACGAGCCGGCAATTAAACGTGTTGTTAAACTCAGTCATTGTTTGTGTCACATAACAAGACAAACATTTACATGGTGTCAGATCAGGGGATGTTTCTTTTAGTAAGTGGCAATTGACCAAAAACTGTAAGTAGAACATTGCAACTAGGAAATATCAGTACTACGGTGACAATATTGCATTTACCCGCTCACTCGCAATTTGGAATGAACTGACGACAAAATGGCTGACGTAGGGCTTCGAAAACCTTCACCGTTATGTTTCGATGGCAATGCAGCCGAAAACTGGCGCATTTTCGAACAAGAATATAACGTATTTGTTCTTGCTGCATATGACGATAAACCAGACAAAGTGAAAGCATATGTTTTATTGAACTTGGCTGGTGCAGAAGCTATTGAACGAGAGCGTTCGTTCACGTACGAGCCGACGGAGTCACGTGAAGACCCGGAATGTCTAAAAAGAAAGTTCAGAGACATCTGCAATCCGCGAACCAACATCAAACTGGAACGACACAGGTTCAACTGTCGTGTACAACAACCAGGCGAGTCAATTCAGACGTTTTTGAGCGATCTAAAGATAAGATCAATCAGCTGTCAATACGGAGAACTGGCGGACAGTTTGATCAGAGACAGGATTGTGACGGGCATTATCAACGATGGAGTGAGGAGACTTCTTTTAAGGGAGAGTGACCTCACACTAGCGAAAGCACTGCAGATTTGTCAGATACACGAGCTGTCTGAACAGGATGCAAAAGCAATGCAACCACCAAAAGTGGAGGTGGATACAGTGAAGCAGCATCGGTTTGCAGAGAAGAAATGGCAGAATCGACAATCAACAACACATTCAAAACAAATGTGTGACAAATGTGGACATTGTCATGGCAAGGCCAGGGAGCAGTGTCGCGCTTATCAAAAACAATGTCACAACTGCCGAAGGTGGAACCATTTCGCATCTGTATGTAGGTCGAAACCGAAAACAGAACCACTAAATCGACATTTCAAGAAAAATGTTGCAGAAGTAAACGAAGAAACGTTCACTATCGAGACTGTAGATGGTTTGACAAAAGGAGACATGCACACAACGTTGTGTATAAACAATGCGAAGATAGATGTCAAAGTAGACACTGGAGCAAAATGCAACGTGATGAGTCTTCGACGACTCAATCAGCTGCATAGTAACAATCGTTTAGACACATCGAGAAGAATAACACTGGTGGGGTTTGGTGGAAATGCACTGAAATCTGTTGGAGTAGCAAGACTACTATGTCATCAGGGAAAACAAGAGTATGTCATAGACTTTCATGTAGTCGACAAGAAAGTAACAACACTACTTGGACTGAAAGACAGTATCAGGCTAGAACTAATCACTCTAAGCGCTGATGTGCATGAACTTTCACATGCTGAACAGATAGCAGAACACAAACTGCCACCAGGTATTCTACAAGAATACAGCGACCTATTTGACAACACACTTGGAAAGTTGCCAGTCAAATACAAAATAACAATCGATCCGAGCATTACACCAGTCATACGGCCTGTGAGGTCAGTGCCAGTAGCTTTGAAACAGAAACTGAAGAGTGAGCTGGAAGTGATGGTCGAGAAAGGTATAATCACACCAGTGAACGAATCAACCGATTGGGTGTCGGCATTGGTAGTGGTAAAGAAGAAAGATACAAATGACATTCGCATTTGCATGGATCCAGGAGATCTAAATTGAGCAATCAAGCGACCACACTACCCGATGCGAACGATCGAAGAGGTAGTCGAGAACATTCCGAATGCAAAGTACTTCACAGTCATGGATGCAAAGCAAGCATTCTACCACATCCCATTGGAGAACGATTCATCATACCTGACAACCTTTGGAACGCCATTCGGAAGATTTCGCTATTTGCGCATGCCAATGGGGATAAGTTCAGCATCGGAAGTGTATCAGCGAGTAATTGAACATTTGTTAGCTGGATACCCCTGTGCAGTGATCATGGATGACATACTAGTGAGTGGAGCATCTGAAATGGAACACGATACTAATCTTGAGAAAGTGCTAAAACGGCTGCGCGAGATCAATTTGAAGCTAGCACCGCGAAAATGCAAGTACAAACTGCAAGAAATCCCGTACATTGGACATGTACTATCTAAGGATGGACTCAAACCAGATCCGAGAAAAGTGCAGGCGATCACAGAAAAGCCAGAACCAGAAAACACAACAGACTTGCTACGATTCATGGGAATGGTTAAATACCTATCAAAGTTTGTCCCTGATCTAAGTGAGAAAGCTGCTGCTCTCAACGAGCTTCTGCACAAAGACAACGAGTGGGTCTGGGATGTTCCACAGCAGAAAGCTTATGACGATGTGAAACAAAGTATAGCACATGCAACTATTCTTGCGTATTTCGATGTCAACAAGGATGTCACTCTGACATGTGATGCTTCACAGCATGGATTAGGGGCTGCCTGTCTACAAAATGGCAGACCAGTCGCCTACGCGTCAAGAGCGTTGACTGAGACGGAAACAAGATATGCGCAGATAGAGAAAGAGCTGTTAGCCGTAGTCTTTGCGTGCACAAAATTCAAAAACTACATTTGTGCAAAACAAGTGACAGTCGAGACAGACCACCAGCCTCGCATATCAATCACAAAGAAGCCGTTATCAGCAGCACCAGCAAGACTACAACGAATGCTGATGAGATTACAGAGTCATGACATTCATCTCGTATATAGAAAAGGCAAAGACCTTGTGCTAGCTGATGCGCTATCGAGAGCGTATCTACAGACAGAACAACAGGAGAATGAGGAAGTGACAGATTATGAGGTTTTGTCACTACTGCCGATAACTAGCAACAAGCTAGACGAGCTAAAACAAGCTACTGCAGCCGACAATTCACTCCAGAGAGTATATCGAGCAACACAGTCAGGCTGGCCAACTCAGAGCAAACACGTTCATCCTGAATTGAAGCCATACTTTCCATTCAGAGATGAGATGACGTCAGAAGATGGAGTGATACTCAAGGGACACAAAATTGTTGTCCCATCAGCTCTGAGAAACGAGTATGTTAACCTCGCGCACAAGGGACACATCGGTATCGATGCAACAAAACGAAGAGCGAGAGATGTGATGTTTTGGCCAAACATGAACAGTGACATTGAAAAGGCAATTACTGCTTGCGAAACGTGTCAAAGCATGACATACCACCAGCAGAAAGAGCCTCTCATGTCATACCCAGTACCAAATCAGCCGTGGGCAACTGTGGGGACTGATTTGTTCGAGTGGCACAACTGCATGTACCTCATAACCGTCGATTCGTATTCAGGTTGGTACGAAATAGATCTGCTGAGAGACACGTCGACATCGACAATCATCAAAAAGATGAAAACACACTTCTCGCGATTTGGTATACCTTTGATGGTAATTTCTGACAGCGGATCTCAGTATAAATTACGAGAATTCAAACAGTTGGCAAGAGACTGGTCATTCAACCATGTAATGAGCAGTCCACACTTTCACAGCAGCAATGGCCTAGCTGAGAAAGCAGTGCAGACAGCAAAGAAGCTGCTAGAGAAATCATACAAAGATGGCACAGATGCGCATTTGAATCTGCTCAATTGGCGAAACACTCCACGTGACGAAGTCTTAGGATCTCCTGCACAACGCAACATATCACGCCGCACAAGGACAACATTGCCTACAACGCAGACACTGTTAAAGCCACAAGTTCTCAACAAACAGACAGTGCAGCATCAGTTGTCTAAGAAAAGGCTGCAACAAAAGAAATATGCGGACAAGTCGGCTAAGCCACTACCGTTGCTGCACACAGGTGACAACGTCCGCATGCAAACGCCAAAAGGCTATGGTAAGCCTGCTACCATCACACGGCTGGCAAATGAACCTCGTTCCTACTATGTGCGATCCGAGGAAGGAACTGAATACCGGAGAAATCGTCGACACTTGCTTAAAGTGCCAACAACTGTGCCAGCAACAGTCGATACGACGCTGCCAGCGATCTCCGGAGAGACTATAGAAACACTGCCAAGAAATGAACAATCGAACACTGTCTTAAAACCAGTAATGTCACGCAGTGGTAGGTTAATTAAGACCCCTGCCAGATATGCTGAATGAACAGACATTTAATTAAGAGACTTGTTAATTGTCATACACGAACATTTAACATATTATTATTATTGTTTCGCTATAATGTTTAAAGATGCATGCATGGTAAGATAGCATGTTACTTTACAAAGGAGGGAGGATGTAACGAATGTTAAGTCATACTTATCCGCTAGGGTGCAGCTCTGGATATATTATGTTTACCACCGGACCGTGCGGGACTGGCACGAGACGAGCCGGCAATTAAACGTGTTGTTAAACTCAGTCATTGTTTGTGTCACATAACAAGACAAACATTTACATTCTTATTGCTGAGGTTTGATGCATTTTAATTATCAGCTTTTGCGGTAGTTCGCAACGTGGTTTAACTGTGCATATGTTTGTATTCGTAACCACACAACGCCTTCACATCTGTCTCGTGTTCTAGGTCCAGTCGCTGCCGGCGTAGTCGGCCTGAAGATGCCTCGCTACTGTCTGTTCGGCGACACAGTCAACACGGCGTCCAGGATGGAATCGACGGGGCTGCGTAAGTAGTTACTCAGTAAACCAAATGCTTTGTTTTGTAGCGCATGCGTCGTGGCCGACCTTTGGGACAAGGTCGATAATGTTGCCACAAGTGAGACGCGACGACTGTGTGGTGGAGAATCAGACGGTCGGTCGAGGGGATCGGGATTCACCTGCTGCAGTTTCGGAAAAAACATGTCGTTGACTCGGTCCGCCTCACGGAGCTGGTGATCTCTATCTCTGAGCTCACTACTGCCTCGGTTTAGCTGTTATCAACTGTTTGTGGGGTATCTCATCAAGCAAACAGTGTTGGCACTTCAGACTTGCCACTGTTGTACAAGTGTATGATGCTCTGCGTGAAGGGTGTCCTCCTAACGTTCCAATTGTTTGTTTTCTACGTGTTTCTCTGGTCCAAAACTGCTCTTGTCCTATCAGCATGGCCAAACATTCTAGTTTGCTGCATTTCAATATGTCAATAATTTACTTATTTTAAGAACCGCCAGTAAATGCATATCAGTCCACGGGATCCACCACATATCAGTCCACAAGACCCACCACATATACCCTCAGCGTCACCGTCATCGAATATAGCATACACGTGAAGAATACGTGGCATAGTAACAGGCAACAAAGACTTTGGCGATGCACGTATGACATTTGCAATATTCAACATTATCTATGTTAAATCGAACTGTAGCAGGTCAGTGCTGTCTGACATGTCTCTTCTTCGATTGGTTGCAGCTTGCAAGATTCACTGTAGCGCCGAGTGCAAACAGATTCTCGACAAGATCCGAGGGTACACATTGGAGGAGCGAGGCTACATCACAGTGAAGGTACGCTGATTGTCTACACTAGTTCCCCTCTGTTGTCTGCATAAATGTACGTGGTGTGGCAGGACTTTGTAGGTGGGAGGTTCGCCTAAAAATAGGTGGGAGGTGGACTCTCAAAATGTGTGGGAGGTTGCCCCCCCACCAGGTGGGAGATGGGAGATTGAGACCCCTGCCACACCCACTCATGTTTAAGTTCAGATTACCGAACCATTTTAAAGTTATTACCGTAAACGAAACTCACGTAGTTTAATAACAAAAGAAATAATGCATAGTCTACGTATGCTTGGTGCTCGTAAAGGCGGTACATTTTTTGTCAAACCTGCATTGTCTACGTGCAACTTACTGGTCCAATTACAATTACTATTAATTAGTATGAACTGCTGTATTTCAGAACATTGAATTTAATTTTGTTTTGGTTATGTACTGAACATCAAACTATTGTTCCCCGTATGACTTGAACCATCCTACATCATTGGATGTGCGCTAAAGCAAATTATATTATATCTCCACCATAATCTCTTATTGTATATTCCTAAACATTCCTATCGCTGTTTCAAATCAGTTTCTCTACTTTCAAGGGAAAGGGTGAGGTGTTCACGTACTTCCTCGTAGACGAGGACAAGTCTTACCGACAGACCCGCTTGGACCTGCAGAGCATCAGCAGCCGAATCGGCGACAACGGATATGTAAAGCACCGAGCGCTCGGGGCCACGCACCGCCTCGGCAAGAACGGGCTGAATTCGACCGGCTCAAGCTTCCTGTTCGACGACGATGACGACGACGATCTGGACTCCGTAAAGATCAACATGAACGGACATGTACCGCTACTCGGTGGAGGCGACCTCTCCCCGGTGTCAGCCAGTGAGTCCATCTTATGACGGCCCTGCTGCAGAGGTGAGCGGGCGAGCATCTCGTGATGGGTTGGGCGTCTTGGTTGACTGTCTCTCAACGCGATGCACGTCCCCTGACAATGTGGACGTCTTGCGTAGGACGTATTTGGTGCTTTCGTTCAGCCAGCCAACTGCCGTTCTACCGGTTAGTGTTGGCCGAACGTCGATGGTTCGAACGTTGAAACAACGATACGCACATCGATAAACCGAAATAAGAGTAAACAGCCAAAACATGATCCTCAAAGGATATTCTGGCAAACATACGAGTAGGTGAGCGTCGGCCATCCATTCTGACTAAGTTACGAAATAAACGCGGTCCACGTTGAAGAAACTGTTCAACGGCTGTGTGGTTGCATGACAATATGTGTGAAGCCACACAACATACAGGCCTACCCGCTATCGTGGATGGTAAAAATTAGTATTCACCAAAACTGGAGACAGCCATGCTCAAATGCGTCATCGTGGAAGACGCCAGTGGAGTGAATGTGACGTCCCAACGTCCGGGGTCCATCCGGGTCTTGCACAATGGTGGTTTTACCGAACAATACCTGAGACGAAGACACAATACTCACGCTACGTGTCGTGTCCTGACAGGTGCCAACTAAACGAATCACTTACACTTGCAGTGAAAGGAGGACTGATTTGATCTAGGTGAACACTTAAGCAAATGTTAGCATTAGCAACAACAATGTATTATGTTTGAAAGTACTGCAAGCCAGACGTCGTGTACAAATGTACCATATGCTAGGATAACTAAGGATTTGTATGACATTTTATGACATGTGTATGTGTATAATATTCTGCGGCAAGTAATGTCAAACGTAGCATTAGTTTGGCGACGTGTATAGTATGTGTCTAACATTCTCATTGTGAAGTAATAGTTTCTATAAATGCGTGAAGACGACTGGTGAAATATGTTAGTATGTTTAAAGGACTTCAACAGTAGACATATTTTCATGTAAGCATTAACAGTTCACAGTATACATGTCATTGTGACAAAAAAGGAATGTATTGTATACTCGGGGGGGGGGGGAGACAGAGGCAGCGTGTGTGTATATTATGTTGATATGCCCTATCGTGTTATATTTGTTGACGACAACATTCAAGTGTTATTTATTTATTATGTGATATATCCCGGTGATATCTCTTCCTCCCGGCGAAGTGCGCGTTGCCGCGTACTTTTCTGACGGCCCTTGTGCGGAAGAGTTTTTCAACGTTTGCCAAACGCACAGATGTATATGAAAGCGTATTCCGAATGTGCAAAGTTATAAAGTACAGTCAAACAGTTTACGAACACATTCACTATAAGCAAACTAATCATGGGCATATTGGTTTTGAAAGTAATATGTCGTGGTGCATGTGGCATTGTAATCATTCCCATTAATGTTAGGTATCACTGTTGTCACGTGTTGAGTCAGTAATTCAGCCAATTTCAGACTTTCAGAATATGTGATTGAAACCTAGAGAAGATGACGCCCTAATTTACGGTGATCTTGGCAAAATGGATTTTTTATTTAATGTTAGATTTATATGGATTTACGATGAGCGTTTCATCTGAAATATATCACTTGAAGGACAAAGAATTATTATTGATATGGATTAACGAATCATACACTTCGATGCGGACGCTGCACATTCTGTTACGGATGTCAGCGTTTTAACTTCGACGACTGGGACTCCGTGCACAACTATTGCACCGATGTGTCAATAAATGTTGCAGCATTAGTTTTTCTTACTGCTTGATTTGTCTGAAAGAAACATTCTCTAGACAGATTGCTGACAGACATGCATATTAGTGTCATTGTTGCTGCGTGGCTACGCAATCAATTGTCTGAAACGAACTGTTCTTACTTGATATCGCATAGTTCACTTGTAGACAATGATTGCTTGAGCAATGAGTTTTTCGTTCACTCTGTCCCATACGGTTTGGCGCCCAGCGTACGGCTCTCCACGCCTGTCTTTTACTTGAATCTCCGTTAACCTTAAGTGTGGTTTTCCTCTTCTCCTTCAACCTTCCGCAGTTTTGTTACTTTCCTTTTTCAAATGCATAAGTCAAATATTATTATTTGAGGATGTTCTTTAAAGTCGGTCGTGAGTCGGTTGTGATGACGCGGACCACGTAATTAAAATATCAGTGAAACAGCGAGTCTAGTAAAATAAGCACAGTCGTCCGATTAGCTCATTTGACGGCACCTTTGGTAACACTTTGGAACATTCTATTATATCGATAGCATTTGTGTGATAGACCTTTTCAAAAAGACACGGGTTCAAATTGGCAATAAAAAATTAAACAATGACAGGTATTAGGAGTAAAATTACTTGGTAAATGAATGGTAAATAAAGATGGTAAATAAAAGAAAATCGATATAGTTAGTTTGCCGCTACCTACATATTAGTATGTATACGGTTACGTAGGCCAACATATTACTATATTCCTCTATGCATACGGCTATAGCATTCGGCAGTTTATGGTAATGGCTAGCGGTTGACTGTAATACCCGCTTAACTGTTGACTGTTTATTCTTTCGATTACAAGTTGAGTACTGTTATTGCTATTAAGAACTGCTCGAATGTCTCGCCTTGTTGTTGGTTTCAGTTGTTGAATATAAAACTCTCATAACATTCATTGGCTTTTCCGACTGCGAAACTGTCGAATTTTGCTAAGGTGTCATCCACCGACCTGGCGTCAGTGTCCGTGTCGAACGTAAACCCATTCTCAAAGCACCATCACCGACTGTGTGAATCAATGCAACCTGATAATCTTTACAATGATATTTTACAAAGATATTTTACAATGATATCTTACAAAGAAGGACGACAATTATTTTATGTGAAATCATCGGATAAAATATTAAATATTTTTTTATAAATTAATATGTCAAAACTGATACGGCTCTATGTACTATAGCATAGGGTTTAAGGCTATTCACAAATTACCCGATCTAACGATCAAAGTGATTTAAACTACTCACACCACGCACTGTACATTTGAACACCAGCGAAGCTGATTCGAGATGGGTTAAATCAACTGAGGAGCTACGTAATTTTAACAAAAGTTTTCTAATACAAATCAAAACCCATACAGACACCACACATGTCAACCTGTGACTATCAAAATGGGTGAGATTATTATCCAATCGACGCCGAAATCGCGAAGGTCCGGGGCTGCCTCGCACATGCACAAAGTCGCCATTATATTTGTACATGCGCGAGTGAAACTTAGCAGTTAGGCTCTATGATACTTATATTAAAAAATATGTTTAACATCGTAGCTGGTAGTCATTTTGTTTTTTACGGTATCATATTGTCAGTGTTGGTCTTACACCAGTATCCATAAATTGACAAGGCGCATAAGAATCAATTACTTTCCGTTTTAAACACTATGCTTGATTTCAAAATGGCAGTCTTTCGTCAAATTATCCTTGAAATGCGACTGCTAGGTCTATCAGCGTTTTACTTTGCTGGGTTTTCTCGATCACGCAATCAATTATGCAACTAATCATCGCAATTTGAATACAACTGCTTGCTCCTAGTAGCCGTGTGATTATATCATCGGAAGACTGATAGTTTAAAGGCCGCCATACACATACCGATTATTCTGTTGTCGACAGGTTTGTGGCTACTTTTTTAGTTGGTAACTAGGATGAAGTCGTTATGTGTATATTTTCCACCAACAGTTAGACACGCTTTTTGCAGACATTTGGCATCGGAGAAATATTTCGGCCAACGGTCGACCGATGGGTAGTTGCCAACTATTTGTCGGCAGAAAACTGTTGGCGACTAAAAGTCGGTATGTGTATGGCGAGCATAAGGCTGTGTCAAAATGACATAGACTCCATGCGAATGACGGAGAGTTTACGTGTATGAGATACATAGAAACTTATCTTATGACTAATAAAAGGAATGTTTCTTAGCACAACTAGAAAGCCCACAATTAGTAATTATTTGATTGTTTTCCTTAGGTTTTGGGGCACTTGCCGGTCGTTTGCGGAAAGCGTATTTCGGTAAAGCCCTTTGTAGATATAGATATCAATGGCTCCGTTTTGGGGATACGGGCACGCCTCCCGGTGAGTTCGATGGAGAGACTTGTTTGTTCCTTCCCTAGGTGGCAGTACCTTATGGTGTTGTTTCTTTAGTATCGCCCTCTGTCGGATTATTGTTAACGCAATATGTATCTACTGTCCACGTCAGGTGGCAGCAGTATCATCAACAATACAGATTCGATCGCGACGTCACCAAAAATTGCGATCCCTGTAAGTTTACATCACTGGCCTATATAATAACTAATATTATATAAGTCAGTGGTTCACATACTAGCTGTGACTAGTCAGATAGACGATGATTAATTAATTCACCCACATTAGATTGCACAAAAACGCAAAAGACATTAATTATTACTATCTGGTTTTATATATATATATATATATATATATATATTTATATATATATATATATATATATATATATATATATATATATATATATATATATATATATATATATATATATATATATATATATATATATATATATATATATATATATATATATATATATATATATATATATATATATATATATATATATATATATATATATATATATATATATATATATATATATGACCTATTTGGTGGGTATTTATTTATTTATTATTTATTGGAATATTTAAATTAGCAACCAGTAACCAGCAAATTAAAATTGAATCTGAACCCAAATGTCACCATGCAATGACAATTATATAATGTGCATGCATGCACGTTTTCGGGGGGGGGCTCGGGGGGGTTCGAACGAAACCCCTTTTTGAGAGAATTTCTTTTAATTGTACATTTTTTCATAAGTCATCCCAGAAATCCCGGTTGATTGTGTGCGCCCGAACCCTCCCTTTTGAAACTCTTGAGGACTGGCCTGATATGTGCATATATATGGTGGTTATTAATAATAATAATTTTATTAAAATGGCAACTATAGCAGTTGAATTATACAATTGGCACAGTAAAACAACCAATGATAATAAATTAATTAAGACAAAAATATGACTTTAAATATAAAAACTTAAAAGGTGCACGTACATCATGTTTAAAGTAATGTTTGTATATTAACAATGTAAATATGAAGGACATAATCATAAATTAAAACTTAAAACAGGCAATACTATAGTAGAATAAATTATATGGCCTACTACTATTATGTAAAAAGTAACTAATTTATAAATCAGTTCATAATTACTGCCAGTGTCTTAAAGCATATGGTATAAAAGAGTTCTGAAATCTTGCAGTTCTGCAACGCGGCACACAGTAAGTCCTCGTGTTTCGAGTTGTATACGGAGTTTCCCGGAGGGGAGGCAAAAGATGGTGTAATTTATGTGTAGATTGTTGCATGCTTATGAATAGCGTTCTACACAACTTCTCCCTCCGGTCTGACAGCGTTGGTAGATTGGCTGCGGTGATGGCTTCGGTGTACGACTTATCTTGGAAAATTATCCGCATTGCTCGTTTCTGGATGTATTCTATCTGTCTCGTTTGCTTTTTTGTAAGGCTCGTGTGCCACACTTGGCATGCATACTCCAATACCGATCGGACGATTGAAGTGTATATGTTGATGAGATGGTGAGGGTCAATGCCGGCTCTTTTGAGAAGGATGATGAAGAATAGACGTTGCGATGCTTTTGTAGTGATTTCGTCTATGTGTAATTGCCACTTCAGGTCTTCAGATAGAGTCACACCTAGTAGACGAGTGCTGTTAACTTGTTGGATTGGTCTACCGTCGATGGTTAGCAGTGCGATGTCCGGAGTTGATTTCTTGAAGCACATCCGCAGTTCTTTCGTCTTGTCGTAGTTCAGCGCCATTTTATTACTCGCTGTCCATTGCCCGACTTCGTCTGCCGCTACTTGGAGTGAGCTGTCCATTCCGGAGGATGAAGAAGCTTCCCATATTGTGCAATCGTCGACATATTTTATATGTTGGCATACTGTTTGCAGATCATTAATATGGTGTAGGAAGCCGATTGGTCCAAATATTGTGCCTTGTGGGACACCTGCGTTGACACTGGTGTACTCCGATTTCACACTCCCGATCTTTACCCTCTGTTTGCGTTGACACAGGAAGGATGTCAGCCATTTGGTAATAAAAGTTGGAAGTCCAAGAGATGCACATTTCGTCATTAAAATGTGATGGTCGACTCGGTCAAACGCTTTGCTGAAATCGACGAGAAGTATTCGTACTATGGTTCCAGGGGTCTCGACCGCGTATTTCCACTTGTGAACAAGCTCGACCAGTGCGTGTACGGTTGATGTTCCTTTGATTGATCCATATTGCTGAGGATCAATAATTATAAATAAGTCTAAACAAGTAAGTATAAACCACAACAGGCCCAAGCTATATGATTAATCGAAGCTAATTAGATGCGTCATTTCTTCTACATAAAAGTCGACCGAAGAATTATCACTTGTATTTATGTTTACAGTAAAGACCAGCTAAAAGACAATTAGCCTAAAAGAGCTGAAGAGGATATGTATATGTAAGTAGGCCCCTATGTCCATGACGCTTGTATGTGTTCTGTAGAAATAGAAAAAAATATTCTGGAAACAATTAATAGTAGCTATAGTGTACATTCAACCAAGTTTCCTTCAGATTTATACAAGTCTACCGTGCCATAGGTTTAAATTACTACCTATGACATCTAAGCAGATTGTTCGAGCATTTTTTTTATTTATACAAACTGAACGAACACAATCAATAAGTTTTACCAAATGTTACAGAAAAACCACACAGCGGCAACAGCTGTTGTTAGCATCAAGATTCTAGACTGGAATGTTGTCTTTTCTTTCAGTGTTGGGCGAGTTAATCTTATTAAAATGCAACTTTGTCTAGTTTTGTTGAAAAAATATCTATCTAAGTTATTGCTATATATGTGTGTGTGTTTTCGGTTGGTAGCACATTAAATACAAGTTAATGTTAGAACTTTGTGCATACACGATAAAAACGCAGGCAAGAAAATGCACCGGAAATAGGACTTTGCGCCTGCGTATGGACGTAAGCAACCGCTGGACGAAAGTAAATAATGGCGGTGTTTGGGTTCAGGAAGAAATAATGTAGAATCCATTGCATCTAGACATTGCCCAACAGCGGATCATGCCAGAACTATTCTCAAAAGCTAGATTGGGATTTGAGCATTGCTCCATATCTTTGTGATACTGACCGGTGTGAAATAAGTAAGAAAACGTGAACTTGAAAGGGAGGCTAGTATTCCGATTTTCCGTTGTTTCCTACCGACAGCTTCGCCATTTGTGGAATTTTATGCGAACTAATGCTTTTATAACTTTGTAGAGAGATGGAGCTGAGAGTGGGTACTAGATACCGACTAGGTAGGAAGATCGGAAGTGGATCATTTGGAGATATATATTTAGGTAAGTGAATATAAAGTCGTAACGTCAACGACAGATATTTGGGTGTTGCTCTTGGTGTCGTATCCGGAATAATGGAACAAAAACCGGAATAATTATTGTACTTACTAGTGTGTCCTGATATGTTTTAAGCTGTGCCAGTATTACCAGTTCATCGAGCTATTAAGAGAATGTGTTCATTAAAAATAAATTCTGTTGTGATTTTTTTGGATTGGTGTTCCTGTCAAAATTTAGTGAGTTGTTTTGTCAATTACGACACTGTCACTGTTGTCGACAGCCGGACAGGTGTGCACAGTTAGTCATTGTTTAATTGTGATTAAACTATTATTGTATAGTAATGGCACATCCACAAATGTCTTAAGTAATTATACTTCAATGAAAAATGCGTCGCTATTGAATTCAGCAATGGTCGATTTGATCCATGGACTATGCTAATAGGGGAATTCTAAATGGCGAATTTCTAAGAATAGTCGTTTTGACCCACCACTGATTCGATAAAAAATGAAAATTATGATTGCGCACAAAACCATACGCATTTATGTTTAATAAAAACATTTAATTCTTAATGCATTTGTACGTTTTTCAAGATTCGAAAACGCTAATAATTTAACGTATAACATTTCCCATTTACAACATGCAAGTTGCAAAAAGTCGAGTTAAAAATAAAGACCATAATAACGTCCACGGACGGCCACTTTCCAATTAGAATACGATAGTCGTTTCAGTCCACGGAGCCCGCTAGCACCAGTTACATTACATACATGGTTAATTGGGCCAATGCGAGGGAAAACACTTCACGGTTCACCTGTTGCGAAAACAGTTGGTTCGGTCCATAGGCCGAACCCGTTATGGGCCAAAACATCCAACACCCCAAAGGGATGAAGGAAATTGCCAGAGCTGCGAAATGGCAGAGGTAGAATCGAACCACCACCCTCTGGATCGTCAGGCGGGTGCTCTAACCATTAGACCACTGCTCCCCGTGAACAAATTCTTTTCCTTTGCATCAATTGATCATAAACAAGCTTGAATATCGTGGGAAATTGGTGGGAGTCCACCGGCTTAGTCCTTCCTTTTTCAACAAATGTTAACTTATGTGCAGCAGTTAATAATCTGCTTCCCGAATCATTCCCTAGAGTAGAGATTTCGGTGAGCAGTGCCCGCGGGTATTTACGAACAAGCAGAAGCGAGTATGACCATTCAATTGCTGTACAGCCCGGAGCCGATTCGAGATGGCAGCATATAGAGCATGCATGTGACAATCGATATATCGCAGTACACATGTCCGCGATATGCAAATGGTATTGATGCATCATCTGCGCATGCAAGGGAAATCCGAGGCATTTGTAGCATAGATTCAAACAAACAATCTGATTGACAGCATGTGCCAAGACATTCTGATTAATGTGAATTTGGATATGAAAGTGAACTTTGGAGGCTTTGAATTGGAGTGAATCAAGAACAGCATAGATTTTTGCCCGTGCCAAGGTGCGAAACGTCAACATCAAACATGTTACTTTCAACGATTGTAACTTTTTAATCAAATAAAATTCATATTGAAATGTTTATTAAATTCATTACTATATTTTATTGGTCTGTTAGTTGTAAGAAATGAATGACAATATTTGATATGGTTTATATTTATAAAATTATTATTTATTCTAATTTAAAGCAGTGTCTGTTTTAGTTTTACGCACAAGAAACTTTGCTTTATTACATATACTTATAATTTATACCTTTTTGTGGGGCCAGTTAATTTTTTGCTCATTTTAGACACTGATATATATTTTTGAAAGCTGGAGTTTCATTTAATATGTATTATAAATCAATTTTGACTTACCGTGACTCATGTATTGCGATGCATATCGTGAGGGTACTGTATTGTTACGCCCCTAATAGAGACTGGACATTTAATGATTAATTGATGCATCGATATATCGTTGTTCATGGGTCTGCGATATGATGCATCAATAACAGCATATCGATGCTTGCCAAAATATGGATAGAAATAGCTATTTATGTAAACAAGTATCTATCTTTTCAGTTTTTCAGAGTAAATTAGTTGGTCAGCAGTGTTTATCATTTCACATTTCTTGCAGGAGTGAGCAGTGAATGTAAATATGCTAGTTGCTTGGATGAAAGTGCTTGATAGGTAACTGTACATATCTTAAAAATAAAGCGACATCAGACAGGGAGCCAATGCAATGATTTAAGAAATGCTGAGTGAAAGAAACGAGCAAACCGGGTAACTACCCTTGCCGAACAATTTTGCACACGTTGAAGTTTCAAGATGTCCTTGAGAACAATATTATGATAAAGGGGATAGCAATAGTCAAGTATACTGCTAACAAGAACAGTTGCAATAGTTTTGGCGACAGCAAAAGACGTATTTCAGTAAGTGTCGTGATACGTATCGTGAGAGTACTGTATCGTTACACCCCTAATAGAGACATTGTACGTCCAGTGATAGGACCCTTGGAATCTGTCATTTTAACGCTGGATATATCATCTTCAGAAGAAGGGAGTTATATGGGCTCCTATCAAGAGCTGTACATAAGGAGTCAGGGGTTAAACAAGGACTCCCGGGGGAAAATTGAGCCTAATAAACAAGGACTTAGCCATAACATTTTAAAGGGGTTTTATCCATGTATCACAGGAAAAACATTCAACTTAGATTGGGAGGCAGAGGACAGATTCAACCTGCATATACTCGCAGAAAGTGCACGACCAATAGCTATTTTGTATTAGGCCAGGATCTATTGCAACAGACTCATATTTAGGTGCAAAATGCACAAAATGAGATTATAGACTTGGTTGATAAAAAACTACATGCCCCTGCTGTAGATGTTTTTTTTTCAATGGGTATGTCCTAATTCAGTAGGCAATTGAAACAGTACACTTGACAATGTGCATAATATATAATTACAGAAGTGTGTAATTTGTTCAGTTGTATAGAGAAAAACCAGAGGTTCATCAGAATTGCAGGCCAATATGTTGAAATTGGTTATAAGTGTGATTTATTACATGAAAGCAGTGGAATCGCCAAAGGGTGGGACAGTTGTATGAGGCGCCGTAGCGGCCAAAAGGGTCGAGTCCTGCGCGAACCGTCGAGTCCTGCGCGAACTGTCGAGTTCTGTCTGCGAGAACCGTCGAGTCCTGCGCGAACTGTCGAGTCCTGCGCGAACCGTCGAGTCCTGCGCGAACCGTCGAGTTCTGTCTGCGAGAACCGTCGAGTCCTGCGCGAACCGTCGAGTCCTGCGCGAACCGTCGAGACCTGCGCGAACCGTCGAGTCCTGCGCGAACCGTCGAGTCCTGCGCGAACCGTCGAGACCTGCGCGAACCGTCGAGTCCTGCGCGAACGAGATACTCTGCGCGAACCGTCGAGTCCTGCGCGAACTTTCGAGTCCTGCGCGAACGAGATACTCTGGTTACCACTGAAAATAGCGTTGCCGTTGTCGGATGTGAAGCGAAGTAATGCCGCATAAAAGCATAATATAAAATAATATAATATATTACTCAGAGTAGAGTGAATGGAAAAAATCCTATAAATGTACTAAAAAAATCAATTGATAGTTCAAGCGACAATGCCACGAGGCGGTCTGCTGAACACGCAATTCAGTGCAGCGTTTCGTGTGAGCTGTCGTGGCTTAGCGAGAGAGCGTTCGATTTATGTTTGGAGGGTCCTAGGTTCAATCCGCGGTATGTGTGATTTACGTTTTCTCGTTTAATGTTATTATTATTATTTTATCAATTATTATTATTTTATTTACATTAGCTTTCGTTTAATTTCATATAATTATCACATGTTGTGCATTAGTACATGTCAAAAAGAAATACATATATATATATATATATATATATATATATATATATATATATATATATATATATATACATATATATTTTAATATATATTTATTCTGCACGACATATGTATATTTATATATATATATTTATTTCTTTTACATGTACTTTTAATGCACAACATGTGATAATTATATGAAATTAAACGAAAGCGAATATTGGACTAAATAAAATAATAATAATTGATAAAATAATAATAACATTAAGCGAGAAACACGTAAATCAGACATACCGCTGATTGAACCCAGGTCCCTCAAACATAAATCAACGCTCTACCCAGTGGCGGATCAACCAAAAGGTACTATAGGCACGTGCCTAGGGCCCACGAAGGCAGGGGCCACGAAAATACCGAGCATATTTTTGTAGACTGAATGTTCCCGAAAACCTGTTTTGGCATATCCTGATGTAGGCCTTACATATTTTTATGTTTTACAGACATTATAGAGGTGTTAGTAAGGAGTGATCATTATTTATCGTGGAGCGAGTGAGGTGGAAGTATTGGCTATATTTGAAATCCAACTCACCCCCAAATCCTGTGCACTAAAAACTGAACCATCCCTTCATTCCTGGGTTCCCCTCCTGATAAATTATGGCCGCTCCTGTTTTCAGCTTTGCTTTCTGAAAAGTGCTCAGGAATTGACAGATCATTTTACAAGAAACCCACCATCACAGGACTTGGACAAGGATCTTCACAAATCGGCGAGATCATTACGTCCAAGACAAATTACGTACAACTGAAATTCTTTGTTCGATGGCTTGCTAACGAGGAGAGTGTAACGATGGACTGGTTGGTGTATTCTCCATCAACTGGAAATGTGCATTGTTATGTATGTAAGCTATTCAGGAGAGCGGAAATGATAGCTTTTCTCTTAATGGTTTCAATGACTGGGTAAAATGCGCACAGAATCACGACACATGAGCGTAGCGATAGTCCCATTGTAGCTGTAAAGAAGGGGTTCAAAAATGCCAAAGCGCACCATGTTGATTCTGCGATCGCAAAGCAGCTGGAGAATGAGCAGCAATACTGGATCAAAATTCTCAAGCGCATCGTTGCCGTTGTTACCTTCTTGGCAGAGAGAGGACACCCGTTCGAGGCCACACCGAATTGTTTGGGCAAAAGTACAATGGTAACTACTTAGGCTTGTTAGAGTTTCTCTCACAGTTCGTCCTTTTTCTGGCCGAACATATTCGCCGATATGGAAATAAAGGAAGAGGTCAAGTATCATATCTCTCTTCAACAATATGTGAAGAATTCTTCAAGCTGTTATCGGACAGGGTGAATGCGAAAATAATTGCTGAAATAAAGAAGGCGAAGTACTACTCTATCAGCATAGATTCCACACCTGATATAGCACATATCGATCAACTGAGCATCGTCATGCGATACGTTCGGATTGACGGAACACTTCCGGGCCTCCATAGACATTGAGAAACACGAGGAAATGCTTGTTCGAAACACTCAAGTCTTTCCTAGACGAATGCAGAATAAAGCTTGAGGATTCCGTGGACAACTGTATGACAATGCGAGAAATATGTATGGAACTTATTCTGGAGCCCAGGCACGATTTCACCAGGTGAACCCTCTTGCTGAATGGGTATCATGCGCAGAGCATAGCCTACGTTTAGTTGGGAACGCAGCGGCCGAATCCAGCACTGATGGGGTCAGGTTTTTCGCCATCGTTCAGCGACTTTACACATTCTTGACAGCCTCGCCACAGAGGTGGTCGGAACTATTAGAGAACCTACCGAAACAGTCTCCAGTGGTAAAGATCCTATCAGAAACACGATGGTCTGCTCAAGCAGATGCCGCGAAGGCGCTGGCATCAAACTACAAAGTACTACAAAACTCTGTTGACGCGATAGCTAGAAATTCTACCCAACCTCCACTTGTCGTGTTCGAACCAAGGTCTTTGGTGAGCAAGCTCTCTGAATATCGTCCTGATGTGAATTGTGTGGAACAACATCCTGGACCGAGTTAACAAGGCATTGGAAGCTACAGGAATTGAGATCGGTTCAGTGTTTATGCCTTACCGTGTCTTGCTGGAACACATCCATTCTTTGCGTGACTCAGAAAGGTTCGATCGATTCGAGAATGAAGCAAAGTCAGTTGCACCAGGACTTGATTAGGACGATGAAAACAAGCGAGCAAAGAAGAGAAAGTTGTTCCAACGATACACCAGAAGAGGTAAAAGTGAGCGACTGTCGAGAGAACTTCCGAGTGAACACCTACCTAGTCATCATTGACAGATTACTCTCCGACATCACGAAACAGAAGGCCGCCTACACGAATGTCTATGAACGTTTGGGAGATTCGATCTCTCGCCGACAGCGATATCCCCTCGAAGTGCAAAGAGCTCACTCGGTATTACGATACTGATATTAAGCCTGATTTTGAGAAGGAATTCCGTCTCTTCACAAAATATGGAGACTTGAGACAGGTTCCGAGATGATAACCTTTCTTCATGAAAATAAGCTGATTACCAGTTTCCCTAACTTTTACATTGCGCTACGGATATGTCTGTAAATTTTCGGCTCCAGCTGCGAAGGCGAGCGATCTTTCTTTGTACTGAAACATCAAAGACTACCAGCGTTCCACGATGGGTCAATCGTGCTTGTCGGCACTGTCACTTTTAGCCATAGAGTCGGAAATGATGCGTTCACTTTTGGTTGATGACATTATTAGCTCGTTTGCCATCAAGGAAATACGCAAAGGTAAAACTGTAGACTACGCATCGCTAAGCCTTAGGTGTGAGATGGTGTTAGTCGACTTCAACAATCGCTACCGGCCTACCGTACACCATAATATCTGCGATCGGTAATTTGCAATTGTTGACTTTTAAAAGAACTGTTCGTGTATTATCTTTATTGATGATATAAATAGTGAAATGCTAACTTGAAAATCATGTTGTGGGTTTACTTGGGGCCACGAAAGTGCCGGATGCCTAGGGCCCACGAATGTCTTAATCCGCCACTGGCTCTACCGCTAAGCCACGATAGCTCACACGAAACGTTGCATTGAATTCATTGTGTTCTGCAGACCGTCTCGTGGCATTGTCGTTTTAACTATCGATTTATTTTTTTAGCACATTTATGGGATTTTTTCCATTCACTGTACTCTGGGTAATATATTATATTATATTATATTATGCTTTTTGCGGCATTACTTCGCTGCACACCCTACAACGGCAACGCTATTTTCAATGATAACCAGAGTATCTCGTTCGCGCAGGACTCGAAAGTTCGCGCAGGACTCGACGGTTCGCGCAGAGTATCTCGTTCGCGCAGGACTCGACGGTTCGCGCAGGACTCGACGGTTCGCGCAGGACTCGACGGTTCGCGCAGGTCTCGCCGGTTCGCGCAGGACTCGACGGTTCGCGCAGGACTCGACGGTTCGTGCAGGACTCGACGGTTCTCGCAGACAGAACTCGACGGTTCGCGCAGGACTCGACGGTTCGCGCAGGACTCGACAGTTCGCGCAGGACTCGACGGTTCTCGCAGACAGAACTCGACGGTTCGCGCAGGACTCGACGGTTCGCGCAGGACTCGACCCTTTTGGCCGCTACGGCGCCTCATACAGTTGCATTCACAAAGCATTTTGAAATGACTTGCAACATCGAACCAGCCCCGTGTTTGTTGCGGACGGTCTCAAAACTGATGTTCAACACCACACAAAATTTGCTTTATGGGGAGGTGATTAGTAGCTGTTTCATTCATAAAGGTCCTGACTTTGAGTGCATGCACACAGCGATTGTTGGTCCACACAAGGATAGTTGGTCATTTTGTGGTTGAACGTTGGGGAACTGCAAATAGCTTGACCTCTATGTACAGTGTACACATAGACGCAGCACTTGCGCAGTTCCCTTGATAAAGTGCCTCTGTTTGGGAAAGGGATTTAAAGTTGTGCAAGACGTTCTGATAAGAGTGTCATATTTTCTCACCAGGCACAGACATTACCAATGCTGAGGAAGTGGCTATAAAGTTGGAATGTGTGAAGACGAAACACCCACAGCTCCACATCGAGAGCAAAATCTACAAGATGATGCAAGGTGGCGGTAAGTTCACATTGGTGTTGTTGACGAGAGTTATGTTTATCATAAACAAATCTTTGTCATGTATGCACTGATTGGGTGAAAATTTAGTTGATTTGTCAGAATGCAGGACTGAAGTCTACGAAAAACGTGTACTCACGATGTATATGTGTGGACACAAATTAACAACAGTTTTGCAAACTGTCGGTGGGTGTAACTGCACTGTCAACTGAATTGTTTACTTTGTGAATCATTTGACAGATTCACTGAGAGACATTTGAAAACATTTTCACCTGTTTCTCAATGGTTATAACTCCGAATGATGTATCATTTAAGGGACTTCCTGCTTCTTTCATTGTACAGAAAAGAATGTGCACCAGGAAAGTTATAGAATCATTGTGCGACACAGTTTAATTGTCATGTTTTTAATTGCTTCATAAATGACTAACACTGTACAACAACATACTTTCTTTTCCCTTCTAATGTTATAAAATGTAAACTGTTTTCTTTACAATGACATACTTAATGGGGATATTTTACATGTAGGAACCAGTGTAGATATCACAATGTTGAGGTATTGATGTTTGCCAAATTTTTAGAAGGGATAATTAGAAAAAGGTGCTAGACTGTCCTGGTGTGATCGAGCAAACTTTTATGGTTTATTTAAGCATTTAAAGAGACTTTAAAAAATTTTATATTTTGGTTTTATAAGGTCCAATGTTAACCCTACAAGTGACCAATGATAAATTTCCATGGTGCACACAAATCTGAGTTATTCACAAGGGTGCTTTTAAATAATCAACATCGCTAATAATTATCACACAAATGTGATTGATGTATAATTTTGTTGCTATAAAAACTTCATTATAATAAAATTATAAAAACTACACCACATAATCTTTTCATGGGGATGTTACTTTTTGAATTTCATCAAAAAAAGCATGCAGCGATTTTAATTTTGACCCTGCTACCAGATAATTCCTGAGTGGATGTATGTCCATATTTCCAATTGGGAAAATGTAGCCATACATATTAGCTACAAAATAAAACAAAAATGAATGAAATATGTTGAGAACTTTTATTTTTATGATTTTTTCCAACACCGGACTATGCCGATTCAGACAGGCCCATCGGTCCTGCGTCGTTTACCGTGGCAGTGCAGGCTGTCGAAGCCGTTGGAAATCACAATGGCAACTTGCTGATATTTACCTCAAAAAAGCTTGCAACATTGTTCTAACTGTCTGAACTAGTATAATAAAGTGATTCACTAATACTGTCATTCAGTTTGCTGATATATTGATGCGGAAACTTGAAGTAATCTGGCCTAAAGTGAACTGATACAGAACGAAGTGAGAAAACAAAATGGCGGATTAGTAAATAAAAAGCTCAGACAGCCCAGACAACACGTATTTGTAACAACAATGCTCATATGCTGCATATAGCTTGCTCATTCACATGTGTTCGAATAGACCAATCAGAGGGCTTTCTAAATGTATAACATGTTACATATTTAGATGCTCTGAATGGAAACATAACATTTATTCTGCAGCAGCAGCCAAATATGGGCACCAACTATGTGACGTGTTTTGTAAGCTAGATCATCATTAGCTATCATTGACTATTACTTACTTAATCCTCTTCGTGCGGGATCGCACATAAGACCGACACCAAAGAATGCCAATGTTGCCTGTCCGTTGCAAGCTTCGTCACCTGGCCCCAACTCCACCTGAGAGCCTTCATTTCCTGCTCTACTTATCTCCTCCAGTTTGGCATGATGACGCAATGGAAGCATGCCATTTCACCCTGGGTTATATTGGTGTTGCCTACTAAGCTGCATTTAAGACTATACATGGTGTATTTGTGGATCTCGATTGCAATTTTCAAACTGCCTAAGCGAAGTTGCACACAAAACCAGTGCCGTGTCATGGCCACTGTCACAGCACGGGCACCGCACACTGCCATGGCACTGGCCTTGCCTAGGCTACGCCTACGATGATAGATGACATGTTTCAATTTAAAGCCATTTCACCAGCTGCAATGTATGGGGTTTACTAAAGTAAACATTTATTTCATTGTATAAAAAGTACCAACAACTCATTGCGACAATGACAGAATCCGAATGGGAAATGGTGGCACCACCACATGGTAAAAAAACTAACAAACCGCTCACCTAAATTAATTTTGTTGTTTTTGTACGTGAAGCCATGCAAATTAAGTTGAAAATTGTTTGCATGCAGTTTACGCAGTTCATATGGCTATCAATCTTGAGTGACAGTTGGATGGCTTCAAACAAAGTGGGTCGTCAACCAGCCAGTGCACACCATGGTATCTGGCAGTTGGTCTATCACCTGCATCCTCTGTATTGTGATGATTGAATAAGGTTAAGGTTTAATCCACTGGCGTACACCATGGCAACTCATTAGGTGTCAGAATCCGGCCTAGTGTAGACTTGTCTATTGTTAACTTGTGGTACAGCCTTGTGTGGCTGTGGCTTTACAGAGTGGTGATGTTGTAAGAATAATTTTATGTGTTGAAGTCACACTACTAGTTCAAATACATGGCTTAGTTTGGTGTATTCTGTCTTGGCCTTGACTGTATGAGATAACATAGGCCAGAGTGGACACGTGAACATGTAAACATAGTTGTAAACCAGCGTAGGTGTACAACAGTCATTTGTCAGACGTTTGCTGACATTCAGTTTGTCTTGCAGACACTGTGCACTCTGGCCATGCACGCCCACAGTCTCAGTGAAGTGGGCATATTTAATTGATCAATAAGAGGTAGTCACAGCAAAGCAGGTGTACTTGACGAAGGAGCAGCATTTGTCCATTATAATGACCATGACTATTTTGTGCACGCTGGTCAACAGGGGCACTGTGCGATAGGTAGTTAATGTGGAATAGCAATAATACGTTCAGCCATTCTATTATTAAGTATGTATTGGTCATTTGTTATATTGCTTTAGTAACTACACAATCATAGACTGGCTTCCTGTGTCAGTCAAACAATTATCTCCCAGGTGCATGGCACATTCTAGTCTTCCATTCAAAAGATCATTTGTAACATAGCATACTACATTGATCAAAATAATAGCACTAATATGTAGTGCTGGGAATCGGTTTGATTGTCATAACTGATCATCGGTTTGGCCAAACCAATCGATGATTGATTATATAATCTGTCTGTAGACAGCCTTTGTTGGAATAAAACAAAACTAATTTCACCGTGCCACCAGATAATTACAGAATGGCAGTATTTTTGCTGGCACCGGACTAGGGTGATTCTGATTCAAGCAGGCTTATTGTCACCGAGTCCTAACAGCTCTGGCCCTAATAACACGGTTAAAATTATGATTATCATTCGCTAAATTAGATGATTTAATTGATGTCGTGTCATTTTAGGCGTATAGGCCAATCACACAGCTTCCCGGCAAGATTTGACAGCGCCCAACTTGGTGGCACTATAACTATTAACCTGCCACAATTACCCAAGCGTCATGTAGTGCCATATGGGCGGTTTATATTATTATAGTAGAAACGCCGCACCCACCTATTGGCCCGAGGTCGCAGACCAATACACAATAAAAAGACAGTCGAAAGCAGATATTCTACAACCAACACAAGTGTCCACGCGACCTTCTATATTTTGAACATTCAACAAGTATTGCATCACGTGTGTGACGTGCCTGTCGCGGTTGTTTCAGGCAATACGTTCGAGCGATTTGATGGCATGTTGGCCTGAGGCATTTGGTAAACATTGCTATCATGACTGTCACGTATAAACTAACACGTAATCCCGTCATGGGGACGGGCATTTTTACTTATAAAAGTGGTGACACGTGGCACCAAGACTATTAACATGACCGGTTATTATTTCAATGTAGAATGACCGTTCAGTTACATGTTGAGCGTCGATGTGGTTGATTAAAAATACAATGAATGCTCCCTATTGATATTGCTTCGGCTACAGTTTGGCAACAATTCTTGCAATGTCAAACGTGTCACAAACACACGATTTATGGTTAACATATATCCATGACTACACTTCTGAGATGTTTATTGACATTCCGTTTATTTTTGCTGGGTCTAAAATATTGCAGCTCTGTAAAATTTCGAGTCGCCATACGGGCTACTGTAGTAAAAAAAGCCAGTTTTGGGCGCCATTGGCGACCGCTAAATCTCACCCCTGTTGACTCAAGTGAGACAGTCTTGGTGACAATTATTTAATACTATACTAGTTTGCAGTCTGGTTGGTGACCCATAGAGTACACAAAGCCCTGGACAGGTGCTAATCCACCCTCTCAGCAAACAATAATTAGCACTGCTGTAGTCACAGACACACAGCATGCTTTCCTTTCCAAGACAGATTATGCAACTACAGCAGGTGAGGCCTTGTGGACATTGTCTAATGTCTTTACATAAGCAATAATCATGTACCCTCTGTTAAGACAAGTACCTAAATTGATTTGAGTAAAACACATTTGAAAGAATTTATAAATATAAACATCTATATAAATGTCTATATACCAGATTTAAAAAAAATCTTATTAAAATGTTGTTTTTTTAATCATGATTTTTTTCAACCCTGGTACCATAGTACCTGCCTTCAACAGACCCTCCGATGAGCGGACACCTGCTATGGCAGGACACTTTCTCAATGTACGGACTGTTTTATCATGTTAATGTCCCTCTGATGAGGGGACACCTGGTGAACGCAGACAGCGGACAGGATATTTTGGTTTTCTGTCCCTGCTAAGGTGGACAGTAATAATTATTTTCGTGATTTTTTTCTCAAAATATTTTATTTCCAAAATGGCGATAGACAAACAGCGTGGTGTGTAGTGAGAAAATCAATGTTCTATCGTGGATTCGGATATAAGGCTGTTGGTGGTGGACCCCGATTTTCTGCCACCGGGGAAAATGCCAAATGGGCCTGCTTAAACCTCTTAGAATTGCTTTGACAATTCTCAAGAAACAGGTGAACAATGTCAATGAACGAGTGTCAACGTGTTGTTTGTTTGACGCTGCCATGGACATCAATTGCCAATGTTGGCTTCGCTTAGGCAGTTTGAAATTGCAATCGAGATTCACAAATACGCCTCGCATAAGTTAAACAGAAGATAAACAGTCTTAAATGCAATTTAGTATTCAGTACTAATATGACATTGGGGTGAAATGGCATTCTTCCAATCTAAACGACGTGAAACCAACATGCCAATTGCCAAACCCAAGGCGCTACCGGTGCACGAAAATACAAATTCGTCATCCGCATATGAAACGATGAATTGATGCAAAGTCGTGCGTCATCAATTTATGCTTCGATCGAGATCAGTTGAAAATCGAGGTGAAACGATTATTAATTCTGCCTATTGTCGTTTTCTATGTTTAATCAGCTTACATACTGCGTGAGTTAACTCATATACGTTTTCGGCTGCTCAAATCCAGATTATTATTTTCGATTCGTAGGTCATTCCAGCATACGTACATGTATTTTATTCAGTTAACGATTAAACAGGGTGTGACATTTTAAAATAATGCAAGTTGATGCTAGTTGACTTGTTAATAAGCTCTATAAACTGCGTGTTGCCGTATAAGACAGTGCTGCAAGCACACAGTGGCTTCGACAGCGTTCTTGGACTTGGTGCAGCGGTGCAGCAGGCGCTGTTGTTTAGTAGCTCCCTAGTGACAGGCATGGGAACACTTAACGCGCCTTATTTTGTAGTATATGTACCTCAGTTATATCCTTACTGTACAGCCTGTTTATATTATTAAGTTAATTGATAACATCCGTCATCCACACATATGTCTACCGTATATGTGTAGTACTGAACTCTCCACTCCAACATGCCTGTCCCTCTGATGAGGGGACACCTGCCATGTAGGGATACTTTTGCTTGGATACAGAAGTGTCCGTTGAAGGCAGGTACTATTGTACTAATATGTAATAGAAAATTCATCTTTCCTCAGTACATATAGTAAAGCTTGTTTGCCTAAACTGATGGTAATATAATGCATAACAGGTAACATAAACAAAATATAGTACTACTGATATTACACTACTTTCAAATGTAATTTACTAACTGATCGCAGGACACTATTTAACAAGCACTGTTAAATAGTGTCCTTGGTAATGTATTTGTTTTACATGCAAGTTTAAAAGTAAACAGTGTGCGTTGCTATATACAGGTGTATACTTACGTAAGCCTATCCATTGCACTAAGAGCTATTGGCATACCTGGGCTAATGTCACACATTTCACTCCTTTCTAGCATAACATGATTGATGTGTTATCAGCAACCGTTTACCAGGTGTTGCTGAGCTAAAGCAACACCCCTGTGCACAGCAATGTTGTGTATCTCGTATCCAATAACCCAACTCACGTTAGGCATCCCAGAAGTGCTTCTCAACCGGAGAACAAAAATGTAGTTTGGGGACAGACTGAACAGGATTTGTCGTTAATTAACATTAAAATAAAACAAGAAGAAGGGACAATTTCCAAATCTTAACTTTTCTCTCTTTGCACCATGTGGCACCTCAGCCGTCATAACACGAAACCACCTGAAAGAACTCACTTTGGCACCCTTATGAGCTATGATTGTAGAATAAACGATATGTAGTGAAAACTACATAGGTGACTGATTAGGTGTACAGAATGAAACAGCTGCTAAAAACCCAGCCCCGATAGCTGGCTATGCTTCCTGGTAGTACGCAGAACATAACAACTGAGCAAATGACCCATGTCTATGCTTTTATTAACAATTAGTTTAGTATTGGGGTTACTTTTAGGTATTAAGCATGAAAGTAATGTTGACATTTGTTTTTGGTTACATATATTCTATGCCTGGTCATATGTAGTCCGCATTTTAGGTGAACTCAATTCATATATAGGAAGCATGACTTGTTGGTACAGGTTTGCAATTGAGAACCTTGTTTATAGTGTCAAAGTACTTTGATTAACAGTGTGTGTGTGTGTAGCCAATGTACAGTGTAGTGACTAAGTGACATTTCTGGCCTTAATAAAATGTAATGTTTACTAGTAGTTGGATCAATACCAACCCATGCTGGTTGCTATGTTGTGTAGGCAGGGTTAGAAAAAATCACGATTAAAAAAAATCCCAAAAGTATAATTTTATTTACATGAGATTTTTTATTTTCATCAATTTTTTTTGTAAATCGGATCTATACCTGGGTAGACCTTTCAAACATATTCTATTCAAATCCATTTAAGTATTTGTCTTAACAGAGGGTACATGATTTTAGACTTGTATAATTTGTATATAGTATAATTATTGTATAGTTTGACATAAAAAAGCAACAAAAATGTTGTATCTGACCTGTCAGCAGTCTATTACCAGTGCTAACCTCTACATGCTGGTAATACAATTCCTTTAAGTCCATACCAATGAACACTTTATAAAAGACTACAGGCTCATACAGAGTAGATTAACTTGGAACTGATCTTGTGCTCATTGTGACAATAGCTGCATTCTCACCTACATAACTTAAAACGGTTTACTTAAACAGTTTTAGTTAAAACGGTTTTTAGTAAATTGTGGGCGTTCACACATGCAGTAGCTAAACCGTTTTAAGGAGGAAGTTGGTACGTGCACATGTGCAAGTCAGCATAAAAAATCTAAAAATACACTGTAAAAGTGGGCCCAACACGTCTTGATCCCACAACTACAGTAACTTTCTCATTTAGCCATCGTCCCAATTCTCACGTTGCAGTGGTATTTTTTTTAGCTTTAACGCCTTTGTGTGTCTCAGTGGAAGACATGCCGCCATATCTGTGT
Source organism: Lamellibrachia satsuma (assembly GCA_033239005.1). Lineage (NCBI taxonomy): Eukaryota > Metazoa > Annelida > Polychaeta > Sabellida > Siboglinidae > Lamellibrachia > Lamellibrachia satsuma. Next base: position 6,958,745 of record BSQZ01000023.1, read on the forward strand.
TTACGTTGTAACATGAAGCGACGAGGCGTGATATCAAATGCGCATATCTGTGACGTACTTAAACCGTTTTAGCTAATACGCTTGCTTTCACATTGAACCGTTTTAGCTAATACGCTTGCTCTCACATTGAACCGTTTTAGCTAAAAACGGTTGAACTAATCCACCTGCAGAAGTGGATTAGTTTAGCGATAAATTGTGTTCACACGTGTGTTTTCCGTCAGGATTAGTTAAAACATTTTAACTAAACAGTTTTTAAAGCGTAAGCGTGAATGCAGCTAATGTCCACGTGATTAGCACCTGTCGAGGGCCTGGCTGCAAATTGGTACCAGGCTATACTAGTGCAGACTGTCTCACTTGAGTCAACATACTGAATTGGTAACAACTGGTACAAGTGTTTGCTTAAGGTCGATTTTAACTCCCTGTTTCTGACTTGAAAAGATGTTGCCTCTTGAAGACAAGTCTTTGTGGCTTCACTGCATTCAATGTGCAGATAAGTATAAAACATAATCAGTGCCAAATTAGAATGAAACCACATCACAGGAAATTCAACTAATTCCAATCCATCTGGGAAGGCTTCATGACGAGAAAGGGAACAGTTCAAACATACACAATGTCATACAATATTTGACAATAAATACTGGTAGTAATAAGTGTGTGCTCAAAACTACACATTATGATTTTGTATTAGAAAACATATACCACTTTGTTGAGATGTGTGTAAGAACTTTTATTTGTGTTTAAATTGATATAAATCAAACAATAAATTTTTTTTTAAATCACCGATTTTTTTCAGTTAAAATCAATGATTTAAATCAAACAACTCTGTGTGTAGGCTTGCTCTGACTCTGGTTTCCACTCAGTTACACCCTGGGGAAAATACTGAACCCAGAACAGTTGTAGAAACATTATTCACGACGTACAAAAACACTGGTGCAGTTTCATGAGTGGTCGCCACTCATTTGCCTTCTTAGAAAAACACTAGTAGAAATGCATCGAACGTATTTGTGCCAGCATCGTCCTTCGCAGAAAAGAGTGGGTGGTATACGGTGGCAGGATCAAGCCACGGAGTGACTAGGTGGGCAACGGGGGTATCAAGTCCAGTAATTTTAAGGTTTTCCTGGGGGTTACTCTCCAGCACCACGAGGATGGTTGACAGCCCCTGTTGTCGCAAAGCATCAACACTGCTTATTCAGAAGTTTTTTAGAAGTAGTACATTAGATGTTTTTTTTTAGACGTTTACATTTACTGCAGTGTAGGCTAAGGGCTAAGTGTAGGCTAAGGGTGAAGTGTAGGCTAAGTGTCGTGTAAAGTAGTAATACCATATTAAAATAGACAATTGATAAGTAATCGTGATGCGTATTAAAAAACACCTCAAAGTTTGCAAAATATCACGGGTAAGATTCAATTTTAGCAGGTAACCAGTAACCACCACTGACTAGGGTAATAAACCCCTGCTAGCTGATCCTATGTACACTGTGTGTCCTTAGCTTGGAGGAGCTAGAGAACCATTCACAGCCTGGCAGTGACTAGGACAGCCCAACAGCTAACACACCTCTCCTCAGGCAGTCCATCTAGCTATGTTACCAGTGTTGCCTTACCCTAGTTTAAGCTGGGCCCTGCCTACAGTAGTGTGTCCTGTGTGTGTATGCCATAGACCCACCCAGTTGACCATGTGAACACAGCCAGGCTGTATGTTGCTGCAGCCACTGACATGATAATTTGATGGGGTGATGGATTGTCTGTAATTGTTGCCAGCTGCTTTACTGGCCTGCGGAGTGGAGTAGAGAGGCCATTCCCTTGTTGTATCTCCCATCCCCTCAGTTTTAATTTTATTTGTGTTCTATATAGGCAGTTTTATTGAACTGTCAAATCGGTGCAGGTATCTCTCGGCAAGAATGTTGTTAATTAATTTGGAACTGATAATATAATCGTGCAACCACCTGCTAAAATATTGAATATTTGTGCTATATTGTTATCTATACTGTCACTTGTAGTTCACTACTTTGGTTACCCGATAAAAATACCCACCTAGTCACTGGCTTAGAAATCCTCTTGTCCCAGGCATTCTCTATCGCATGGAGACATGCTAGTTAGACAGTTCATAAAAATGTGTCGGCTTGAACTACATAATGCAGACGTGTATGTTTACAAGCAACACAAAGCACGTCTATTCCTTCAGGCGACTGCTGCAATGTTTAGTACAGTTCCCTACTCATACGCACATGTTGGGTATTTGAACAAGGAGGTAGTTGTGCTCTGACTTCTGGACTGGTTTGTTTGTCTGGATGAGTGGTCCTGTCGTAACCAGCGAGGTGAATTCATAATGCCATATCAGTTGTCACTGGCGAAAAGTCAGTTTTTTATGTAATAAGTACATTTAATTTTAGTGCACTGCAATAGTATCAAAATAACAGTGCACTGAGAATTATTCTGCCGAAATAGATTTGTCAGATAAATGATTGGTGTACAGAAATTGTCAGCAAAAAAGCCTGTCAAAGTAAAATGCAGGATGTCAATAATATGGGAAATGACTGTTGAAAGTTATGTTCTAAAGAATGAATTATGGTTTGCTACTGTGCTTTTAAACAATATAATTCACCACAACACATTGAATGCCCTAGTTCTGGTGCCTGTCACACATCCAGCCCCTTGTATCTTCCCATGTCATATAATTTGTTGTTTTTCTTCCGACCTGCAGTGGGCATCCCGACAGTGAAATGGTCCGGGGGCGAGGGCGATTACAACGTCATGGTGATGGAACTACTCGGCCCCAGTCTGGAGGACCTCTTCAACTTCTGTTCACGAAAGTTCAGTCTCAAGACAGTCCTGCTATTGGCCGATCAATTGGTAACTATGATTTAAGACAGTCCTGCTGTTGGCCGATCAATTGGTAACATGATTTCTGGTGTTGTGTGCTAAGAAAGTATTTTATCTGCTATTTTGTATGTCCTGATACTGCTGTACGTATAATTATATTACATTATCGCCAGCCCTGAGTGTTGGCATTAGCAGGTTACTGATGTCATGTTTTCTTCTAAGCTTATGACCAACAGAAAAAATGCAAAATTTCAGGACAGGTTGTATTGTTGAATTAAATCTTTAAAATTGGGTGGCATTTAGTTTGATGTGGAGGAGCTACCTTTTGTCATACGGAAAACCTTGGACGTGGGATATTTTGTTGATGTCATAAAGTTCCATTTTATACGTAATCTTATACCTGTTTTCAATTCCCAAGTCAAAAATTTTATTAGAAATGTGAATAGGGAATAGGCACCAGGGAGAAAAAGTGCAGTAGTTACAACTGGGTTGGGAATCCACAAATAATTAATGAAATTACCATATGAATAGGTTGAATCTGTCTCTGCAGTGTCTGCACACATGCCAGATGAATGAAGTAGAGTCAGTCACTGAAAGGGAGAGTAGTTACATAAAGGAATTGTAAAAACTGGAATAGTTATAACTTATATAGGTTTGTCAGAAAAGAAGGCTGATACACCTACCTGTGGTTATGTCTTATATATTACGATATATGCCATGGACATGGTTGTATTCATTTTTTTTTTGTTTATTAATTGATGTAGCACCAAATGTATACAATTATATTGTTTGGTGCTGCATACAGTCGAGCCTCGTTATAACGCGGTGGTCGGGGTCCACGACTTCAGACCGCGCTGTACGTGAGGCGCGTTAGGTGTTCCCATATCTGCCACCAGGGAGCTACTAAACAACAGCTATTGCCGCCCGCTGCACCAAGTCCATGAATGCTGTCAAAGCCCTGTGTGCTTGCAGCACTGTCTTATACACAAACATGCAGTTTATGCAATCAACAACACAACAGATATAAAGATACGAAAAGGCCAAATGAATGACGTTTATTGTGGGGATTAAGGGTAAGCCCACTTTCAAAGAAATGTAAAACAAAGAAATGTGGGCTCCACAACCCAATGCCAGGCCGACTACGACGTCATGTTCAATAGAGCCCACATTTCACCACAAAGCAGTAGCAGTATTCCTAGAACAAATAAAAGAAACAATGGCATTACTATTGTCATGGAACACCCTTAAACCAAATAGCATAATGCCCTACATGCTATCATGCAGTCTATGAATACAACTACCTGCTTAAAAATACACTAGCTCTAACTGGAATAACTACAAAGGTGGGGGCAATTCGCCACCAGTCACCGACCCATGTGACCACCCCACCAACCATTAGATAGAACAGTGAGCACTCCTACTCAAGCAATCCTAATGTATTTCTTAAACGCATCCGAAGTCCACCTGCCTGCCGCTCTGATATGCGCATCCGATTCGCCCCTCAGTGCGGCTGCAGTGGCTGCCCCAATACGAAAGCTGTGACCCTTAAAAGCACTAGTTTGGTAGCCACAGAAACCAAGTAGTCGCTTCAATGACACATCAAATTCACTGCGTAACATTGGAGAGGCATCTGGGTATGCGAACAGAGAAGCATGCACGTTGCCTCTGGCCAGCTGGAAATCTCGCAAAAAAGAAGCGGGTTGGATTCTAGTCCCCTGAATGCACTCACCTCTCACTTGTAGGGATTGGGGACCTTGCCTTGCACTATGCTTAAAACGCCGGAAAGAGATTGTGATCAACTCCCCGGATAATAAAACATCATCCATGTGCAAACAACCACGTATCGTGCCACGTGATCGAGGCACCATTTCCCCTATCCGCAAATAAGCTTTGAATGCCAGTACCATCATGGCTCGGAGCATAAGGCACTTATACCGAGATGTAAACACGGTGGGTAAAGCCTGCACTAAGCGACTGAGTACAGGGAGTGTGACAGGCAGGCGGACATCAGGGACCGTTCCCAAATTACGAACTCCTGCCAACAACTTAGATACCATAAAGCAATTTGACGTGTCATGGAAACCATTGATTTTGTGGAAATAAGCCACCGCTGATACAGTAGAAACAATGGATGCTGGGGCAGAGCCACTGGCATACAAGTGTGCAATAAAAAGCAGCACCATCGGTACCGAAACTGGCAGACGAGTTGGTAGGCCCAACGAGACATGAAAATTTACCAATTTCTTCCAAGCGCGCTCATAATGGGCCCTTGATGATGGAGCTAAGGAGGCCTGCAGCAGCTTGTCTAAAGATTCCCTAAGCCTGCCGGGGACACACTGTAAGGTACTTCCACCGGGTTGACCTTCGCCCAGGGTGCCAGTTGTCGAAATTCGTCCACCTGTAAACGTGACAATTTATCAGCCAGAGTGTTAATTCGACCAGGTATGTGACGTGCTGCAAAGTTAATATTAAAACGCAAGCATGCCAATACAAGTGGACGTAGTAATGCCGTGATATGTGGTTCACGCAATGTCTGGTTATTAAGTATAGGTACAAGGGCTTCATTGTCCGTGAAAAAACACACTTTTGTTTGCCCAAGCATCACCCCAAACATGCACTGCTGCCATGATAGGATACAGCTCCAACGCCGCGATATTGAATAATCGCCATGCCACTGGCCACTCACCACAAAACCACTCTGACCCACACAGTGCGCCATACCCTATACCACCTGCTGCATCAGTGTACAGTTGGAGATAGTCACCTGTCAAAAAACTGTCGTCCAAGAAGAAGGACCTGCCATTGAAATACAACAAAAATTCCCACCAAACACCGAGATCAAGTTTAGTCTCCCGGGTCAAGCGGATATGATGATGTGGCTTGTGCACGCCCATCGTCAAATCTATCAGCCGCCGCAGAAAGGCCCTGCCTGGGACGACAACTGAACAAGCAAAATTCAGAACGCCAATAAGTGATTGAAGTTCCTTAAGAGTAACTTTCTGTTTACTCTGGAAAGCTAAAAGCAATGACCTGGCCTTCTCCAACTTATCGTCAGGAAGCCGAGCCTCCATATGGACAGCATCCAAGATAATGCCCAAAAAAGGGATGGAAGAGGATGGGCCCACTGTTTTACTAGGTGCCAGTGGAACCCCAATTTGTTTGCAAAGAGCAACAAAAGCCATGAGATCGTGATTGCATTTTTCAACTGAGTGTGCCAACAACAGGAAATCGTCAATCACATGCACCATTCCCGTCACACCTAATTTCACCTTCGCAGCCCACTCCAACGCGGTACTGAAACATTCAAAGATCCCACAACTGCTCGAACATCCCATAGGAAGGACAGCATCCATAAAAAAATTTCCTTTCCACTGAAAACCCAACAAAGGCCTGTCTGCTGGAGAGACCGGAATAATACGAAATGCTGATTCCACATCCACCTTAGCCATGTAAACAGGCGTCGGTGAATGCCGTATGAAATCAATCGCATCATGGATCGTTGCGTATTGAACTGACGAGATCTCCTTAGGAATAAAATCATTAACCGAGGAACCTTCAGGATATGATAGGTGGTGTATCATCCGAAATTCTCCGGGAAACTTCTTCGGCACAACGCCTAGAGGTGAAATTCTATACCGTACACAAGTTGGCTGAAAGTCGTAAGGCCCAAGTAGGCGACCCAATGCCAACTCTTTTGCTAACTTCTGATCTATGACTTCTGCAAATTCGTCAGCAGATTTAAGATTACTTCCCCTCGCTGCAGGGCCAATCCAACACAACCAATCTGAAAACCATGAGTGAAACCATGCAAAAGATATGCCACTAAATTGTTATCGTAACCATCTAAAATACTACCGAGTGTTTCTGGGGACACAGGTGAGGGCAACTTACTTCCTAGCCCAAGCGGGCGAGCCAGTGGCGGTCGAAGGTCCAGCTGGAGGACCGGGCGGAGTTGGGTTACCTGGGCGCTGGTGCTTTGCCCGTCTGCTGAAACACCTAATCGATGGGTGGGACCCCCCGCAGACTCTACATTTGTGCATCCAGCGACATGTGTTCTTGTTACACATGTCTCCCCGGTTGAATGCAAAGCACGGACTGGCAGTTGGGGTCCGGGCACTGCCCTTGCCTGGAAAGGGGGACCCTGGGGACTGCAACTGATCTGCCTTAGTTTGAGATGCCTTCAGCCATAGCTCCCAGTTGATCGAGTCCCATGCCCACCCCGCCCGATACCGCAGGGACCTGAAAACTTGGTCGTATGATCGCCAATCGGCCCCCTCTTGCACAAGGACTCAAACGACCTCGATATATTTTAACATCTTAGTGGCACAAGGGAGGTTAGCGGGCTGCGTTAAATACACGGACATATACATTTGAAATGCTTGCATCCACAACTGAAAAGACAGGGTCTCACTTGGCTTGGCCTTTGCCGGGGACACGCAGAAAGTGGGGCTAGCGGTAGCACCCTGTACTGGCAGGGCGTAATCATGCTGCTGGAGCTGGTCGGGCTTAATGAGGAGGGACAGGTCGATGAACTCACCAGCCCAAATCTTAGCTCTAAGGGCATCGGGGATACGGGCATGGAGTGGCAAGGAAACTGATGCGCACGATGCCATCAATTCCTGCGTGGCCCGTGGCAGAGACCCTAAAACCTCATTACCTGGAACATGCATAAAGTTGGCAGTAGGCCAGGGGGCGACATTGTCATTGGCACCATAACCAAATGGCAATGGCTGCTCCTGGGCAGGGTGATTTGGCTCGACTGGCTGCACCGGAAAAGCGTGTCCCCACTCCGGCGTGTCTGGACCCTGGCCGGCTGTCACCTGTGCGGCACTGCCCAGAGCAGCAGGTGGGGAACCAGCAGCTGGCGCCGGGTGCAAAGCCATCACCATGGTGTGAATTTGCTGAAGCATTCTCTCAGACGATGCCACGCGGCGTTCCATGTCGCGTTCCCACTGGCTCCGGGGCAAGGCTGGCTCCTGCGCATCTCGCACCACCGCCTGAAGACTAGGAGCATCCTCGAAATGCTCCCGAATCGCACATTCAGGTGGCGGAGCCCCTATTGAGACAACTGCCGGAGCAGACACCGCGGCAGGAGCAGACGTCGCTGCGGCAGCAGACACCGCAGCAGGAGCAGACGTTGGGGCGGCAACAAACACTGCAGCTGAGCGTGCGCGTGCTGATCGAGCCCGAGTTTGTGTGGGTGACGTGTTCTGCATTGCAGGCCGTCCACGACCCCGTGTAGCCTTAGCACGTTCCATTCTGCAACAACAATACAACAGCAGCAGCGACTAGATAAAGCTTATCTCCCCAAGTGTGAACCTGCATGAAGCTCTAGCACTTGTAGTGTGACAATGCACGACAATAAATCCCATGACAGTTATCAAAGCACTGTAGTGTGACTATGCACACTACGTAACATGGATACATAACAGTGACGATGCACGACAATAAATCCCATGACAGTGATCAAAGCACTGCAGTGTGGCAAGGCACACTACGTAACATGGATAAAAAACAGTGACGACGCTCGACAATAAATCCCATGACAGTGATCAAAGCACTGCAGTGTGGCAAGGCACACTACGTAACATGGATAAAAAACAGTGGCGACGCACGACAATAAATACTATGACAGTGATCAAAGCACTGCAGTGTGACAAGGCACACTACGTAACATGGATAAAATTATTGACGAAGCATAAAATGTGACGATGCATGACATAAATCCCATGAGGTTGATCATGACACTATAGTGTGACCACACACCATGTAACATGAATATAGAACAGTGCGTAAGCACAACAAAAATCACATGACAATGAGCAAAGCTCTATAACACGTTAATGCATGCTACGTAGCCAAGAACACAGTAACTGAGAAACTGAGAACCCAACATATACAATCCGCCATAGACGTGACGGCGATCTGTAGTCAAAGACCCACAATGCACTTTATGTTACCCTTCGCCTCATAACATTACCAGTTTGCTACATATACAACACAACAAAATAATCATGATAGAAATAAGTGGTGACATGAAATCCAATCAAAGACTATCCTCAAATATTTTCATCAGGCGATCGACAGCCCGTTACAACGGAAAAACACTCTCGACCCATGACCATGTGGCTACACAACGCCATCAGTGACCTACTTTACAGCTTTTATGACGGCTCCTCGGATGGAGCGGTACAACCTGAAATTATCGATATCACTAAAATTGACTCCGTCTCTGCGAAAGACAGGGCGGATGCTATTCCAGAGGCACTTATGCCTCCAGAAAAAGATCCCTTCGGTATCGTTACAGAAATGTTCGAGGTAGTCATTGACTTGGATTACACGATCAGCACCCTCCTCGTAACTGAAGTTGCGCCATTTACGTCTACGTATGACCTGACAAACGGTGTGCGCTGATTGGTTCAAAATATGGAGGCAGGCAAAGTGGGTCACAGAGTGCGTCACCCAGCTCTGCTGGATTAGCATAATAGAATAAATTAGCAATGAACCAATCATTAATTGTATGTGGTGTTGCTCGCATAAAAACCCATATGCAACATTGTCTGTGCCAATGTCGCATACTCTCATTTATGGAACTTATCATCAACGTGTATTATTTTTAAATGTCACACCCTGTTGATTCTTGAACTGAATAAAACACATGTAAGTATACCGTTATGGAATAGATCTACTACGATGATGATGTACTGAACCAATAGGCCTGCGAATCAAAAATAATAACCGGATCTGATTAGCCGAAAACGTGTATGATTTGACAAACGTAGTATGGAAGCTGATAAAACACAGAAAACGACAATAAGTAGAATTACTAATTGTTTCACTTCGTCTTTCAACCAATCACGACCGAAGCATAAATTTATTATGCACCACATAACATCGATTCATCGTTTCATATACGGATGACGAATTCGTATTTTCGCACACCGGTAGAGAGTTGTGTTAGGAATTTGGCATGTTGGTTTCGCGTCGCGAACACGATTAAATTTACGATGTACTGGGAGCATGTCATTTCACCCAAGTGTTATGTTGGTATTGCATACTAAATGCATTTAAAACTGTTGATCTGATTCTTACGCAAGGCGTATTTGTGAATCTCGATTGCAATTTACAAACCGTTGAAGCGAATCCAGCGACAGCGATTGATGTCGGCGACAGCGCAAAACAAATAACACGTTGATACTCGTTCATTGACATTTTTCGCGTAATGTTTCTTGAGAATTGTCAAAACAATTCTAAGTAGGTTTAAGCAGGCCCATTTGGCATTTTCCCCTGGTGGCAGAAAATCGGAGTCCACGACCGACCGTGTTATATCTGAATCCGCGTAATAACGGGGCGCGTAATAACGAGGCACGACTGTATACTAAAAAAGACAAATATTATATTACAAATGTTGATGATAGTGATAGGATAACAAATATATATAAAATCAAGACAGTTGCATCATATGGTGCTATACAAAAAACAACACTATAAAAAAGATTATGATAAGATAAAAAAGAATGGAAGTATATATATATATATATATATATATATATATATATATAGTTACTTATTCTTATGCTATATTAAAATAGTGAGTCTTTAATTTACTCTTTAAAAAGTTTTTACATTGCTAATTCTCCTTAGATCTTGGAGTAACGCATAGTTTGTAAAGTTCTATGTAAAGTAATGTGGAGTTGTACTGTATCACACAATTGATGTGTGTACGATGAACTCTGCTTAACAGAATCAGCTGCTAAGTAGAATCAGATATATTGACTGGGATGAAATCGTTCCCTATTCTGTTAAGCGAAGTCCACTATATTGAAATGTTTGTATACATACCTTACTTGTTTTTTCCTGCAGATCAGCCGCATAGAATATATACACTCGAAAAACTTCATCCACCGAGACGTGAAGCCAGACAACTTCCTGATGGGCCTCGGCAAAAAGGGAAATCTAGTGTACATGATAGACTTTGGACTTGCAAAAAAATATCGCGACGCGCGCACACACCAGCACATCCCGTACCGAGAAAACAAGAATCTGACAGGCACCGCACGGTATGCCAGCATCAACACACACTTAGGAATAGGTGAGTGTACGCTGACATCGCAGACAACTGTATGGTTGACATACAGATAGGATATTATGATACTCATGGATTGTGCTGTCGTGTGCCCGTGATTCTGGTATCATTTTATCTTTTACGTACTGATATGAGGATGGTGTAAAGAAAGAAAATGATGTTGGATTGTTTGCATGGGTGGTCAAGCTCAGCCAAGTGCTGATGGCAGTGACCAAATGTAGTAGTACAAACAGTGGCATGGATATTGTTATTTCCTTCATGCCATACCAGTCAGTCAGTTTGTTTGTTTACATTTCACAATTTAGTTGACTTATCTTGTACAAATACATTGCTAATGGGAAGAACCATTTGGTGTGTGATCATACGGGCAGCATTAATTGCTTGGGAGGGAAAATTAAATAAATTGTCAAATGTTTTTAGGGGTCGTTTAAAATTGTCAACATTATGATTACACTTACACTTTTTTAATGTTGACATGATGCAGCAAAATCTGTTTTCGGCTACTAGAGTAGCGTAACTATCTCTTCTTCTTCTTCCCCTTGCTCCCTTGTGGGGTGGGGTCCAAGTCACTTGGTAGCTTCTTCCACTTTCGTTGTTAATTCTCTCCATTTCGCTCTGTCTTCTGCAATGGTCTTCCACTCTTGGCCGTTCGTACCTGTCCTTTCAAAATCTCGTTTGAAACAATCTTTCCATCCCAGCTTTGGTCTTCCTCTTCTGCCACCCTCTTCTGCTTTCTGTGCTCTTTTTGACAGTCTGTCTTCACCCATTCTTTGCACATGTCCTGCCCATCTCATTCTGCTTCTGGCTACTTTCATCTTTAGGTGTTTTTTCATGCCAATCGCTTCTCTCAATTCCTTCATCTTCCTTCTATCTTCTTGGGTTACTTTGCATATTCTTCAGACCCAGTTTTCTGCTATCTGCATCTCCTCCTGTCTCTCTGTCAGTGCCAGTGTTCCCAACCCATGTATACAGGCTGGCACCACGCAGGCTTCCAACACTTTTCCTTTAATTGTTTCTTCAGTTTTCTATGCATTGTGTCATAATAACACTACAACGAATTAAGTGTCACCTACTTTTCTAGCATATTTGCTGAACTAGGTTTTTCGACGCGACACATAATGAGCATCAGTAAACTATTTGTTCTGTCTGTGCGTCCTGTTGATGTTTAGCATTTCAGTTGTTTCTTCACGGTTGAACAATGGAAGGTTTGAAGTAATTAAAACCTTTAAGTATTGTTTAACCCGTCCAGTTGTTGTTTACGTTTAAAGTGTATCTGCTGACACTAGTTTTTCACCAGACAAGGACGGTCCGACGCGACACCCGGTGAACTTCAGCTAACTACTCCCTGTTCTGTCTGTGCGTGCTGTGCAAGTTTTTCATTAACGGTTGAGCAATCGAGTGTTTCAAGGAATATGAACCTTTGTTTAAATACTGTTTGACACGTCCAACTTTTATACATAAGACTCCAACATGTTTGTATCACCATTTTGTTGACGCCTTCGTCCTGTGTTAAGAATAAAATAATTGATGTTTGTGTATTACAAGAAGTGCTATTTTCTTTATTTTTAATATTGATAACATTTCATAATGTTCAGGCTATTAAGACATATTGAACTCTACTGCATCCACAATATATATATTATAATATCAACCCCCCCCAATCAAGATTTTATAATACTGTTTTGGGGGTCGGGGGTCATGAAAAAGAGTACTGTCTGTACTCTTTCATTAATGTTGACAATTTTGAACGACCCCTTACTACCCAAAACGTTGATTCCTTTGCTTGGTTGCTCTACCAGGTATCTTATTTTAACATACCTGTCAAAGAATCTGAAATGAAAAGATCATGGTTTAGTTGAAAATGGTCATCCTTTACATGCTGACAACTTAACATTAAATTCATCAGCTGCCGTAGTCCATAGATTACTGAACATTCTTCAGGATAGTTCGTTTTCAAATCAGAGAACTTTCATTTTACATATCCAAAGAGTGTTTAATTTACCTCTACCAGGTAAATTAAACACACTTTGGATGTGTAAAATGAAAGTTCTCTAATTTGCCATATTCCTTGTTATGGTTCCGGCTAATCTAGTTTTCCACTATTTACGAAGACACCATTTTGGCCACGTTGATGCAAGCATTTCTTTATGTGATATTCAGGTTCCTGGGGCATAGCATTCTCCATTTGCAAATGTGTAGTTGGAAGTGGTTGGTGTGCAAATGAGCTCAGAGAAATTGCAGACTTCAATCAGCGTTTGTTTATATGCCGGTGTGGATCTGTTGGCATCTTGGTGTGACACCGTTGGCGATGTCCTCTGGGCGGCCCCGAACATGTTGTCCACGTTAGCTTCCCACATACTTGACAGTGAGAAGTTAAATATGATAAATATTACATTTTTACTGGCAGTATACGCATATTCTGTCATCTGATCGAGTTTGATATTACAAAAGTATCTTCAGTTCAGTTTGGACCACCACAAATTTGGCAGAACCACCAGATTTCCAGAGCTGCTGGTTCGGTGGTCCGCAGGCCAGAAAAGTTAATTTCATATCCTGAGCTGTATACAAGAGTACCTGGCTATAGACAGTGATGGTTATATGCGAACGAATAGTCTTCGTGCAGTAATTCAGGTGGCTGAATGCTTCCCACAGAAGTCAAGTTAGTGTTGGAATGAACAGGTCTGCCAGGGATGAAGTGCAAATGACTATAAAGCACTTAAACCAGTCCAATGGACTGGATACAGCGCTATATAAGAATGTACCTTTTCCTTTTATGTGCTGCAGTGGTTGCCTACTTGTGTTTCAGAGCAGAGTCGACGGGATGACATGGAGTCATTAGGGTACGTGTTCATGTATTTCCTGCGCGGCAGTCTGCCATGGCAGGGCCTCAAGGCGGCCACCAAGAGGCAGAAGTATGAGCGCATCAGTGAGAAGAAGATGTCAACGCCGATTGAAGAGCTGTGTAAAGGTTTTCCTTGTGAGTACGGGACAACTGTAAAGTTAGAAGGGAAGAATGACTTATTTATTGGGAAATCTTGTCCATTTGTGTTATGGGGAATATAAATTAATGGTAAGAAATATAGCAAGAACTTGTGGAGGCATGGTTAATAGCTGTTCTTGGTGTTCTCTTAAAATTACAGTATCTAGCAGAACAGTGATTGTTATGTTGCTGTAGGAGTTTGTGTAATGACATATAGAAAACCTTATGATGAAATCACAATGCCTTCTAGACAGAATGAGTATTCTCAGTTGCCATTTGTGAATGTACACATCCTGAATAGGTGCCTTGGTTGGCAGAAGCCCCAGTGAAAGTGATATTGTATGCCATTTGTTCTGTCAACTGTATTGAATTATATCAAGATGTGAACTCCTTGTCCGAGCACACAGAATGTAGCCTGTGTAACCACCAGTTCACTGTTCTTCCTGTCTGTTGTAGCCGAGTTCGCGACCTATTTGAACTTCTGCCGCTCTCTCAGGTTCGACGACAAGCCAGACTACTCATATCTTAGGCAATTATTCCGCAATCTCTTCCACCGGCAGGGATTCACATATGACTACGTGTTCGACTGGAACATGCTGAAGTTTGTGAGTATTAGTTGTGTGTCCGTCAGGTTGGATAGTGACTGGAACGAAACAATTTGGATATGAATCATATATGTTCTGCTAACTTGGTGATAATTTTGTAGATGATTTGGGCATCCTCTTGCCAAAAAGAAATTACTTGCCAAAATTGTTTCTGCATGTGGGCAAAATTTTTCAGAATTTTAAAGTAGTCCTCGTAAGAGTTGGACATAATATTATGTAGTCATAGCGCTTCTTAGAGATTGACATCGATCAATTGGAAACTGTCAGTTGTTTGAAAGTATTCACCTTCTTATAACTGCAGACAGAAAACGTAATGCAGTTTGTGGGGTACATAGCCAGAATTTGAGGGAACGAGTTAATCATTAGGGAAACAAACAATACCAGTTTGGTCAGAGCAAATTTCTGATTGAAATTGTTTAGTTTGGTCACAAAGGGCACTATTCACTCACCAAAACACATACTCTGAGAATAAATGTAAACTTAAAATTCCTTATAATTTAATTATAAGTCTTCACAAGTTATTGTTGGAGCCTGAGATATAATAATAATGTGTGATGTTCTTACGCAGCCACTAATGCTGTGGCCATCCTGTTTTCAGATTAGAATCGGCGAGTCTAAGACATTTATCCCCTGTGTGGGATCTTTTACGTCCCATAGCATAGATACCTTGTAGATCACACCGACCGCTTTTACTGTCTCATCTTTAGAAATATTTGTTCTTACTTAAGGCGTCGCTTGGGTCTAAACGCATTTTATTTTCTTATTTCATTATCACTGAACCTACAGAGCTGAAACTTTCATAGATTGCAAGTCCAGGTAAGAGTAACGCTGTGAATTTTTTTCAGAAAGTTTCATACATATTTTCCCACGGTATGCAGCCATCTTGGATTGAATGTTGCGTGTGACTTATATCAGTAACCATTGGATTTAGAGGACTCAAATTTGGTGTGTAGTTACTCCACATAACCCCAATGAAAACAGTCAGTTGACTTTCCAAGTTTTCAAAAAACTTTTGTTTTCATGATTTATTTACATCTGAATGTATTTTTTCATCATGAAATTTTACATTGATGGTTCATTATATAAAATATAAATAACGTTTTCTAAAAAGTTACTACATAGTTTTCAAGAGCATACTTTCAAGAAACACTGTAGAAAGTTTCAAGTAATTCTGTCAAACAATAGCAGAGATAAGTGACACGGGAGGCAGTAGGTGTGAGAGAAAACATGTTTTTGAGAAAATCGTGTTCAAAGTTTATGAACATTGGCACATACATTTCAACATCTGAAAAGCAACCTAGATGATTGAAACTTTGCATACATATTACTGAATGTATAATCTATCAAAAGGCAAAGTTAAGAGTCATTGGCATTGTAAAATAAATTTCACACAAGTCCCGAGTACCCGACACCCATGTCCATCGTTGCCGACACAGCTGATCTCACCACGACAAATGGGACATTTGTCGCCTGAGTCCCATCGATACAGTCTGATGACAGAGATGCATTGATGACCTTGTCGCAACTGGTGCAGAAAGTCTCGAGGCCACACACCATGCCGAGGGTGCGGTGCGGTCGACAGCTGGGGTGGAGAGTGTATGCTTCCTACACAACGTGCATAGCAGGTTCGCAACAAGTGATGGCAACACGGCACAGCGTACAAGTACTGTTGAAAGATCTCCATCAGCATCTGTCTCATCCTCAACCAGGAATCGCGGGACACCTATCTCCTCCAGAAGATCTGCATAACCAAACTTCCGTTCAGTGACAGACAGTCTCCGAGACGGATCAGCTGGTACTGTTGATGACCGCCTTGATGCCTGGAAAAAATACACAATATAAATGTATTTCATGAACAAAAAGTACCCAAGACATGTTCAACAACAAAAGCCCCCCCCCCTTACTACGTATGCAGGGGTATGGCATTGAATGCAATTTATTTTATTGGCATTGCCATATTATACACACACACCCGCGCGCATGTGTGTATATAGGCTATGTATACGATAATTACCAGGGCAAATTGTAGTAATATAATAAACCATAGTTACAAATCTGCTTCTGATGTGCCTGGATGGCCCCTGGCCTGGGCCTGAATGTCAACACAACCACGAACATCAACAGCATGAACTAGATCAGCGTCAAATCGTTTATACAGTAATAGTTATGCCACAAAGGCGATGTTTGGATAAAACACAAGTGAACATATGAAATATCAGAATTAAACTTACACTGCGTGCCATTCTCGCTGGCACCACGGACGGTGATGGTCGAAGAAGACGAAGTTGTCACCGCAGGTTCATTGGCGAATTCAACCCTCGATGCCTTCGCATCGCGCGCTAACTGCAACGATGCAAACTTTCGCTGCCTCCCAGTACCGTAACCGCCCACTCGCTTTCGACCAAACGGCATAATGTCGTTTTACAAAGCGATATAAATGAACGAAACTCATGGGATAAAAAAGTCAATCGAATCGAACGTAGCTGGTATTTCAAGCTGACGTCAGAGGATGGAAATTAGTATTACAACCAATTAGAGCGCTTGATTTGAGGGAATCCGACATCACGTGGTGATGTCCGGCGAATCGTTGTGGCATTCCCCATTCCTTTGTCACCGAGATGGTTCAGAGGCGGTCATTTATAGTTGGAATTACTCGGATACCTCCAGGCACATTTTAAAACTGTTTGTACCATCATACAGAGCGAAAATGGGGCTTTCCCGTGATATGCGCCATGTTGGAATGGCAGTGTTTTCCGGCATGCAATGGCTCGCGGAAAATCACCTAATGTCCCATTAGTCTCGGTTCATTTGACATAAACAAAGACTTAGCAATGATAGGCATCATACAAAAGACACGTTTTATGACAGAAACGTGTTTATTTCGACAGTGCAACTTACATGAATGGCAAGTTGAATAATATTTATACACGGAAATAGCAACAACTCGAAATTCATTTTATTGTCAAAAATCCGTCAAATCCGACCCGAGTCTCCCGTTAAGAAAGATGGCAGAACTAGAGGACATGAAATAATATTAGTGGAGGATCAGAGTAGATTGGATATCAGAGGACAAAAAATTAATGGAACAGGTTATCAACAAATTGTATAAATGTTAGCAGGGCGAATATGTTTAAAAACAGCATTGACAAATATGTCAAAAGGGCAGGTTACATGTAGATGAACAAATTTTGGACTCTTGATAAGCCAATGGCTTCCTTGTCCACTTGCCATCTGGGCCTTTGACTTGGATGGCAGTCTTGTTAAATCTTATAATAACACTAACGCTGGTGGTGCTGTAGGGAGGTAGTCGAAGTACAGAGGAGCAGGATCGTGACCGTCGTGACCGTCCACATATGCACAGCTCAACGACGCGAGCACTACACAGCACTGCAACCGGCCGACCTCGGCCCGACCAACTCCCAGCAGCCGTCCCCTCACCAGGAGTAGAGTATGTTGGCAATTGTAAGTAACACGATGCATGGTCTCGCAGGTCAGATCATTAAAACTCCCCTCTTCAATTCAATGTTTCACTCAATATGGCAAATCGTTTGTGTTACAGTGTATTTAGTTCTGGTGGAATCATCGAACAAACTGTTAAATTATTTTCTAATACTAGAACAGCTGTATTTTTTACCAAACTAACAAAATTAATTGTTTTTTCTGTGCTATGTTATATAGAAGACTAGTCCATTGTAATATAATTATTTTGCTACATCAAGCCCTGTTTACATGAGGTGATATCGTCACTGCAACGAGGCACTGGTCATGAGAAAAGATCAAGATTATTTGATATCACATGCAACGTCGCTTCAAAATAGGATCGGTTGTATTGTAAGCAACGTTACCGTTTGTGTTGTTGCCATGGCGACAATACTGCGTTGTGTAAATTCAGGTTTAGTGGCACGGATGAATATTCATTAAAGTATAATTTTCGTATTTTTGTAAGGAAAAAGGACAAAATTGTAAAAAAAAATAGCATGTTCAGAATTATAAGCGAGACGTACATATGATTAGACGCTTACAATAAAATACATTTCTGTTGTGGTTGTTCCTGTGTTCTTTGAGAGATGTGCCCCTTATTCAGTGTTATTGTTGATGTCTTCAGCGACGTCTCCACGACCAGTGTCGCGAGCAGAGCGCGAGAGACGAGTGAGCATGCGTCTACACCGCGGCACCGCACCGAACATGACCAACTCGGACATGCGGCTTCCGTCAGGCAATGCCCAGCCGGGTGTCACTCTCAACTCGGCGATACTGCGACGCGGTAGCGGATCAAAGGATGCTGCCGAGGTAGCAGCGCGCTCTGCGTCATCGCGTTATCTGAAGAAGTAACGACATGCACCGCTGTGGTGGTGGTGGCGCCCCCCTGGTGGGACATGATAGGAGTGGTGTAGCTTAGACACAGAGGTGTCGAGTCGATTCCATGTTTGCTACATAGCTGGTTGTGATATTGCTGGGAGACGTGTGCCAAGCACCCAGTGTGCCAGCGACGATGTCACACATTTAGTGTAGTAGGCCCTCCATATGCCGCCGCAAAACAGTATTTCTCTCATCGTCAGAGCGTGCTATTAAATCTCGCCAGTGGGGACACCAGTGCATCCAGTCAGTCATTCTTACATCGTGTGTGTCGGCACTGAGGTCAATAAACTCTCCGGTATCGGTTGCGGCGTGTGAAACTGGAGGCATCTTTACTGGCGAGGCCTTGTGATATGTGTGTATAGTCAGCAGTGTACATAAGATCAGCAATTGCAGCAGCAGCAGCAACAATCACAAACGTCATCATCTTCTTTCGTGTGATCTGCCCAATGTGTAACCAGTCAATTATCCGATCACGTGCTCACGGGAAGCACTTTATTTTATTTCAAGAGGGTGATTTATTTTGTACATAATCATCACTGCTACTTGCTAGAATCACCGTAAGAATGGGGAGTTGTTACACTATGTAGGCGTCTTCTCATACTCACCATGTTATGCTGCACTGTCGTAGCAATGTTCACTGGGACGGAAACTTGTATTTCTCGATTGGCCAAATGCCACATTTTGTAAGGCTTTCCTTCAGGCCGTGCGGTCTCATTTTGTGTACAAGGCATCTTGTTCTTGGAAGCAAGGGCATTTTAAAATTTTTGGAAATTGTTAGTTGGTGTTTTGTATGCTGATTTGTTTTCTAGTATTTTTTTCTATGATGGGAAAATGTGCGATTTATGCACGCTAAGATGTAAACACAATAAAAAGTGCACCCCATTGTGTGCTAGAGCAATTGGACGATATCCAGCTTTTCCTGGAATCTCTTTCTATGTAGCATGCAGTGTCGTATTCTAGATTGGCAACAGTAATGTCTTGTAATGCATATACTGTGCAAATTGCAATGCAGAATTATGTTTGGTAGATTCGTCTACGTGGTAGCCTTCCTGTGACGAAGTGCTAATAGCGATCCTGGATTCAAGCATGTTAGTCAGACAGATGTGCAAGTGAATGCGATATTTGTGGTATTAATGTGTTAGTTCATCATGGGTAGTTATCACAAAGCATCTGGTGTGCTTTTGGTTAAACAAAAACTGTTGTATCCTTGAAGCAGTAAAGGGTGGACAGATTGTGTTATGTCTACAAGAAATGTCATGCAGAAGTCAATGGTGAAGCATTGGGCGGCTTTGAACAAACAGATACTGACAACAAGCACGTATATTAGAGGTATTTCTATGTGGCCCCATTGCATCAAGATTTTAATGATATCGATTACAGTGCTACATACCTCTGGGCCATTGAATAAATGTGTCCCCAAGCAGGGAGTCAACTGGTGTTGTGTGTATCGATGTATACAGGATTATGTGCCAGTCTTGTCCTGCAGTAATTGCATATAGGTATGCTATCAGATTTGTCATAAACAGACATTCACCTTTGTGTATGACTTGGGCTGAGCACACATTCTGTGTCGGTGAATCCTACAGTTTCATGTAAAATAAGTAACAGTTCTTGCTGATAACTGACGGGAAGTTGGTGCACAAAACTGCCTCTTCTCACAAGAGGTTATGAAATGAACTGTATCCGGTCCGTTTTGTCGATAGAAATTGCTAGATGTTGGCTGAACTTAGATCGTGTGAATGTGTGTTTGTGTAGACTGAACTTGTGCCAGGCCCACACCTCTAGTCCAGTCCCACCCCTGTACATAGCTCAGACATCTTACCAGTTACATGATCAGCCCGCCTCGCCATACCGTTGCTTAAATATGGCGGTACACTCACAAGAAAGTATAACAGTGTCGGCAATAATGAGTCGGGTGTGGTCAATTTTGAATTTGTATATTTTGTACGGTATGGGTAATGATTGGTTTGCAAATAAATTCAGATGTCTAACAGACCTACCCCCCATTATTTGCCAGGTTGGTGGCAGACATTCTGCCTTTACCTCCTGCGTGTTGTCATGGTTATCAACTGAAGCTAACGCAAACGGTCAGTGGTCATTGTATAATCATCATTCGTCTGTCTTTTGGCTAGCCTTGCATTATATCTGGGAACTTGGAAGCGAGCTTGTTGGGTGTAAATAAGGGGATGTCTAAGCAGATCTCTCGAAGTGAACTTTCTACGGGGTTCACTGGTGGTACATTATAACGCATAACTGTCCATTTATTATATCATGTTGTGACTTTCGTGAACAGATACATTTGCCGAGCGTTGAAATGTGTCTAGAATTCAGGTTTTTACAACATCCGTGGACGCCAGCATCATGGTTGTTATGCATAAAGCATACTTTCTTCAACTTTCCTCACAGAAATCCTTGCTGATGAGGATATTTGTTTTGACACATACATGGTGGTCATTGGTCTTGCACCATTGTGCTACTGTGTGCACTGGATAACTGTCTCGTGCACCATGCGTGCAAGTACTTGTTGGACAGTGCAGTGCTGAGCAGTCAACGTGGGTGTCTAAAACAGGCACCGCAGTCCCAACATTGTACTCGCGCAGCCCCATCACCTGGTGTGGCTAGCGGGCTTTCACTGCTGTCGTGCGGTTATTTAATAAACAACAAACGATGTTCAACACATGAATTGTTTTCTTTTTCATGAACCAGCTTCATTCATTAAGAAATTTTGGCGTGCCGAAATGTTTTTTAATGAGCCACAGATTTTGTCATATAATATTTGATTAGATATGAATGCTTAATTTAATTAATTAATTTAAGTTTAATCTGAATGTTTTGGCCCGACTACTGTATCATGTTTACATTCGGAGGGGACATCATTTGATGGGTATTGGTGATATGTCCATCAAGTGATCCCGATTGGCAGCTGTTTGAGAATATACTGACCATGAACAGATGATGGACATATTATAAAGCTATTGTGGTTCACTGAAACTCATCTGGGCAGTCAAGACACTACAACAGATGTAGTTTATGCTATATAATATGATTGTACAATAAATACGATAAGACTGTACATTTGAAGGAGTCTGCCAAATCGTGGCGGTTAGTGGGGGAGATGACAGGAAAGAGGAAATATGGGGTCGGAAGACGGAGGGGAGACAAGCAAGGATGAAGGAGATAATGGGGACCATTGAAGGCCCCTTCTGATTTTTTTTTGCTGATCTCATTTCAAATTAATTTTGTGAAAAACCAAACCTACCTAGTATCCACTGCAACATATTAGCTCATTTGTGCAACTTTTGTACGTAGTTTTTGTGAAATCATCAGACAAACTATTAAATTACTTAATCTTTGGTGAACCATTAATTGAAGAGAAAATGGAAATGCTGAATACTCGTGAATTTCAACCTTGGTGAAATTTGTTAACTTTGTTATGTGATCGGCGAGAAGAGTCACACCTATGATCGGCATTGACCCACAAGATGTTTACCAGTTTGGATATGCACTATTTTGAGACTTGCCATATCTATATCAATGAACAGGATTCATGATAGGCAAAATCAGTTGAGGAAAGAATTTTGAGACAAGTCGATAGTGTTGTTGAGCGATAGAAGACGACAGAAGGAGATATCATATACAAATAGTCGAAGGTAAGCAAGCTGGGGTAATGAGAACAATACAGAAATGCATCAGTTATTTATTAAACGTGAAATGAAAACGTAACAAATCATACATTGTGCTCCAGATATCGACTGCCGCTCGAAGCTGCCGATATACAAATACATTTGTAAAATTAAACCATATCTATGCTATAAAACAGTTTGTGTCCTCATATCTCCATCAGTTTCGCATGTATGGGGCTGACATTTTGTTGACGTGTCCGGGGGTCCTGGGGATGGTTCGTATATTAAAATTGTCAAAATCCCCAGGGGTGAAGGTGTACGTATGTGGGCGTTTGACGTAGGTTATGTAACAACAGAAGAAGACGTGTACATCATTGTGAACAATTATACATTACAAACAACCCTTCGTACAGCTGTAAAAGTCATGGTCATTGTAAGGAGTCATAAGCTCTTTCAGTGGCTGTTTTATCCCTGTGCAACACTGAGTGTGTAACTGCTAATATTACATATATATATATATATATATATATATATATATATATATATATATATATATATATGTTAACAACTTAACACCTCAACGATTGGCACACGTCACTGGGAAAACAAAACTATGGCAACTGTCTGTTCTTTGTCATACATGCCAAGATGACTTGCATCATGTTACGTTCCGCAGGTTTAATTGATACACTGAAAGCATTCTGAGCACATTCTAAATTGTGACTGTATTGTAAGGGACATGTCACCTACATAACAAGCATCTCTGCAGTAGGTGTCTCTAACCTCATCACTTACGACGAGGCGGAAGCGCAGGACCCACCACCACTGGCTTGGGATTAGGGATAGGTGCCTTCTGCCGTTCCTTCAAAGGTGGCGTGGCTTCTTGTCGTGTTGGCACCGCAGGAGGCGCTCTAATTCCATTCTCCTTGATCAGCGCCTCCATTCGCACAGACTTCTATAAAACGGGAAACAAGTGTTACATAAATAAAAAAGAACAATACAAAACTTATTTATTTTGGTGTCACTACCTATCTTAATATAAATACATATTTCCTAAGAAGCCATATTACTTTCTATTTTGCAATTTTGGTTATTTACTTTGCTATTGATTTAAACTGTATTTTAACATTTTACATACAGGGGTATGCATTTGTATATTTTACAACTTATGTATTATCTTAAAAACTGCCATATTAAGAACCAGCATTATTCCTGTTGTAGTGTCTGCACAAAAAGGTATTTTTTCCAGGTGAGTTATCAGTGAAAGCATAGATGAAATTTTTGGGAGAAGTTCCTGTTTAATCTGTTTAGAGATGAAGACACTATTTTCAAAGCTTGTTTTTATAAAAATTCTGTTGATCTTTTCTAGTACCACTGGAAATGTAGGCGACTGTCGATCTTAGTAAAGATTATGTTCTCAATGTGTAATCTAAGGATAAACATTGTTCCCTGTCCCTGTCTGTTAAAGGGTACTGTGTACTCTCCTTGGTTTCATTCTTTAGTGGGTACATCTGGTATTCTAACAAATAAACAGACCTAAATAAATTTTAAGTTTTGAAAATAACCACTCGGTGATTCTACAGAATTATGTGGCCCAAATGAATCCTTACATCCTCTTGAATTGCAACTACATCTGGTGCGTCTACCTACTCTCGTACTAGCAATCACCAAGAAGTGTGACCAAATAAAATGTTATAAACTTACCCGGTGATCTCTGTTGTTTGCTGCTTTAACTGGATTTCTCTACAGAACAAACAACATCATAAATAAAGCTTCTTTCATATATCAGACCATTCTGAAGCACTGGCAGCAGTTTCACCAGGACATCTTGTCGTTCTACATATTTCATTATTAAACTATTGTTATACATATTACAGAGGAGTTGTCTCATGTCGTAGAACTGATGCTGCGAAGAACTGCATAATCATGCAGGCATGAATGCTCCAACATGTGTTGTTTTTCTTGATAAAAGACAATGAGTGACTAAATGAGAGCTCACGTGAACACCGACGCGTGGTTGCGGACGACCTCCACCTGTGGAAAGCAAACATAATATGCACCTCTGGACTACAAATAACATTTATTATGTGTTTAGGCGGTTAGTGAGCTCTTGCTTGAAAAATAAACATGGTAATATTGGTGTGCATAAGTCAATGAATATATTGTGTGTGCATGCGTGCAAAGGTGCGGGGGGATGGATGGATGTATGTATGTACGGACGTACGGACGGGCGGGCGGTCGGGCGGACGGACGGACGGACGGACGGACGGACGGACGGACGGAGATGAAGGAGGGAGATGACGGCAGAAAGTGGAAGGTTGACTCTAAATGGTGGGAGGTGAAAGGTTGGTCGCAAAAACAGTTGGGAGGTTGGGACCTCTGCCCATCCCATCGTAAGTGGGAGGTTTGCGCTAAAAATGAGAGAGAGATTTATAGACAGAGACAGAGGGAAAGATAGAGTGGGAGAGAGAGCAGGAGAAAGAGGGAGCGGAAGAGTGGTGGGAGATGGTGTTACTTTGGAGACTTACCAGTTCAACATCTACTCACCAGGAATTGGCTTTGGGCTGATTGGGCTCTTTGGGCTGATAGGGCTCTTTGGGCTGATTGGGGGGCTGGTCGGGTTTGGCTCATAGATATCACCAGATGATGCAGGTGGCTGTGCATCGGGTGTGTACGTGTATTTTTCATCATCTTCTTGAGTCTTCTTGGGTGGCTGATGCAAGACACATGTCTATAACTTACACAAGAGAGTAGATACGTATGAAGTCACTTTGTCTTGTTTATTCAATTCTCATGTGTACGATTTTCAGAGAAATTACATCAACCAAATTTTTCCAACCCGCCTTGGCTCTTAGTGTGGCCAATATATGATTATGCTTTCAATATTTGTAATCTCACTGAAATCCTCCTACTGTTTTTCCAAATTCCACGTCTGTGTTGTAGCAGTTTATTACTACAGCAATCTCTGACGCAAAGAACGTACCTAATACTGGCACATGTGAATCAACACAAATATGGGGCCAAAATGTTCCCTTATCCCCTACTTGATAATCCCATTGGCTAAGTGAGAGTCCAATGATTATCCATCTATGTGTAAACTGCCTTTCTGAGATATTTGTAAATTTTGTGTTTAAACATATTCATGCTGCTAGGTCTGTCTGTCTGTCTGTCTGTCTGTCTCTCTCTCTCTCTCTCTCTCTCTCTATATATATATATATATATATAGAGAGAGAGAGAGAGAGAGAGAGAGAGAGAGAGAGAGAGAGAGAGAGAGAGAGAGAGAATCATTCATCGAATATAATGAATCAAGTGTGTCAGTGACTGAACAGGCCGATTCGCGATTTACAGATCCTGTTGCACACATCACACATGTTTGCGTAGTAGTAGCGGAAGTACTTGTCACTGTGATGTTGTTATATTCACGGTCCTTTCTCCGCTGCCGTTTTTCGGCTTCTTGTGCTGTGCAGTTTAGTTCCAAACTTGTGGTGTGCGATGGATCTCCATCGCACACGATCTTCAGTTTCCCAGGAGGTCGTATCTATGTTGCATTTCTTCATGTCTGTTTTCATTTGGTCTTTGTACCATTTCTGTTGCCCCCCGGTAGCACGTTTGCCAGTGGTAAGTTGGGCATAAAGTAATTGCTTTGGAACTCTGGTGTCTGGCATGCGCTTGACATGCCCAGCCCAACTGCATGCCTGTTCAAGGTGCTAGCACTGGTTGTTCGGTCTTGCCAGCAGACACCCAGTGTGTGCTGTTGGAATTGTTCAAGAGCTTTGATGTGGCGATGGTACGTTACCCATGTTTGGCTGCCATACAAAAGTGTGAGCAGTATGAAAGCTTTGTATACCAGGATCCTAGTAGATGTCCTAAGCCCTCGTTCAGTGAAGACACAGCTTTTTAGTCTTCTGTAGGCAGCACAGGCACATTTTATTCTGTACTGAATTTCCACATTGATGTTTGCTGGACTGGAG
This sequence comes from Lamellibrachia satsuma, assembly GCA_033239005.1. NCBI lineage: Eukaryota > Metazoa > Annelida > Polychaeta > Sabellida > Siboglinidae > Lamellibrachia > Lamellibrachia satsuma. The sequence continues at coordinate 6,985,186 of BSQZ01000023.1, forward strand.
AGGTTGCTTCCTAAGTATGCAAAATGGTCAACATTATCAAGAGCAGTGCCTTCTACTATGATAATGTTTGGTGGTGGTGTTGCAGCTGATGACTGTGCCATATGATATAGAATTTTTTCTTTGTGGCATTGACTGAGAGTCGAAAGAGCTTATACGCATCTACAAGGTCATCAAGTGTGTTCTGGAGATCTTGAGTGAGCGACAACTGCAGTCATCCGGGTACTGAAGATCAACAATGGTTACTGCTTTCACTTTCAATTTAGCCCCGAGATGGCTTAGCTTGAGCCATCAGTATGATGTGATGTCCACTCCCTTAGATCGATCTTCGCTTGTGATAGGAAGGCAGCCAGAAATATAGAAGAGTGTGGGTGCAATTACACAGCCCTGTTTCACACAAGTGTTGATGTTAAAGGGTTCCGATTGGTCACATCATGCAATACACATAACACATCCTTTCATATTCTCGTGTAGTTGTCGAGTAACAGAGACAAATTTAGGAGGACATCCAAGACGGGCAAGGCAGCCCCATAAAGTATTGCTTTTCATAGAGTCAAATGCCTTAGTTAGATCAATAATGGCAAAGCATAGGTCACGTCTTTGATCACGACATTTTTCCTGCACTTGACAAGCAGCAAAAATCATGTCTGCAGTGCCACGTGTGGGTCAAAAACTGCATTGTGTTTCAGGTAAAATGCTCTCCGATAGTGGTTGTAGCCGGTTGAGCAGGACTTTGAATTGAGAATCTTTCCAGCAGCTGTTAGTAGGGAGATCCCACGGAAGTTGCCACAGTCAGCCCTGTCACCCTCCTTAAAGATGGTGATGATCATGACATCCTTTAAATCCTGGCATATTTCCTCAGTATTCCAGATCTTCAAAAAGAGATGATATATGTGGAGGGTTAAGATTTCTCCTCCATGCTTGTATATTTTATTGGGGATGCCGTCACTACGGGAGGCCTTGTTCTTCATTTGGACAATGGCTTTGTGCACCTCTTCAAGAAGCGGCAGTTTGTTGAACTCTGTCCTATTCGGTGTCTGAGGAATACTGTAGATTGTATCAGGTGTGACTCGGGAGTCACGACTGAGTAGTTCAGAGAAACGTTCTTGCCAACGATTTAGGCTGCCTTCCTTGTCCTTGACAAGAGGGAAGCCATCTTTTGAGCGCAGAGGCACGGTATGTGTGCGCATAGGTCCGTAGATGGCTCTGGTAAAGAATTCACACATCCTGTGGTTGTCGGCAAACTCCTGTATTTCTGTGGCCTTTGTTATTCACATTTGGTTCTTGAGGTTACAAATTTTTCTCTGTACATCAGTAAGCAGGCATTGGTGTTTTGCTTTATGTGTGTGGCAGTTATGGTGGTTTTGCCAATCCACAAACTCATCTCATTTCTTGTCTATCAGATCTTTGATTGTTGTGTCATTGTCATCAAACCAATTTTGATGGTGTTTGGTTTGATAGCCAAGTGTTTCTTCGCATACTTTGGTCATGTTGTTGCGGAGTGAAGTCCATTCATCATGTATCGAGAGATTCTCTTTTGGTGTATCGGAGACTCTCTCTTCTAGGTTCTCTTGGAACTGATGGCTGATTTCTGTGTCTTTCAATTTGCCCACATCAAGCCTCCTCCTTGTAGCTTGTTGTTTCCGATGTTTTGGTGCGATCTGCATCACTAGTTTGGCACGGATTAGCCTTTAATGGTCAGTCCAGCAGGCTGTAGAGCCACACATTGCTTTAGTAATGAGGACATCTGCACGATCATGTTGATGTGTGATGACAGTCAATCAGATGCAAATGTTTTGACCTGGGTTGCATCCATGATGTCTTGAACTTATCTTTCGTGTGAAAGGTGGAATTCATGATAAGCAGCTTGTGCTCTGCACGTTTGTTGTCATTGATGTTTCCCCATGTCTTCCAGTGACACCATCCCACAGGTCTGTATTCTTGATGTTTCCCCGTGTCTTCCAGTGACACCATCCCACAGGTCTGCATTCTTGATGTTTCCCCGTGTCTTCCAGTGACACCATCCCACAGGTCTGCATTCTTGATGTTTCCCCGTGTCTTCCAGTGACACCATCCCACAGGTCTGCATTCTTGATGTTTCCCCGTGTCTTCCAGTGACACCATCCCACAGGTCTGTATTCTTGATGTTTCCCCGTGTCTTCCAGTGACACCATCCCACAGGTCTGCATTCTTGATGTTTCCCCGTGTCTTCCAGTGACACCATCCCACAGGTCTGTATTCTTGATGTTTCCCCATGTCTTCCAGTGACACCATCCCACAGGTCTGTATTCTTGATGTTTCCCCGTGTCTTCCAGTGACACCATCCCACAGGTCTGTATTCTTGATGTTTCCCCGTGTCTTCCAGTGACACCATCCCACAGGTCTGCATTCTTGATGTTTCCCCGTGTCTTCCAGTGACACCATCCCACAGGTCTGTATTCTTGATGTTTCCCCGTGTCTTCCAGTGACACCATCCCACAGGTCTGTATTCTTGATGTTTCCCGTGTCTTCCAGTGACACCATCCCACAGGTCTGTATTCTTGATGTTTCCCGTGTCTTCCAGTGACACCATCCCACAGGTCTGTATTCTTGATGTTTCCCGTGTCTTCCAGTGACACCATCCCACAGGTCTGTATTCTTGATGTTTCCCCGTGTCTTCCAGTGACACCATCCCACAGGTCTGTATTCTTGATGTTTCCCCGTGTCTTCCAGTGACACCATCCCACAGGTCTGCATTCTTGATGTTTCCCCGTGTCTTCCAGTGACACCATCCCACAGGTCTGTATTCTTGATGTTTCCCCATGTCTTCCAGTGACACCATCCCACAGGTCTGCATTCTTGATGTTTCCCCATGTCTTCCAGTGACACCATCCCACAGGTCTGTATTCTTGATGTTTCCCCGTGTCTTCCAGTGACACCATCCCACAGGTCTGCATTCTTGATGTTTCCCCGTGTCTTCCAGTGACACCATCCCACAGGTCTGCATTCTTGATGTTTCCCCGTGTCTTCCAGTGACACCATCCCACAGGTCTGCATTCTTGATGTTTCCCCGTGTCTTCCAGTGACACCATCCCACAGGTCTGCATTCTTGATGTTTCCCCGTGTCTTCCAGTGACACCATCCCACAGGTCTGTATTCTTGATGTTTCCCGTGTCTTCCAGTGACACCATCCCACAGGTCTGTATTTTTGATGTTTCCCGTGTCTTCCAGTGACACCATCCCACAGGTCTGTATTTTGATGTTTCCCGTGTCTTCCAGTGACACCATCCCACAGGTCTGTATTCTTGATGTTTCCCCATGTCTGACACCATCCCCAGTGACACCATCCCACAGGTCTGCATTCTTGATGTTTCCCGTGTCTTCCAGTGACACCATCCCACAGGTCTGCATTCTTGATGTTTCCCGTGTCTTCCAGTGACACCATCCCACAGGTCTGCATTCTTGATGTTTCCCGTGTCTTCCAGTGACACCATCCCACAGGTCTGCATTCTTGATGTTTCCCGTGTCTTCCAGTGACACCATCCCACAGGTCTGTATTCTTGATGTTTCCCGTGTCTTCCAGTGACACCATCCCACAGGTCTGTATTCTTGATGTTTCCCGTGTCTTCCAGTGACACCATCCCACAGGTCTGTATTCTTGATGTTTCCCGTGTCTTCCAGTGACACCATCCCACAGGTCTGCATTCTTGATGTTTCCCGTGTCTTCCAGTGACACCATCCCACAGGTCTGCATTCTTGATGTTTCCCGTGTCTTCCAGTGACACCATCCCACAGGTCTGTATTCTTGATGTTTCCCGTGTCTTCCAGTGACGCCATCCCACAGGTCTGTATTCTTGATGTTTCCCGTGTCTTCCAGTGACACCATCCCACAGGTCTGCATTTTTGATGTTTCCCGTGTCTTCCAGTGACACCATCCCACAGGTCTGTATTCTTGATGTTTCCCGTGTCTTCCAGTGACACCATCCCACAGGTCTGTATTTTTGATGTTTCCCGTGTCTTCCAGTGACACCATCCCACAGGTCTGTATTCTTGATGTTTCCCCGTGTCTTCCAGTGACACCATCCCACAGGTCTGCATTCTTGATGTTTCCCCGTGTCTTCCAGTGACACCATCGCACAGGTCTGTATTCTTGATGTTTCCCCGTGTCTTCCAGTGACACCATCCCACAGGTCTGTATTCTTGATGTTTCCCCATGTCTTCCAGTGACACCATCCCACAGGTCTGTATTCTTGATGTTTCCCCGTGTCTTCCAGTGACACCATCCCACAGGTCTGTATTCTTCTCTATGTGAGCATTGAAGTCTCCAAGAAGGAAAACCTTGTCATTCGTTGATATGGATGCAAGGATGGAATCAAGGGCAGTATAAAAACCTTCTTTTGTTTCATCTGTTGCGCCCAGTGTTGGCGCATAAGCACTGATGAGTGTTGCATGGCGTGAGTCAGCAAGTTGAGTCTCAGCATCATTAACCTTTCAGTGATTCCAACTGGTAGCTCAGATAGTTCTGTGGCAATGGAGTGTGTCACTGCAAATCCAATGCCATGTATTCGTCATTTGCCTTTCCTTTCCAGAAGAATGTGTAGCCTTTTTCAGTGCGTTGGCCTACATCAGCAAATCTGGTTTTGCTCAGAGCAGCTATGTCGACAATAGCTGTCTGGCATTCAGGGCGATTGCTGTTCTTTTTGTCCATGAGCGTTCTGACATTCCATGCAGCGATGCTCGGGCTGGATGTGTTTCATTTTGTTTTGTTGTTTGCAACCGCATATGAGTGGCCTTGCTGAGTTTCCCAGCTGAGGAAAGTGAAGTAGGCTATGTCTGAGGTACCTTTTCTAGCCTCCTCCCCATTTCAGGGAGAACAGAGTGGCTCCTAAACAGGGCTACAGGTATGGTGGCCTAACAAAATATCAAATAAAGAGCTCTGGAAGAAAACCAAACAGGAAGAAATAAGCACTACAATCAAGAGGAGAAAATGGAGCTGGATTGGCCACACACTCAGAAAAGATCCAACAAATACAACAAAACAAGCACTGGACTATAACCCACAAGGAAAGAGAAGACAAGGAATGCCAAAATTCAACTGGAGATGCTTCACACTACAAGATCTTGAAAAAGTGGGGGTCACCTGGCAAGAGGCCAAAGCTATAGCCCAGAAGAGAGTGAGGTGGAGAAACATGGTTGATGCCCTATGCTCCTGAAGGGGCCAAGAGGATTAAGCCAAAAAAAGGACGAAATACTCAAGACTAGATGATCCCACACATTTCATCATGCTACATCTGAATCCTGTGGCCCTAGAGGATTGGGACGACAGAGAGAGGTGACGTAGCTGCAGCGAGTTGCCAGTAGTTTGTCGTACTTTGCCTATAGCACACCCACCTTGCAACTATTTGCCCATAGCTGCTAGCATTTACAAAATGAGTAGATAATCTGTTCCATTCATGTAACAAATGAATACTTTTTAATACACTGTTCCTTCACTAATGTTACTTTGTGTTTTCTAGTTCTACTCTCTTCCTAAAGTGCAAAAAGAATACTTTAATTAATATTAACATGAAATTAAAATGCTGTATGATCAACACGGTTTTCCTAGTAAACCACTGCCTTGATATTCTTAAGTGTAGTTGCAAATGGTTATGCCTTAGTAACTCTTACAGATGCATAGGCCCAAAACCATGACTTTTGATTCCCTTTAAAGGTTCTGCCTTTGATTGGGACACTGCATAGTTTTAGACCTTTCATTATTAATTTACTTTTGTGCATATTACAGAGGAGTTTTCTCACAGATGCCACCACATGCTGCACAAGTAGTATACCCCCAGGCATGAATGCTACAACATTTTTTGCCCTTGTTATAAATAACTAAATGTGTCCTCACCTGACCACGTGGCAGAGGACGCCCGCCATCTGCAGAAATCAAACAACACAATATGTTCCACTACACTCCAAATGACATAACATGGGCGTAGTTTAGTTGTTCTGCAGATAAGCAGAAGGGGGGTGAAGGGGAAGGGGAAGAATAGGGGAGGGGGTGGAGGAGTATCCACCAGTATCCATTTAGTGTCCACCATGACATGCCAGTTCATTTGTACATATTTATTACCAAGTTTAGGTGAAATCGTCAGACAAGCAAATTATTTATGACCAGATCCGGTCAAAATTCAGCAAAAAAAGAACAAAAGTGGTCTGGCTATATACACGATAGCATAAGGCTATTCATACTTTTGTAAGTTACCTGGGTTAGCTTCATAGATATCGCCTGTCGGCTGAGATGGCTGGTTATCGGGTGTGTACATGTAAAAGTCACTACCTTCTTGAGCCTGGAATAGAACACAGCCACTCCTATCACACCAGTGACAGACGCATAATATATTTAACAAGATTTAACCAGATTTAACAAGATTGCCATCCAAGGCAAAGTCCCAGATGGCAAGTGGACAAGGAAGCCATTGGCTTATCGAGTGTCCATCAATTTTTCACCTATGTGTAACCCGCCAGTCTGAGATATTTGTCAATTTTGTTTTTAAACATATTCACGCTGATAACATTTACACAATATGTAGATACTCTGTTGCATTCATTTATTGTCCTCTGTGAGAATGAGTACTTTCTGATATCCAGTCTAAACTGATCCTTCAGTAATGTTACTTCATGTCCTCTAGTTCTACTATCAATTTCGAATAAATACGTCTTGAGTTTTTTTCGGAAAATAGCTATAGTTTCAGATGTCAAAGTGATGGGGAGTTCATTCCAGACCCTAGGCGCAGCGACAGAGAAAGCACGTTTGCCCAAGTTAAGTTTTGTTTTAGGCACAATAAGTTATTGTGAAATTGATGACAAACCTTTGGCCGATTTAACTCGTTTGATGAGATAATTATCCAAGATTAATGTAGAAGATATGATTGGTATGTATACCTTTGTTGAGTATGCACAGCCTAAGGCCACGTACCTTTCTCTTCAACTGTTTCAGCATGTATTGGATGAATTCACTTTTGTTAGTGTGGTTGTAGTAGCCGACCGTGTCTCTGTTGAAGGCATTCCAGACATTCAACTCTTGATTCAGTTCACTCATGCGTTGCTGCAAGAAAAAAGTCATGGCCCAAAACACATCATATGCAGCATAAACGAAACAAGTCTCTTTATACATCTGATTATGGGAACATTTGGAATAAATTACATCAAACCTTTACAAATAAAGGAGAAAGAAAGAGGGTAAGCAGAAAAGGTGGAGATAGCATGGCCATGTTCTCCATAGGAACAGAAGCAGTTTTATACAAACACCACTTGGGAAAAGGAGAACAGGCAGATCATTGAGTACCTGGGGAAGAATGGTGGAAGAAAAAATGAAGCTGACTGGAGAAGATTTGAAATGAATGCAGCTGGCTCACCCAAGACAGTGCTGACTGGAGAAGATTTGAAATGAATGCAGCTGGCTCACCCAAGACAGTGCTGATTGGAGGAGATTTGAAATGAATGCAGCTGGCTCACCCAAGACAGTGCTGACTGGAGGAGATTTGAAATGAATGCAGCTGGCTCACCCAAGACAGTGCTGACTGGAGGAGATTTGAAATGAATGCAGCTGGCTCACCCAAGACAGTGCTGACTGGAGGAGATTTGAAATGAATGCAGCTGGCTCACCCAAGACAGTGCTGACTGGAGGAGATTTGAAATGAATGCAGCTGGCTCACCCAAGACAGTGCTGACTGGAGGAGATTTGAAATGAATGCAGCTGGCTCACCCAAGACAGTGCTGACTGGAGGAGATTTGAAATGAATGCAGCTGGCTCACCCAAGACAGTGCTGACTGGAGGAGATTTGAAATGAATGCAGCTGGCTCACCCAAGACAGTGCTGACTGGAGGAGATTTGAAATGAATGCAGCTGGCTCACCCAAGACAGTGCTGACTGGAGGAGATTTGAAATGAATGCAGCTGGCTCACCCAAGACAGTGCTGACTGGAGGAGATTTGAAATGAATGCAGCTGGCTCACCCAAGACAGTGCTGGCTGGAGGAGATTTGAAATGAATGCAGCTGGCTCACCCAAGACAGTGCTGACTGGAGGAGATTTGAAATGAATGCAGCTGGCTCACCCAAGACAGTGCTGACTGGAGGAGATTTGAAATGAATGCAGCTGGCTCACCCAAGACAGTGCTGACTGGAGGAGATTTGAAATGAATGCAGCTGGCTCACCCAAGACAGTGCTGACTGGAGGAGATTTGAAATGAATGCAGCTGGCTCACCCAAGACAGTGCTGACTGGAGGAGATTTGAAATGAATGCAGCTGGCTCACCCAAGACAGTGCTGACTGGAGAAGATTTGAAATGAATGCAGCTGGCTCACCCAAGACAGTGCTGACTGGAGGAGATTTAAATGAATGCAGCTGGCTCACCCAAGACAGTGCTGACTGGAGGAAATTTGAAATGAATGCAGCTGGCTCACCCAAGACAGTGCTGACTGGAGAAGATTTGAAATGAATGCAGCTGGCTCACCCAAGACAGTGCTGACTGGAGAAGATTTGAAATGAATGCAGCTGGCTCACCCAAGACAGTGCTGACTAGAGGAGATTTGAAATGAATGCAGCTGGCTCACCCAAGACAGTGCTGACTGGAGGAGATTTGAAATGAATGCAGCTGGCTCACCCAAGACAGTGCTGACTGGAGAAGATTTGAAATGAATGCAGCTGGCTCAACAAAGACAGTGCTGACTGGAGAAGATTTGAAATGAATGCAGCTGGCTCACCCAAGACAGTGCTGACTGGAGAAGATTTGAAATGAATGCAGCTGGCTCACCCAAGACAGTGCTGACTGGAGGAGATTTGTTCAAGCCTCAAGTCTCAAGTAATTATATTCCCAAGCAGATCAATCAATGCAGGAGTTTGGACCAATAGCTTTTAGTGTCTCTTCCGAAAGAAATTGCCCAAGCTTCGAAATGGTGGAGGTGGAATCAAACCACCATCCTCTCAATCAACAGGCAGGTCCTCTACCATTAGTGAGTGATTGATTGATTGATTGATTGATTGAGTGAGTGAGTGAGTGAGTGAGTGAGTGAGTGAGTGAGTGAGTGAGTGAATGAGCAAGTGAATGTATAGATAAAAGAAAAAATTAAATGATAGCTTTCCAAAAGTCAACATGCATACCACATAATAAATTTTTAATGATACTGTTGACTAGTAATCCTGTAATAATAACATTAAAGAATTCATGTTGACACTGTATTTTAAAGTTAACATATTATTGCCTGATTTCCCTCAATATGAGCAACAAAATTCAATCAGGTATCATAATTATTTGTTAAGTAAACATACTTACCATATTAGTGCAATAAAAAATCAAACTGAAGCTAAAGAGAAAACAAAAGAATGAGGCGATCAGAAATAAATTTGATGGAATTAAGTTACACCAACAAGCCATTTAAGCACAATTATCACAATGTGCAACAAATATGATATACTACAAGACTACATTACAATAAAACAGATGAAGTAGTAGTTGAGAAATAATGGCAGGACTTTGAGGCTGCATACAAAGAAACAGCTCAAGAAGTACTGGGGTACAAAAAGAAAGGGCAAAAACCATGGATCAGCAAGAAGTCGTGGGAGCTAGTAGAAGAGAGAAAACGACCGAAGAACAACATCGAGCAGACAAAGTCAGACAGGATTAAGCAGAATTACATGGATAAATATAGGTGTAAAGACAAAGAAGTGAAGAAGAGCATGAGACAAGACAAGAGGAAGTGAGTTGACCACCTTGTCATGGACGCAGAGGAAGCAGCACGTAATGGAAGAATGAAAGAAGTGTATGATATTACAAAAACCCTCAGTAATGACAAACGCAAGACAACAAATGCAGTGAAAGACAACTGTGGAAATTTTATTATTAATGGAAGGATTGGCCAGAAGGGAGCAATGGAAAGAACACTTTGAGGAAATCCTTAATAGACCTATACCTGATGACCCTGTAACAGATGTGGAGATATATCCGATCATAAATGAAATCAGCACTGACCCAATAACAAAAGTAGAAATTAGAACAGCGCTAAGGAAGATGAAAAACAGGAAAGCAGGGGGCAAGGATGAAATTACAGCAGAATTATTAAAAGCAGACATGAATACAACAGAGAAATGGCTTGTTAACTGATTCAGAACATTTTGGAAACAAGAGAAAGTGCCAAAAATATGGAAGCAGGGGCTGATCATTAAAATACTGAAGAAAAGTGACCTTACAGAGTGCGGGAATTGGAGAAGAATTACTTTGACACATGTTCCTAGTAAAGTATTCAGAAGAGTACTAATTGACAGAATAAGAGATGGCGTTAACAGCAAGTTGAGAGATTAACAAGCAGGTTTCAAAAGTGGAAGAGGCACAGTAGAACAGATATATATTTTGCAAAATATTATAGAACAGGTAGTGGAATGGCAGGCAACTCTATACATCATGTTTGTGGACTTTGAAAAAGCATTTGACTCATTGCACCAAGAGAGTCTATGGAAAATCATGGAGAGCTATGAAATTCCATGGCAGATAATCCACATGGTTCAGATGTTATACGAAGATAGTGAATGTGCAGTGTTAGACGAAGGTGAGGAATCTGAGTGGTTCAAGGTTAAAACAGAATTAAACAAGGAGATGTAATGTCTGGATTTATCTTCTTGGTGGCAGCGGACTGGATAATGAGAAACACAACAGCAGGAAATAAAACAGGGACAAAATAGAACTTCACGTCAAACTAGAGGACCTGGACTATGCAGATGACATAGCACTCATGTCATCATGCAACACACACATGCCAACAAAGACAAGTCAACTGAATCAATCTGCAGCAAAGACAGGACTAAGAATAAATAAAAAGAAAACTGAAGTATTGAGGACAAACAGCAAGTGCGAAAACAGAATACACTGTACTAATTGATGATCAAGAACTAAAGGAAGTGGATAAGTATAACTCCTAATGTCAGTAAGCACGGAGGAGGCGGCGGCGATGACATTGTTAACAGAATTTGTAATGCTAAGGTATCTTTCATGAAGCTAAAGCAAATATGAAGTTCAAATATATACACATTGAGATCTAAAGTAAGGCTTTTAACACACTTGTTAAACCAGTGTTGTATGGAAGTGAAACATGGAAAATAAAAGGAAGGCGACAACAAAAAGTTAGATACATGTTTTTGCAAGTGCTTAAGATGAATCCTACAAATTAGATTGCCATACGTGTTATCAACTCGAGATATTCTTGCAAAAACAAAATTTAAGACAATCAGCACTGAGGTCAAATTAAGAAGATGGAAATGGGTAGGACATATCCTACGAATGGACAAGAACAGCAAATGTGAGACGGCGTTGACTTAGATGCCCAAAGGTAGAAGAAAGGTTGGTCGACCATAGACAATGTGGTAATCAACTGTTGAAAACGAAAGAAGCTTACTGGGGTGGAACTGCTGGAACGAGGCCAGATGTATAGCAGCTGACAGAGCGAGCTGGAGGAGATACACTTCAGCCTTATGGGCCACTGGGCCCGAAGAGCACAGGTGATGTGAGGTAAACATACCTGTTTGTTTCTAAAGGAGCAACCACCACCATGTTTATTCACCCACCCAGTGAGACAATGTAAAGAATTACCTGTATGTCTTTAAAGGAACAACCACCGCCATGCCTGCTCACTCACCCAATGAGACAATGTAAAGAATTACATGTTTGTCTTTAAAGGACTGACCACCACTGCTGTAATTGTTCACCCACACAATGAGACAATGTAAATAATTACCTGTTTGTGTTTAAAGGAGCGATCACCACAATACTTGTTCACCCACCGAATGAGATAATGTAAAAAATTACCTATTTGTCTTTAAAGGAGTGACCACCACCACTGTATTTGTTCACCTACCCAATGAGACAATGTAAAGAATCACCTGTTTGTCTTTAAAGTAGCGATCACCACCATGCTTGTTCACCCACACAATGAGACAATGTAAATAATTACCTGTTTGTCTTTAAAGGAGCGACCACCGCGATGCTTGTTCACCCAACCAATGAGACAATGTAAAGAATTACCTGTTTATCTTTAAAGGAGTGACCACCGCCATGTTTGTTCACTCATCCAATAAGACAATGTAAAGAATTACATGTTTGTCTTTAAAGGACTGACCACCACTGCTGTATTTGCTTACCCACACAATGAGACAATGTAAATAATTACCTGTTTATCTTTAAAAGAGCGACCACCACCATGTTTGTTCACTCACCCAAAGAGACAATGTAAAGAATCACCTGTTTGTCTTTAAAGTAGCAACCACCACCATGCTTGTTCACCCACACAATGAGACAATGTAAATAATTACCTGTTTGTCTTTAAAGGAGCGATCACTGCCACGTTTGTTCACTCATCCAATGAGACAATGTAAAGAATTACCTGTTTGTCTTTAAAGGAGCGACCACCGCCATGTTTGTTCACTCATCCAATGAGACAATGTAAATAATTATCTGTTTGTCTTTAAAGGAGCGACCACCGCCATGTTTGTTCACTCATTCAATGAGACAATGTAAAGAATTACCTGTTTGTCTTTAAAGGAGCGACCACCGCCATGTTTGTTCACTCATCCAATGAGACAATGTAAAGAATTACCTGTTTGTCTTTAAAGGAGCGACCACTGCCATGTTTGTTCACCCATCCACTGATCTGGCTCTGTGCTTCTAGGGCCGAGATCTTTTTGTCATGCAGCATCATCAAGATGTCATACAGCTCTTGCTGTCGCTTTGTCTTTGGCATTTCCAGCTTAGGCTCTGTCATAACAAGGGATTATGGCTAAATTAATTTCCAAAGTGATGGGGAATCTGGTCCTTGACATTAGAATGGTGTCCAATTGCATTGAACCTAAAGTAATAATTAAATTTATCAAGACTGCCAACCAATGCAACATGCTCCATAAGGCACGTGAATGAGGAAGTCATTAGTTTATTGAGAGTCCGACAATCTTCATCTACGGGTGTCATTGTGTGGACAGACACTGATAGATATGTGAATTCTGTTACACAATTCATAGAAAGTTTGCTTCATTTATTTATCACTCCCTGAATATGTAGTGATATCCAAAACCAACATTATTCTTGAGATAATGCTTCACCAAGCCCTCTAGTTTTTAAATCATCCATAATTGATAATATTCCTATCAAAATCAATATATTACATATTGCCATTTGGTATCCTCTTAATATGCTAAAATATAAATTACTAAGTATACGATGCAATCATGACTTACAATGCAAACCAATAATGCTTTGACAAATAATTAAAACAAATATACAAAAAAGTATAAATTTATATATAATCTTATCAAGCTCTCCACCAGTGTCACCACTGACAATTTCATCACAGTCACAACTTGTATGTAACATTATGTGCAATTGCATCTTTATTTCATTTGATAAAATCAATTTTTTTTTCAGGAAATATCTCAATTTCAGTTGCATACAATTGTGGATAGTCTTTGCATTGAAAATGTATCTAGAAACACAATAATGTATGTTTTTGTTTGAAACCATGTTATGTATGCGCAACTGCACAGTCACAATGACATTGTAAACAACAATCGCATTGCCTAGCCAACCAATCTTTATATCACTGTGCAACAGTCTATTTTGAATTTATAATCAGGTTGTTGCAATGGTGATATGCTGGGTGGACGGAGGGGGTGTAATTTTGTATGACGCCAAAGAAAACAGTATATCATAGAGTATCCAATACGAAACATGCACAGAAAGCAAGCATTATGACACGTACTGGGTCTCTTCATTGGCATGTAGCCTGGAAAGCTCTTGTTTCCTGTCATGTCCATGTACACATCTTCATTAACAGGGCTGGCTACATCGTACAGTGGTGGTTGTGATGTGTTGTCTGAAAATTCATTAAAACAATGGTACATCACCTTACAAAATGACCACGCTGTATTTATAAGCTACAACTAATTTAAGGCATAGTATACTGACGTAAATAACTTTTGCAGTGAATTTGTGTGTGTGTGTGTGTGTGTGTGTGTGTGTGTGTGTGTGTGCGCGCGTGTGCGTGGATGCGGTGTGTGTGTGTGTGTGTGCATGTATGCATGTGTGTGCGGTGTGTGTGCATTCATGTATGTTTGTGCGGTGTGTGTGTGTGTGTGCACATGCAAGTGTGCAATCATACATGTGTGCACGTGCGTGTAGAGTTGCCATCATAAGTGTTCCACAAAAAAAGCAATACTATGTTTTTAATTTTTACACATAACCAATACTAATTTGTATAAATCTGTCATAGCATAAATTTGCAATACCCATCATAAAATACTTTTTCAAGGTTAGACAATTCCCAATGGGGTCTGTACATACTCTGTGTGTGTACTTGCTGTAATATTTAAAAACAATTCAGTGAAATTTTATGCCAAGAATTATTTTCTTAATAGATCATCTTCTCTCAAGATCCTCAGCATGCTGTGGAGGAGCAGCATTTAAGATGGTGTAAAAATAAAAGATAACTTCCAGCTCACCATCGAGTTTACTACCATAACACAAGTGAAACATCTAGACAACAGATCAACTCACAATAGGCCTGCATCTCCATGTAACATGGTGAATCAATGCTGATGGATAAAAATGGCTCGATCATCTCATACAACGTTCCATTCTGCAGACATAAAAGGGTTGTTCATCAGGGCATTCTGGGTGAAAAAATTTCATTTAAAAACCAATAAATGTAAAGAAACCCAACTAATCTTGACTGATGGCCCAGTCTAACTAACGGGGTAAATAAAAAATTTAGCTGTAGTCACTAAAATGTTGCATTCTTGTTGGGTTTCAAATTTGTTTACGTTTTCTTCCTCTTTACCTAAATATTGCATTAAGAACAGATGAGCCGATTAAAGGTGCGTCATCAATTCCACATTTTTGCTCATCTAATTTCACACTCATTTTGTGAAAACTGAACCTCTCTAGCATTGACTATGACATGCTTGCTCGTTTGTGCAAGAGTTATTGATGAAATCATGAGACAAACTAATCAATTATTTTTGATGGTGTCTGGTCAGACACCAGTGAAACATACAAAAAGTTACTCCGTCTCTACATACTACAACATGTGGCTATTCACTGTTTCATAATTTACCCAATCTAAGTCACTTCTTTCTATGATTTTAACAAAAATACACATTCTTTTATTAAATCAAATCACATTTCTGTAAAAATGGAAACGGGTGTTTACAATAACAAATAAAAAAATATATTTATTTATTAAAATACATTACATTAGTGAATATAATGATTACAATACAGGCATTACATTAAACAGACAGCACATTACTTAAACTGTTCTAAACTTAAACTGCACTACTGACCATTAATGAACCTGAGTCCCGATAGAGGAAGTTTAAAAAAATTCCTACCATTTCGATGAATGTTTCAAAGTACTCAGCCAGCTCTGTATGTCCGAACTTGTGGGCGATCTCTGCCGGCCGATGACCATCATTGTTCCCAGTGCTGTAGGTCAGCAGTGCACCAGGAAGGTCAATCAGGTGACTTGCGAACTCCTTCAAGCCGTACTTGGCTGCGAAGTGCAGCAGCGTCGGCAGTTCGTGTTGGAGGGTCACTGCAAGAAGGTGCAATTTATAGCTGTACAGTTCGTGTTGGAGGGTCACTACAAGAAGGTGCAATTTATAGTTGTACAGTTCGTGTTGGAGGGTCACTGCAAGAAGGTGCAATTTATAGCTGTACAGTTCATGTTGGAGGGTCACTGCAAGAAGGTGCAATTTATAGCTGTACAGTTCATGTTGGAGGGTCACTGCAAGAAGGTGCAATTTATAGCTGTAAAGTTCATGTTGGACGGTCACTGCAAGAAGGTGCAATTTATAGCTGTACAGTTCATGTTGGACGGTCACTGCAAGAAGGTGCAATTTATAGCTGTACAGTTCATGTTGGAGGGTCACTGCAAGAAGGTGCAATTTATAGCTGTACAGTTCATGTTGGAGGGTCACTGCAAGAAGGTGCAATTTATAGCTGTAAAGTTCATGTTGGACGGTCACTGCAAGAAGGTGCAATTTATAGCTGTACAGTTCATGTTGGACGGTCACTGCAAGAAGGTGCAATTTAGAGCTGTACAGTTCATGTTGGACGGTCACTGCAAGAAGGTGCAATTTATAGCTGTACAGTTCATGTTGGAGGGTCACTGCAAGAAGGTGCAATTTATAGCTGTACAGTTCATGTTGGAGGGTCACTGCAAGAAGGTGCAATTTATAGCTGTAAAGTTCATGTTGGACGGTCACTGCAAGAAGGTGCAATTTATAGCTGTACAGTTCATGTTGGACGGTTACTGCAAGAAGGTGCAATTTATAGCTGTACAGTTCATGTTGGAGGGTCACTGCAAGAAGGTGCAATTTATAGCTGTACAGTTCATGTTGGAGGGTCACTGCAAGAAGGTGCAATTTATAGCTGTACAGTTCATGTTGGAGGGTCAGTGCAAGAAGGTGCAATTTATAGCTGTACAGTTCGTGTTGGAGGGTCACTGCAAGAAGGTGCAATTTATAGCTGTACAGTTCATGTTGGAGGGTCACTGCAAGAAGGTGCAATTTATAGCTGTACAGTTCATGTTGGAGGGTCACTGCAAGAAGGTGCAATTTATAGCTGTACAGTTCATGTTGGAGGGTCACTGCAAGAAGGTGCAATTTATAGCTGTACAGTTCATGTTGGAGGGTCACTGCAAGAAGGTGCAATTTATAGCTGTACAGTTCATGTTGGACGGTCACTGCAAGAAGGTGCAATTTATAGCTGTACAGTTCATGTTGGACAGTCACTGCAAGAAGGTGCAATTTATAGCTGTACAGTTCATGTTGGACAGTCACTGCAAGAAGGTGCAATTTATAGCTGTACAGTTCATGTTGGACAGTCACTGCAAGAAGGTGCAATTTATAGCTGTACAGTTCATGTTGGAGGGTCACTGCAAGAAGGTGCAATTTATAGCTGTACAGTTCATGTTGGAGGGTCACTGCAAGAAGGTGCAATTTATAGCTGTACAGTTCATGTTGGACGGTCACTGCAAGAAGGTGCAATTTATAGCTGTACAGTTCATGTTGGACGGTCACTGCAAGAAGGTGCAATTTATAACTGTACAGTTCATGTTGGAGGGTCACTGCAAGAAGGTGCAATTTATAGCTGTACAGTTCGTGTTGGAGGGTCACTGCAAGAAGGTGCAATTTATAGCTGTACAGTTCATGTTGGACGGTCACTGCAAGAAGGTGCAATTTATAGCTGTACAGTTCATGTTGGACGGTCACTGCAAGAAGGTGCAATTTATAGCTGTACAGTTCATGTTGGACGGTCACTGCAAGAAGGTGCAACTTATAGCTGTACAGTTCGTGTTGGAGGGTCACTGCAAGAAGGTGCAATTTATAGCTGTACAGTTCATGTTGGACGGTCACTGCAAGAAGGTGCAATTTATAGCTGTACAGTTCATGTTGGACGGTCACTGCAAGAAGGTGCAATTTATAGCTGTACAGTTCGTGTTGGAGGGTCACTGCAAGAAGGTGCAATTTATAGCTGTACAGTTCATGTTGGACGGTCACTGCAAGAAGGTGCAACTTATAGCTGTACAGTTCGTGTTGGAGGGTCACTGCAAGAAGGTGCAACTTATAGCTGTACAGTTCATGTTGGACGGTCACTGCAAGAAGGTGCAATTTATAGCTGTACAGTTCATGTTGGACGGTCACTGCAAGAAGGTGCAATTTATAGCTGTACAGTTCATGTTGGAGGGTCACTGCAAGAAGGTGCAATTTATAGCTGTACAGTTCATGTTGGACGGTCACTGCAAGAAGGTGCAATTTATAGCTGTACAGTTCATGTTGGAGGGTCACTGCAAGAAGGTGCAATTTATAGCTGTACAGTTCATGTTGGAAGGTCACTGCAAGAAGGTGCAATTTATAGCTGTACAGTTCGTGTTGGAAGGTCACTGCAAGAAGGTGCAATTTATAGCTGTACAGTTCATGTTGGAAGGTCACTGCAAGAAGGTGCAATTTATAGCTATACAGTTCATGTTGGAGGGTCATTGCAAGAAGGTGCAATTTATAGCTGTACAGTTCGTGTTGGAAGGTCACTGCAAGAAGGTGCAATTTATAGCTGTACAGTTCATGTTGGAAGTTCACTGCAAGAAGGTGCAATTTATAGCTGTACAGTTCATGTTGGAAGGTCACTGCAAGAAGGTGCAATTTATAGCTGTACAGTTCGTGTTGGAAGGTCACTGCAAGAAGGTGCAATTTATAGCTGTACAGTTCATGTTGGAGGGTCACTGCAAGAAGGTGCAATTTATAGCTGTACAGTTCGTGTTGGAGGGTCACAGCAAGACAGTTAAATTTATAGCTGTACAGTTCATGTTGGAGGGTCAGTGCAAGAATGTGCAATTTATAGCTGTACAGTTTGTGTTGGAGGGTCACTGCAAGAAATAGCTGTATCGTTCAGATTGGAGGGTCACAGCAAGACAGTGCAATTTATAGCTGTATGGTTTATGCCATGCATAGCTGTACAATTTATGCCATTTATAGCTGTACAGTTCATGTAATTTACAGCTGTACAGTTTATGCCATTTCTAGCTGTACTGTTCATGTAATTTATAGCTGTACAGTTTATGCCATTTATAGCTGTATAGTTCATGTAATTTATAGCTGTATAGTTTATGCCATTTGTAGCTGTACAGTTCATGTAATTTATAGTTGTACAGTTCATGTAATTTATAGCTGTCCAGTTCATGTAATTCATAGCTGTACAGTTCATGTAATTTATAGCTGTACAGTTTATGCCATTTATAGCTGTACAGTTCATGTAATTTATAGCTGTACAGTTCATGTAATTTATAGCTGAACAGTTTATGCCATTTATAGCGGTACAGTTCATGTAATTTATACCTGTACAGTTCATGTAATTTATAGCTGTATAGTTTATGCCATTAATAGTTGTACAGTTCATGTATTTTATAGCTGTATAGTATATGCCATTTATAGCTGTACAGTTCATGTAATTTATAGCTGTACAGTTTATGCCATTTATAGCTGTATAGTTCATGTAATTTATAGCTGTATAGTTTATGCCATTTGTAGCTGTACAGTTCATGTAATTTATAGTTGTACAGTTCATGTAATTTATAGCTGTCCAGTTCATGTAATTCATAGCTGTACAGTTCATGTAATTTATAGCTGTACAGTTTATGCCATTTATAGCTGTACAGTTCATGTAATTTATAGCTGTACAGTTCATGTAATTTATAGCTGAACAGTTTATGCCATTTATAGCGGTACAGTTCATGTAATTTATACCTGTACAGTTCATGTAATTTATAGCTGTATAGTTTATGCCATTTATAGTTGTACAGTTCATGTATTTTATAGCTGTATAGTATATGCCATTTATAGCTGTACAGTTCATGCCATTTATAGCTGTACAGTTTATGCAATTTATAGCTGTACAGTTCATGTAATTTATAGCTGTACAGTTCATGTAATTTATAGCTGTATGGTTTATGCCATTTATAGCTGTACAGTTCATGTAATTTACAGCTGTACAGTTCATGTAATTTATAGCTGTACAGTTCATGCAATTTATAGCTGTGTGGTTTATGCCATGTATAGCTGTACAGTTCATGTAATTTATAGCTGTACAGTTCATGTAATTTATAGCTGTATGGTTTATGATATTTTTATAGCTGTACAGTTCATGTAATTCATAGCTGTACAGTTCATGTAATTTATAGCTGTATGGTTTATGCCATTTATAGCTGTATGGTTTATGCCATTACTTTCAATGTGTTCCCTGCAGTAAGTACATCTTTAAATAGCACCGTCCAGCATAAACCATACAGCTATAAATTGCATGAACTGTACAGCTATGAATTACATGAACTGTACAGCTATGAATTACATGAACTGTACAGCTATAAATGGCATAAACCATACAGCTATAAATTACTAGCTGTACAGTTCATGTAATTTATAGCTGTATGGTTTATGCCATTTATAGCTGTACAGTTCATGTAGTTCATAGCTGTACAGTTCATGTAATTCATAGCTGTACATTTCATGTAATTCATAGCTGTACAGTTCATGTAATTTATAGCTGTATGGTTTATGCCATTTATAGCTGTACATTTCATGTAATTCATAGCTGTACAGTTCATGTAATTTATAGCTGTATGGTTTATGTTGGACGGTGCTATTTAAAGATGTACTTACCGCAGGGAACACATTGAAAGTTAGTGAAATATTAAAAGTATAATAATAAGAAATGTTTTATTCCTGATAACACTTATAAAATATACATTTAATCTTCCAAAGGATCATGAGTTTAAAATTAAAATATACAGATAAATGTGGTATCACTATCAATTAAATAATTACATAAGAGAGTACAGGATGAAATGCAGTTAAGATACATCAAAACAATGGATTGAAATAAATTAAGTATAACTGTATAACTGAATAAGTGAATTAAGAAAGGATACGGATAAAACATGTAACAGCAATAAGTCAAATAGAACAGTGCAGTGGTCATGGTTTTGAGTGTAACTGTTGCTTAATCAAAGACATATTGATCAAAAATGATAAGCCTTTGTGGAATTTCAATCTCTTAGTGCTGGGCAAAGAGTGTTCCATATCTTTGCACCAATAAATGCTATAGAAATTCGTAAAATTTGGGTCCATGCATGTGGTATGTGGAGATCTCTGGCATTCAATCGAGTGTTTCATGCAGAAATGTTCAAGACAGGCTGGACTACTGTGCATGTGTAATATGCATGGGACCAGAAATGCAACCTATTTTAAACAGTACTATCATCTTCTTACTGTCTCAGCTATGAAACACTAACAGAAGATTCAATTTTAATTTATACTGGTGTTTTGTGTCATGGCAAAAATGTGTACGTATAAATATGGACTGGTTTTTGTTTGTGAAATAGTCAGCATTATCAGCAATAAGTACATACAACAACATCCATATTTGTAAATACTCAAATGATAATAAAATACTTCTGAAACACAAGAACATTCTACATCTGTATTAGACAACCAATGTAACATTATATGCTAGAAATCAGCTCATTGTACTGGTTTCTAGTTCCATGCATTAGGATAGCACCATTAAAATATCAGGTAACAAAACAGACACTTATTAAAGTAACACCTCATTTATTGAATTAGTGACCTCCCTACTGCATTTCAACATGCTTGATTGAGATATAGAATCTGGTTCTTACCATTTGTTGCGTATTCATGCATTCCAAACAGTTTCTCAAAAGCTGCCACTGGAATTGTGCTAGATTTTTCATCAAAAAGTTTGGACAGTGTCATATCCAGGTCCATAAGCTCAACGTCCTTCTGTTGGCAGACGAGCTCAAGAGCCTGAAGATGGATCTACAGAAGAAGACCAGATCATTCAGAGGCACCACAAACTAAATGGTAGACTTTGTAGTGAAGTTCAAATATCGTTAAAATATACTGAATTAAACTAATTATTTTATACACTAAAATTTTTGAATGGCCTCAAAGTATCATCAAAGAATAAGGTTCACGGAGGGTACATACAGAACCAAACTAGTCATTTCACAGAATAAACTATGTCTTTATAGCATTATACCTTGTGAGCTTTATAGCTCACAAGGTATAATGTAAAACAATGTTCACATGCAGGCTTACAAAACCTGGCAAGTCATATTTATAACTAGAACACACTGAATACTAGGTGGAGTAATTCAACTACTGATAAAGTCATTAAAGTCAATAAAGCTAATAAAAACTAAAACCAAGAAAATAAATAAAGTTTCATAACTTTGCTTTTGTCAACGTCACGGAAGCACCCACATACCTGAATCAAGCCATTAATTTTCTCCATTTCACAATTGTATTTCAAGGTCAGTTCACCGATGTGTTTGCTGTTGCATTCAAGCCTTGCGTGCACCTCCCCCTCCCTATGCTCTGTAGAAACATATCAGACAAACCTTCGCTAAAATCATAACATACGTTCATCATTCTTCTGATTGGATGAACTACATGCAAATTGTGCCCAATGCAAGATCTGCTCATATTTGGGATTCCGCAAACATATTTGGGATTTCTTTTTTTTTTCAAGAAATGTTATGTACGGCGCTCAATAATATGGTTCTTGACTCATTCTCTAGAGGCACTATCTACAGTATGAGCAAAACAGGCTATAACAGTGACATTACATTGTGGACTGAACACCAGTCTAATCAGAGGAGAGCACCTCCATTCAGGGGTATATCCATAATTTTTCATTGGGTGGGGGACAAAAAAATTTTTTTAACACCAGCCAACATGCACTCGTGGCAGCAAACTTGTCAATCACCTGGTCGATGGTTGGGCAAGTGTTCCTATGTACTTGGAGTATTGAAATAGGATGAAAAGGTGATATTGGGACCCTCTAAAAGTTTTTATTGTGGAAAGGGGTAAGAAAATTAGTGCTCACAGGTATTTTCAAACAAACTGAAGTGAGTAAGACCTTTCGGAACACACACATTGACATTGGCCAGTTTAACACTAGATTCGTCTCCAATAGTAGGGAGTCACATCGACTCTTACCAAGGGCTGTATAAGGAGTCCAGAGTGTGAAACAAGGTGTCTCAGACTCACTGACTCCTACCAAGGGCTGTATAAGGAGTCCGGAGGGTGAAACAAGGTGTCTCAGACTCACTGACTCCTACCAAGGGCTGCATAAGGAGTCCGGAGGGTGAAACAAGGTGTCTCAGACTCACTGACTCCTACCAAGGGCTGCATAAGGAGTCCGGAGTGTGAAACAAGGTGTCTCAGACTCACTGACTCCTACCAAGGGCTGTATAAGGAGTCCGGAGGGTGAAACAAGGTGTCTCAGACTCACTGATTCCTACCAAGGTCTGTATAAGGAGTCCGGAGGGTGAAACAAGGTGTCTCAGACTCACTGACTCCTACCAAGGGCTGTATAAGGAGTCCGGAGGGTGAAACAAGGTGTCTCAGACTCACTGATTCCTACCAAGGTCTGTATAAGGAGTCCGGAGGGTGAAACAAGGTGTCTCAGACTCACTGATTCCTACCAAGGTCTGTATAAGGAGTCCGGAGGGTGAAACAAGGTGTCTCAGACTCACTGACTCCTACCAAGGGCTGTATAAGGAGTCCGGAGGGTGAAACAAGGTGTCTCAGACTCACTGATTCCTACCAAGGGCTGTATAAGGAGTCCGGAGGGTGAAACAAGGTGTCTCAGACTCACTGACTCCTACCAAGGGCTGCATAAGGAGTCCGGAGTGTGAAACAAGGTGTCTCAGACTCACTGATTCCTACCAAGGTCGCTATAAGGAGTCCGGAGGGTGAAAGAAGGTGTCTCAGACTCACTGACTCCTACCAAGGTCTGTATAAGAAGTCCGGAGGGTGAAACAAGGTGTCTCAGACTCAATGATTCCTACCAAGGTCTGTATAAGAAGTCTGGAGGGTGAAACAAGGTGTCTCAGACTCACAGACTCCTACCAAGGTCTGTATAAGAAGTCTGGAGTGTGAAACAAGGTGTCTCAGACTCACTGATTCCTACCAAGGTCGGTATAAGGAGTCCGGAGTGTGAAACAAGGTGTCTCAGACTCACTGACTCCTACCAAGAGCTCTATAAGAAGTCCGGAGGGTGAAACAAGGTGTCTCAGACTCACTGATTCCTACCAAGCTCTGTATAAGGAGTCCGGAGGGTGAAACAAGGTGTCTCAGACTAACTGACTCCTACCAAGCTCTGTATAAGGAGTCCGGAGGGTGAAACAAGGTGTCTCTCAGACTCACTGATTCCTACCAAGGGCTGTATAAGAAGTCCGGAGGGTGAAACAAGGTGTCTCAGACTCACAGACTCCTACCAAGGTCTGTATAAGAAGTCCGGAGGGTGAAACAAGGTGTCTCTCAGACTCACTGATTCCTACCAAGGTCTGTATAAGAAGTCCGGAGGGTGAAACAAGGTGTCTCAGACTAACTGACTCCTACCAAGCTCTGTATAAGGAGTCCGGAGGGTGAAACAAGGTGTCTCTCAGACTCACTGATTCCTACCAAGGACTGTATAAGAAGTCCGGAGGGTGAAACAAGGTGTCTCAGACTAACTGACTCCTACCAAGCTCTGTATAAGGAGTCCGGAGGGTGAAACAAGGTGTCTCTCAGACTCAATGATTCCTACCAAGGTCTGTATAAGAAGTCCGGAGGGTGAAACAAGGTGTCTCAGACTCACAGACTCCTACCAAGGTCTGTATAAGAAGTCCGGAGGGTGAAACAAGGTGTCTCTCAGACTCACTGATTCCTACCAAGGGCTGTATAAGAAGTCCGGAGGGTGAAACAAGGTGTCTCAGACTCACTGATTCCTACCAAGCTCTGTATAAGGAGTCCGGAGGGTGAAACAAGGTGTCTCAGACTCACAGACTCCTACCAAGGGCTGTATAAGGAGTCCGGAGGGTGAAACAAGGTGTCTCAGACTCACAGACTCCTACCAAGGGCTGTATAAGAAGTCCGGAGGGTGAAACAAGGTGTCTCAGACTCACTGATTCCTACCAAGGTCTGTATAAGAAGTCCGGAGGGTGAAACAAGGTGTCTCAGACTCACTGACTCCTACCAAGCTCTGTATAAGGAGTCCGGAGGGTGAAACAAGGTGTCTCTCAGACTCACTGATTCCTACCAAGGGCTGTATAAGGAGTCCGGAGGGTGAAACAAGGTGTCTCAGACTCACTGATTCCTACCAAGGTCTGTATAAGAAGTCCGGAGGGTGAAACAAGGTGTCTCAGACTAACTGACTCCTACCAAGGTCTGTATAAGAAGTCCGGAGGGTGAAACAAGGTGTCTCTCAGACTCACTGATTCCTACCAAGGGCTGTATAAGAAGTCCGGAGGGTGAAACAAGGTGTCTCAGACTCACTGATTCCTACCAAGCTCTGTATAAGGAGTCCGGAGGGTGAAACAAGGTGTCTCAGACTCACTGATTCCTACCAAGGTCTGTATAAGGAGTCCGGAGGGTGAAACAAGGTGTCTCAGACTCACTGACTCCTATCAAGGGCTGTATAAGGAGTCAGGAGGGTGAAACAAGGTGTCTCAGACTCACTGATTCCTACCAAGGGCTGTATAAGAAGTCCGGAGGGTAAAACAAGGTGTCTCAGACTCACTGACTCCTATCAACGGCTGTATAAGGAGTCCGGAGGGTGAAACAAGGTGTCTCAAACTCACTGACTCCTATCAACGGCTGTATAAGGAGTCAGGAGGGTGAAACAAGGTGTCTCAGACTCACTGATTCCTACTAAGAGCTGTATAAGAAGTCAGGAGGGTGAAACAAGGTGTCTCAGACTCACAGACTCCTACCAAGGGCTGTATAAGAAGTCCGGAGGGTGAAACAAGGTGTCTCAGACTCACTTACTCCTACCAAGGGCAATGTAAGGAGTCCGGAGTGTGAAACAAGGTGTCTCAGACTCACTGATTCCTACTAAGAGCTGTATAAGAAGTCCGGAGGGTGAAACAAGGTGTCTCAGACTCACAGACTCCTACCAAGAGCTCTATAAGGAGTCTGGAGTGTGAAACAAGGTGTCTCAGACTCATTGACTCCTACCAAGGGCTGTATAAGGAGTCCGGAGGGTGAAACAAGGTGTCTCTCAGACTAACTGACTCCTACCAAGGGCTGTATAAGGAATCCGGAGGGTGAAACAAGGTGTCTCAGAGTCACTGATTCCTACCAAGGTCTGTATAAGGAGTCCGGAGGGTGAAACAAGGTGTCTCAGACTCACAGACTCCTACCAAGGGCTCTATAAGGAGTCCGGAGGGTGAAACAAGGTGTCTCAGACTCACTGACTCCTACCAAGGGCAGTATAAGGAGTCCGGAGTGTGAAACAAGGTGTCTCAGACTCACTGATTCCTACCAAGGGCTGTATAAGGAGTCTGGAGGGTGAAACAAGGTGTCTCTCAGACTCACTGACTCCTACCAAGGGCTGTACAAGGAGTCCGGAGGGTGAAACAAGGTGTCTCAGACTCACTGATTCCTACCAAGGTCTGTATAAGAAGTCCGGAGGGTGAAACAAGGTGTCTCAGACTCACAGACTCCTACCAAGGGCTGTATAAGGAGTCCGGAGGGTGAAATGAGGAGTCTCGGACTGACGGGAAAATCAAGACAACAATGTCTGTATTCAGTATTCAATGGAAAACACAAACTTTCACTGCAATAATACAAACTAATTTCACATACCATATAATAGTCAATGGCACTATTATAATAAAAATATAATAATGTATTATTTCAGACAAAAGCCCATATATATATATATATATATATACATACATATACATATATATGTATATATACTCACACACACATCGTGCATAAAAAGCACATGTAAAACAAGTTAGAAAAAAAGTAGATTCTCAGACTTTTCCAACTAGCATAGAAGCCTAAATATTAACGAGCGAATGCATTCGTTAAAACCTTTTACATAATTTGTAGTGAACATATGACTTGCATTACAACAGGGTGACAAGTTGTGTAAAATTCTAGAACTGTTGTTACATGCAACAGTAATATCTTTCAGACAATGTTTTATTTTTAATTACACCAAAGACTTCAGTTATACATTGAACCACATAACGAATTAAATTAAATTGGTTGTCTGAGTACGGACAACCAATTTGTAGTTTGTTCAGATTTATGTTCCACATTAAAAAGATGGGGAGAAAGGATTCCACCCTCTTTAACACCGTTTGAAACAGTAAAAAATTCAGAGGAGCTACGGCACCATCTGACAGTGAATTTCTGGGTGCTGTACGAGTAATAGAGAATGCGCACAATAAAAGAAGGACAGTCCCGGTCAGTTGGTTTAGTGAACAGTTTACTATGATTGACTTTGTCAAAAGCCTTAGAGGCCTCCAACATAGTGACATATATAGATGAGCCATTCGCTACATAGTGTCGAAAGAGTTCTTTTAATAAAATATAAGCATTTCAGTTGAGTGATGTTGTTTAAATCCAAATTGGTTAACACATGTAGTTAAAAAAGTATAAACCCTGGATAATATCAAAGATTCAAATAATTTACTAGCAATTGTGGCGAGAGCAATGGGTTGGTAACTGTTGTTGTCAGACAGGTTACCAGCTTCATTTTTAAATGATTGCCTATGACTATAATCATCATAACATCCAGTAAAAAACCTACTGCAATATAACAGTGACATGAGAACATGGAGTTTTTCATTCGCATATTTAAAATGTTTGTTACTTGCACTATCATAACCCGTGGTTTTGCCTATAGGCATTGCATGTATTACATCTCGACTTACAACACGGAGTCAAATATCACTGGCATTCCTCCGCTTCTTCCTGCAATACGCTAGAATCCCAATAAAGAATACTACATAAACATGTCAGAATTGCTCCCCATGTTGTAAAATACTAACTATTTGGATATGCGACAAAACATGAAATATGTATTTGTTTAGTTTACATGAAATATGTATTTGTTTAGTTTACCTGGAGCAGTAAATGAGAATGTGTAAGGGTTGTGCTGGAAAACTTGCAACTTTGCTTCATCTACGATGATTCTCAGCTGACATTCTTCTGGAACTTGGTTGTGGAAAAACAGGATGACTTCAGTTTGCTCCTGCAACAAAAAATAACAAGCTGAGTCATCAAGATGCGTGCGTGTGTGCGGGTGTGCATGTGTGCATGCATGCATGTGTGCATGCATGCATGCGTGCATGCATGGTGTGTGTTCGTGGTGTGCATATGGTACAGGTGTGTGATGTGTGTGCATGCATGTCGTCGTGGCTTATCATGCCACCGGGGTACGGATGTCTTCCTGTCAAGTTTGTGCGGACGTGTGGGCGCCCCGACTTCCTCACACTAAACGACAACATGCGCAGGCTTCTGCCAAGGGCCTACCATCAAAGACCTATGGCGATGGATGAGTGGCAACGGGGATAGGACCTTGAAATCTGGAAGTCCCTAGTCACAGATGTGCATGTAGGCAGTGGGTGTGTGATGGTCGTCTAGCACTTGGGCTGGGACAGGAGTGCTTTTCGGCAGCTGCACCCTCCGCAGAGCAGCCCTATTCAAGATCCCCTCTGCTCTCCCCATATGGGGAAGGGGTTAGAAAATGTGTGTGTATGTATGTATGTATGTATGCATGCATGCATGCATGTATGTATGCATGTATGTTTCTTCAAACATCCATGCACATATTTATATGCATATGGGCTAAAAATGTGAGGTTTGATGAGAAAACAACTGTGTTAAAATTTCACTTTTAGCCTGTGCATGGTTGTATGAAGAAATGTTTTTTCTTGGACATTATATTACACGCATGTACGCACGCATGCACACACGCACGCACGCACGCACACAACTAAGTAATGTATGATTATGTTTATAGCTTAAAATATTATTGTAATTTATTAATAATAATTCTAATAAAAAATCACAAAGATCCCTCCAACTTAACCTACCTCAGAGCGGATGAGAGCAGGTGCTATTTTGAATTCCCACCTTGGATCAACACAGCTGGTAGTTGGACTACCTTGACTTGGCGGTGGTTCACCACAGCCCTTGTCAGCTACGCTGTGTCTTGTTAACTGGGCACACATAGGCTTTGGGTTCACTGCAGCTCTCTCAACGTTAGCCACAATACGTAAGAGTAGATCTTTTGGCTGTTCGTGGGTTATCTTTGCCCAAACCTCAAACTCATGGAAGCGACTCACAATACCAGAAATCTGCAACTGTTCCACCGTGACACCACATAGAAACAAGATGGCATTTGTCGGATCTTGTATCATGCACTTGCGAGACTCGTCTTTCTGTATACAGGAGAGAAATGCTGGAGACGCAATAACGACAATGACTTTTGCGCTGCAGAGACTGGCCTCAGTTTTTGTGTCCATCTTCGGAAAGAGATTGCTGTCCTCGATGAAAGAGAAATTGATCTCATCTTCGGGTTGGTCGACCTTCTTTACTTCTCTCTTAATGTATTCACACCATAAAGTGGCATCGGCGTTGAAAATGACGGCAACATTATTCTCCTCTGTAAACAGAATGTAACTTAGAGTCCACTATGGCGAATACACATTAGCTGGGGTGGCTATTCTATGCTTGTTTTTAATTGAGTAGTTTCAGTAGAATTTTTTAAGATAAACAAACCATTTCTGCACGAGTTGAAATACTAAATAATACTCCAAATTAATAAATAAGTTCTTCATTTATTTGGTGATGTTTCATGATTTTAAAAACATTTTTGAAAATATGAAAAAATACCCACAAAATGCCATTTTATATAATTTTGAGAAAACTCCCAAACAAATAAATTACATACATACATATACAAATATGACACTCACTGATGATCCCATGAACTATTATTCGAACTGCATTGTATAGACTGATAAAAGTTAACTCGTATTTTATGAATTAACCAAATGCTTTGATGACATCGTATTTAGCTAATTATGTACGTGCCCAGAATCTGAACATATACATAATTTCCGTCACGATCAAAAGCACACTCTTCATCCAGGCAAAGATGTGTGCGACAAGCTGGTGCCATAGCGCGGAGCCTGGATAACTGAGGCTACGGCATAACCTAATATTGTAAACGACAACACATTATAAATACAGATTCAAGGGCCATTGTGGTGACAAATTAAGGGGACATGTCAATATTAGAAATAGCCATTATGTTGTGTCAACAATATGTAAAAAGCCAGTGAAAAAACTAATGAAATACAGAAGCTACAGGACCAGGAAGATTTTAGCAGAATTTTTAATGACAGCCAAAAGTTACACAACATTTTCTAGACAACCCCTCTACCATTCGTTCTATGATGCCATGTGATTTTGCTCACAGATATATTCATTTCATATTACACATTTCATCGTAATAAATGTTGTAGTTTTTTATTTTAAAAATGAATTACGTCATGTTTCCTGGTTGTTAGTGATAGCAGAAATGTCAATATCATGCGTATCATGTGCATCATGAGTATCATGCTTAAAATGTGACGTTATTTCACTGGCTTTTTGCATATATTTGACACAACATAATGGCTATTTCTAATATTGATATGTCCCCTTAATTTTTTTTAAAATCATAATCTAAAAACATATAAAAAATTAGATGTTTTTACTTTATAAAATCTAATAATCCATTTTTAAACATGTTTTGTTAAAAACAATTTGTTTTAAGAAAGGGTAGCTGATGTCAGACTTACCATAAATAACATTATAATGTAGTTTGACATAAAACAAGAGCAAAAATGTCCAGGGCTCAATATCCCTCTTGTACTTTAGCCAGACTGCAAACCGGCACCAGACTACACTGGTGCAGATACTAACAGCGTTTGCTTAAGGTGTGTATTAACTGAAGATATCTGACTGGAGAAATGCTGCCCCTTGAAGAGAAGCCATTGTGGCTTCACTGCATTAAATGTGCAGAAAAGTTATTCTATGTCGATGAACAATGGAGTCCCATCAAAAACATCAAAGTTAGGCAAGTGGTACATCAAAGCAACTAATTAATTGTTTTTTGTAATACAATAGACACAATAAAAGTGTATGCTCTTTATGTAAGAACACAACTTGTGTTGGTATTACATTCATATAAATCAAGACATTAAAAAAATCAAAATTCCAAAAAAATCAAGATAAATTATTTTTGAGGTGTGAGGGTTTAGGGTGGAAAATGCAAAAACTTTCCCAGGTTGAGTTTACTTTTGGGAACAAAACATAAAGTTGTGGTGAGATTTAACTGTAAAATTAAAGAGTGCACTAGTTATTTATTGATTACATTGAAAATAACTGATACGTAACAATACACTATTGTTTAGCACTAATATTTTAGATAAAAGTGTACATGTTTCAGGGGCCATTCTGAGGGAGCCATTCCTACAAGAAGCTGACATCAAGAAGGAGAGGATGTTCTGGCTGAGAGACTCTGAGCACAGGCATCAGGGAGGAAGAAGAGATCCTTGCTGCAGGAACTGACGGATTGTGCCAATAATTCTGTGTAAAATCTTCAGATGAATAAAGATGTTCACGTTTTGTATCATATCCTGATTTGTTTGTCGCTCTCTCACACAGGCACCTTCCTACCCTGTACCATAGCTAACTGGAAGAATCTGCCAGCTGACGCAGCTACAACACCAAGTTTGGAAATTTACAAACACTGGTTCTTCAGCTTTCAACATTAATTTAATACATATCGCATATTGCACCCAATCAACTTTTCATCTCCTAAAATTTCCTGTATCTTTACTAATAAAGAAAAATTTAGTAAAATTTAACAAGATTTAACAAGGTTAAGGACCAGATGGCAAGTGGACAAGGAAGCCATTGGCTTATTGAGAGTCCAACAATGTTAATCTACGTGTAACCCGCCCTCTTGAGATATGTGTCAACTTTGTTTTTAAACATATTCACGCTGCTAGCAGTTATACAATCTGTAGACAAATTGCCCCAATGCACCCCAGTCCTCCCTATTGTCCCAATGCACCCCAGTCTTCCCTATTGTGCCAATGCACTGTGCCATTACTACCACAGCTTTGGGTCAGTACTTCATGCCCGCATTGGCCCAGTTAGCAACCTCTGACCCTGCAGAACGGTATTGGGCCAGTGCTGGTTATAGCCGGCTATCGGGCCACTACTGCTATGTAAGCTGGGGAGTCTAAATGCTGCAGTATGATATGGAATTTGTAAACCAGACCAACGCTCCGAATCATCGAATTGGCAATTTTTTTATAATAATTTTGGTCCGACTTAATTTGTCTATTTATGCCCACGAAGTTAACTTACTTCGCCCCATTGCCTTGGCTGTCCGGCAACGAGTAGTACGGCGATGACCTTCTTCTTGACTTGAAGACGAAGTTTTTGTTTGATCTTGACTTGCACGTTTGTACGCTTCTGAAATATATCACATTTGCGTTGTAACAGATAACTTCCGCATAGTCAGAAATCAACTAGTACTAGCTGTGACCTGAAGTACGACTGATGTTTCCTGTCACGTGTTCAGTCGTGCGTAACGAAACGCATTCCTTCTTCCTGACTGACTACACCTAGATATTCTGCCTAGCCATCGATCGTCATATGCAGTGCGTTACGATACGTATCAATTTGTATTTGAACATTGGGTTATGAGATATAAACTCGTATTTGGTAAAAGCTACTATTAAAAAGAATTGTGGTGCCACCTAGTGATTATGATTTGTATCATATTCGGTATGGTTGATCATGGCTCCCGTCGTGTGGCGCCACTGTGCTATGTGCCTAACATTCTCGCTAGGTGTACGTTTTTATACTTTCTTTCTTCTTAAGGTGTTTCCCGTCCCTAACGACAACTATTTCCTATGGGAGTTCGTATCACGGGCAGTGGCTGGTGACCAGGCAGACAGGAATGACGTCTCACGACCGGCAGTGATTGATGATGAAATTGCCACTGGAGGAGGAGGTAGCATGCTACTGAGTAGACTTGGTGCATCTTCATGGTATATGTGAATGCCTTTGGGGTTGCCCATAGACCCCTTCACCCCCAACAGGCACGTTCAATGCTACCGCTCGAGTCACAATGGGCAGCCCCAATGGGCAAGCAATTTGGTCCCAATGTCAATTAGCAATATGGTGCTATATAAAGGGTTGCTCATGTCGTTCCCTAACAGGTACACTTGAAGCTACCACCATGACCTCCAAAAGGATGGCCCAGTGTCATTTAAAAATACGGATCCACACAGGGCTCCCCATTTTGTTTTGGGTCCGCTACCATTTGACAATACAAGACCCTAAGGGACCGTTCACCCATTATACAAAGTGCTTGTAGCTATTATTGGGACCTAAATGGCTCACCCATTTGGGATCGGGTGTCATATATAACAAATATCAGACCCTAAAAGTTCCATATTGTATAGACAGAGGCATCCTGTTGGTATTCTCAATTGGACTGCGTGTCTAGTTTGCAAATAGGCGTGCACTTGACGGAGTCCATAATGGTCGCCAATTTTTCCCAGTGTCATGTAAAATTATAAACGCAAACATAACACTTATTTGCATACTTTATTATGGAAAATTGAAGATTAAATACCAAACAAATTGTAATTAATGTGAAATGGCATCACATCATACATTACCAATCCCAAGCAGTCTTATTCGACAATGTAGTGCATACTTTATACATGCAAGCACTCACGCACGCACGCACCCACGCACGAACGAACGTGCGCGCACGCACGCACACGCATTATGATGTTCTGTGCATTGTACCTTAAGAAATTCCATTTATTCCACTTTTTCCGGAAGAAAATATTTCTCCAAAATCCAAGTAATGATCAGTACAGTATTCACGTATTTTGTATTTGCAAAAAAAAACACAATCACATCACGGTAATTATTATGACACAGTAGAAGTCACTTCTCAATCTAATCACGGTAATTATTATGCCACAGTAGAAGTCACTACTCAATCACATCACGGTAATTATTATGACACAGTTGAAGTCACTACTCAATAACATCACGGTAATTATTATGACACAGTAGAAGTCACTACTCAATAACATCACGGTAATTATTATGACACAGTAGAAGTCACTACTCAATCACATCACGGTAATTATTATGACACAATAGAAGTCACTACTCAATCACATCACGGTAATTATTATGACACAGTAGAATTCACTACTCATTCACATCACGGTAATTATTATGACACAGTAGAAGTCACTACTCAATCACATCACGGTAATTATTATGACACAGTAGAAGTCACTACTCAATCACATCACGGTAATTATTATGACACAGTAGAAGTCACTACTCAATCACATCACGGTAATTATTATGACACAGTAGAAATCACTACTCAATCACATCACGGTAATTATTATGACACAGTAGAAGTCACTACTCCATCACATCACGGTAATTATTATGACACAATAGAAGTCACTATTCAATAACATCACGGTAATTATTATGACACAGTAGAAGTCACTACTGAAACACATCACGGTAATTATTATGACACAATAGAAGCCACTACTCAATCCCATCACGGTAATTATTATGACACAGTAGAAGTCACTACTGAAACACATCACGGTAATTATTATGACACAATAGAAGCCACTACTCAATCCCATCACGGTAATTATTATGACACAGTAGAAGTCACTACTGAAACACATCACGGTAATTATTATGACACAATAGAAGTCACTACTCAATCACATCACGGTAATTATTATGACACAGTAGAAGTCACTACTCAATAACATCACGGTAATTATTATGACACAGTAGAAGTCACTACTCAATAACATCACGGTAATTATTATGACACAGTAGAAGTCACTACTCAATAACATCACGGTAATTATTATGACACAGTAGAAGTCACTACTCAATAACATCACGGTAATTATTATGACACAGTAGAAGTCACTACTCAATCACATCACGGTAATTATTATGACACAGTAGAAGCCACTACTCAATCACATCACGGTAATTATTATGACACAGTAGAAGTCACTACTCCATCACATCGCGGTAATTATTATGACACAGTAGAAGTCACTACTCAATCACATCACGGTAATTATTATGACACAGTAGAAGTCTATACTGAAACACATCACGGTAATTATTATGACACAATAGAAGTCACTACTCAATCACATCACGGTAATTATTATGACACAATAGAAGTCACTACTCAATCACATCACGGTAATTATTATGACACAGTAGAAGTCACTACTCCATCACATCACGGTAATTATTATGACACAGTAGAAGTCACTACTTAATCACATCACGGTAATTATTATGACACAGTAGAAGTCACTACTCAATAACATCACGGTAATTATTATGACACAGTAGAAGTCACTACTCAATAACATCACGGTAATTATTATGACACAGTAGAAGTCACTACTCAATAACATCACGGTAATTATTATGACACAATAGAAGTCACTACTCAATAACATCACGGTAATTATTATGACACAGTAGAAGTCACTACTCAATCACATCACGGTAATTATTATGACACAGTAGAAGCCACTACTCAATCACATCACGGTAATTATTATGACACAGTAGAAGTCACTACTCCATCACATCGCGGTAATTATTATGACACAGTAGAAGTCACTACTCAATCACATCACGGTAATTATTATGACACAGTAGAAGTCTATACTGAAACACATCACGGTAATTATTATGACACAATAGAAGTCACTACTCAATCACATCACGGTAATTATTATGACACAATAGAAGTCACTACTCAATCACATCACGGTAATTATTATGACACAGTAGAAGTCACTACTCCATCACATCACGGTAATTATTATGACACAGTAGAAGTCACTACTCAATTAGTGTGTGCTTAACTGGACACAAAGTGAACATATATTCTATGTCTTTTAAGTACGATGATATGTGAAAGAAAAGTCTTCGCGCACTAATTGCAGCGTGGCTGAATGCTTCCCAAATAAGTCGAGATGGCGTTGGAATGAACAATTCTGCCAGGGGGGTGAAGTGTAAAGCGCTTTGAGCAGTCCCAAGGACTGGATACCGCGTTATATTTGAGTGTACCTTTACACCATTCATACTTAGCAAGTCTGCATGTGTTGAATCATAACTGTCTAATACCGATGTCGTGCTAAAATATATCCTCTGTCAAACATTGACAATCGTGAGATTCCGTCCGATCGACCACCGCTCGCTTCCATGCCGTAATTACGCGAGCGGTGGTCAACCGGGCGGAATCTCACGATTGTGTATTTACTGTGATTTTCATAAAAGTTTTGTCATTTGTCAAATCTTGACCGAATAACTATTATTATTATTATATAATTAAATACCAACTTTCCATAATAACGAACACTAGCTTTAATTATGTGAATAACAATAAATTTCATTATGCAGAAGTAGTTTAAGTGGCTTTAGACATTCGGTATAACTCCACTGCATCATAATTATTATATATATATATATATATATATATATATATATATATATATATATATATATATATATATACACACACATGAGGTAAATCAAGACTGAGTGGCACTTTCCGTCAAAATAGCAAATGTTCCTTGTAAAACACAGTTTGCAAAGCAATGAACTGCAAGGACACACACGTTGCAGCCAAGAGAGAACGGATCATAATCAAGAACTCATAATATTATTATAACGAATCGGCCATAGCAACACGACCCGTTTCTGACAGCGCGGTCGACGACTTATCAGATTCCTCCTCGTTTCATCGGCGGTTCGGGTTCACGGCGCTGCTATGCGGAACGCCAATTACGCCGCGTATGCCCGGCGCCCGCACGCCTGCCCGCCTGCCCGCCTGCGCGCCCGCACAGACAGTCGCCTCTGGGAGCCGAAGGTCGATACAATAGGAAATTGGCGGCATCGCAACGGACTCGCTGGCATTACCGCGAACGCGCAGCAACGCGCGAGGTTCCGCGGAACCAGGTGTTCAGGGACGGCTAGTGTTGAACGTCGATATGAATCAGCGACAGACGAGCGTGGGCCACGTAAGACTTATGTTTCGTAGAGAGGCGATGTAAGACGTGCGCTAGATGCAATGTCAGACGTTCGGCAGCGACGCGGATTTGGAACTGTTTCGCGCGGGATATGAGTGATGGCCTTGTGACGCGGCGGAAACGATCTCCCAGGTAACGACTCGAAGGATTCAGGTTGTTATCGATTTATGCGAGGTGAACACGGTTGAATTTAGCGTTTCGATGCAGCGCAATATGTGCACCTGTGCACACGCACGCACGTACGCACGCACGCACGCACGCATGCACGCACGCACGCACGCGAGCAAAGATATGCGTGGGAGGTTGACTGTTCGAGTGCGTGGAGTAAAATATAACCACAGTATGATGGTCACAGAAGACATAAAGTGTGTGCATGCGTGCGTGTGTGGGTGTGTGCGTGCGTGCGTGCGTGCGTGCGTGCGTGCGTGCGTGCGCGTTTATGTGATATTCCAATGGAGCTCTTTAAAGCTGTAGACGACGGTGCAGTAAATGTGTAACAAATTTATGTAATGCACAGAATCTAGGCAACAACAATATGGCCAACTGATTTAACACTCTATTTACAAATGGCACTAACGCCTTGACATGCCAGCAAGGTGCCGCTTAAATCATTCAGGGTAGGCTACAAATCCACATCAAAAGAAAACTTGTTATTGAACTTAATTCCTTAGACATAGAAGTGGGCATTTATAACAAAACTATGATCATTAAACATGACATAAATTTGTACACAAAGAAGGAGATTATTTGATAGGATTATTTGAAAAAGCAGATGTGACAAAGTTGACAAACATAGAATGAGATATCCTTCACAAAGCAGGATACTTGGCACATCTAGACATGTCGACACACAAGAATGTTTTTATTGACGATAATCTAACTCCAGTGCGCCAACGTGGCCAGTAAACGGAGGTCAAGGAAGTAGTCGATTCACCTGACGACCTGAAACTTAATTACTGTAGAACACAGAACAGTTTTTTTGCGGACTTCGGTGCCGTTAATGCAACAACATAGGCCTAAACGACGCTCGCACTAGATATCAACTAGAAATTGTAGAGAAATACGTTAACAAATTGAATAAGTGAGACCAAAAGTGACGATATTTAAGAAAATAGTATACCATGGCATACACCTATCATGCCAACAAATCTAAAGAACATAAATATGGTGTCATTCACGAACTAGACGCCTAGACAGTGTTGGTAGACTAAGTGGTATGCCGATGAACGTTTTACGGTAGAAAACTTTCTTTCTCTGCATTGTATACAACATGATAGCATTATTGTTATTATTAAACGGCGCCGGCCCAGCGTGTTAATGTCGAGGCCTGTTATTATTATCGTGCCACACAGCAGGTGATTATGCCTGTCCTGTCTGGGGCCGCTCTACACATGCCAAGAAGATGGACATATAACTGTGGATGGGATCCCCAAAACGATGCAACATCTACTAGAGTGCCATCTCCTGCCAGGGCCTTAGAAACGAGGCGACTAGGCAGTTTACAACTCACGTGCCAGAGCCTTCGTGCTGCGGTGGCGAGATTGAAGAAGAACGTCACTTACTTCCGTGGTGGGGCCTACGCCACTGGCTCCCGTGGTGGGGCCTACGTCGGAAAACGTAGGAATGACGATCGAAATTAGAAAACAAAACTGGAACCGCGGGCTCACGAACGACAAGGCGCACTCCCTTGCAGTTCAAACGTGTATGCAAACACACACGCACGCACGCACACACGCACGCACGCACGCACGCACACACACACAAACGCTCGCGCACACACGGCAACACACACTATCTGTGTTGTCGATAATTCCCAGACAAAACAGGCAATGGATGCGCAGAATTGATTTGACGCGATCGTGGCGGCGTTGTTGACTTACAAGGACCGTATGCAGCGCGACAAAGCGGACGTTCCAATAAAACTCCGTTTGTCATCGGATCAATTGAGCCCGACCTCTCGCGAGCACTTGTCGCATTAGCGCTGTTCTCTTGCGTTGATGTCATCGATTTTCACCGGAGTTGCTGGCTCAAGATAATGCCACTTCCTGCAGCTTTTTACGAACTGTTAACGGGGTTTCGGTAACAGTTGTTTAATGTCTGTGAGTTCTTTTCGTCGAATTGAAGAGGACGGCGCACAATCGATTTACGACAGCGTAACGACATTTCGAAATAAGAATACATTCACTCACAGTTCCTCACTCAACATTTTTGCGAGTCACTGCACATATTATCCTGCCACGTCGAACGACTACAAATACAGTAGTTTCATGGACATGGATCCTTCGTATTACGGTAATATGCCGGATAACGTTATGGTAAATGGGAAATTGGATAACATAAAATTGGTGTTGGTTGTATACTTTATGGAGTGCAGTTGTCGATGGCGGCGATGCTGGTACCACACTTGTCATTGTAGCTGGTTCGCTCACTGTATCGTGTTTCCCCCATCATGTTATCCACAATTGGTCGCGGATCCAGCATCACGTTGTGGCAGTTTCATAATCCATGTGTCGCCTGATCATGAAAAATGTGGCCATCCGTTTAGAATACACACCCAACTCAACCTGGATAATCTTTCCTACAGTAGGTCCGGTATGGTCTAGGTATGGTGTCATCGGTATTCTAGTCGGTTCTCGTGCGGGAATCGTCGTTGTCATCATCAAGAAAATCGCAGTCCCTTGATTGGTGAATACTTCTTGATTCAGTAGGGACGTGTTGTGTTTTGCCGATAATTACATTTAACACTACATGTACTACTAACACATTTCAGTTCAGATTTTTCCGTGTATAAAGAATACAGGCATTACAAGTATCATTATATAGTTTTCTGAGTTACTGCATTACGCAACTAAATTAGGTGGTAGAACAACGTGGAATATTGAACACGGACTCAGTGATAGCTTATTTATGATTATTCTGTAACCACGACTTGTAAAGACACGCAACACTATAAATAAAAACTATCTTTCCAAATGTGGCACATTCTGTCGAAATAGAAAATACGCTGTTTCAAGGCAGTTTGCCAACGTCATCAAACCTGACAAACGTTGCAGCCAAGAGAGAACTCGTCATAATCAAGAACTCGTATAATACATCGGCCACACTAACACGACCCGTTTATGGCAGCACGCAGTAGCCGGTCGACGACTTATCATATTCATCCTCGTTTGATCGGCGGTCCGAGCTCACGGCGCTGCTGTATGTCAATTACGCCGCTTATGCTCAGTGCACAGACGGGCCTGGTTGACGCCTCTGGGGACGACTGTCGGTTCGCCAGCCGAGACGAAGATCGATACAATAGGAAATTGGCGGCAACCGACTCCCGGTATTGCTGGATAGCGCACCGACGCGAAGGCAGGTAGACAGGGCGCTGAACGTCGATAGCAATCAAAGAGACACGAACATCGACAACGTATGTTTCGTTAAGACTTATGTTTGACGCGATGTAAGACGGGCGCCAGAGACGACGTTTGACGTTCGCGGATGCGCAGGTATAGGCCTATACAGTGCATGAAGATAGAGGATGGTTTTGTGGACCGACGCAGACGGGTGTCCAGGCAACAGTGCGAAAATCAGGTAATCAGGTAATTCAAGCTGGGTAAATTAGTGTGATCGAATATAGCTTTCGTTTGATATTTATTTACACACGCGGGCGTCTGCGCGAGTACGTGCATGTATGGGCAACATCTGATGATCGACACTAATATTGTTGCGACACTTTGAACAACAGACAGGATGTTGGTGGAGAACACGACAGCCTCTTCGTGGACTCCACCACAAGTAGCAGCCTAACAACTGAAAAACTAATGTCGTCAACCAGTCATCAACCAGTCATCAACCAGTCATCAACAAAGCCAAGATCAGTGCTCTATTCAGGGCAGGCGGCTATTACTGCCGTCAAAGACCAAGGACTTGCAATTTTGCAGCTCAACATTGAGGGCTCAACGTGATGGAACCACTAGCCTTCAACAACAAGACAGCAGTTATTCTACTTCAAGAGACCCACTGGGAATCAACAGTTAACCCGAAGATACCCGGTTTCGCTCTGGCAGGCCACATCGCCAGCAAGCACCACGGCATGGCCACCTTCGTGAAGTCAGAGATGCCCTGGTCCACTACATCCCAATCGCCAGAAGACTCCGAAGTTGAATGGAGAGCCACCAGGGTGCAAGACACAAATATCTTCAACATCTACAAGCCACCACCAACGAGGCTCACAACAACAACGCAGCTGCCTGCGCCAACAATTTACGCTGGTGATTTCCACTGCCAGCACACCGATTGGGGCTACAGCTTATCCACACAAGACGGCAACATCCTGACAGAATGGGCTTCAACAGCAGAAGCGGTTCTTCTCCACGACCCGAAAGAACATCCAAGCTTCTTCTCGTCTCGCCGCTGGAACAGCAACATCAACCCTGACTTGGCGTTTGCAACCTGCAACAACGAAGAACCACTTCCAGAAAGACACATCCTCGATAGGTTCCCTCGCTGCCACCACAAACCATCGCTGATCACCGCTCCATTTCTGGTGCAGACGGTATCAGGTAAACCCGTGAAGCGCTGGAACTTCCGTAAGGCAGATTGGGACAGCTTCAGAGGCAACAAACAACGCCGCAGAAGACCTTCCACCAGCGGACACCCGTGATTGCAACGCAGCGTACGCGGCCTATTGCAACATCCTTTTAGGTGCCGCCAAGCAACTCATCCCGCGGGGTCTAAACAAGAACTACATACCGTGGTGGGACAAGGCCAAAACAAGAGAAGCAGTGGTAACAGCAACTTCAACTCTAATAAACAGGTTAAACGAGAAGCGTAGGGAACGTTGGACGAATACCGTCGAATCCATCGACTTCACCCACTCCAGCAGCTAAGCCTGGCAAATTACACCATACTCACAGGTAGATCAACAGCCCCTTCCAAATGTCCCATTTCAGCAAGCGCCATCGTAAGACATCACACGAAGTTAACCAACTTTCCAGGGCACCTGGCGCGGACTCGAACCTCTCTGAAGACTTCACGGAAGAGGAGCTGACCAAGGCTATCTCATTGCTGTGTGTACCATGCAAGATCCTGGAAAGGCTGCTGCATAGTCGCATCATACCAGTGACAGACTCGCAGCTCACAAGAGAACAAGCTGGCTGTCGTCTTGGCAGGTCAACAGTGGACCAGATAACACTACTCACCCAAGACATCGAGGACAGCCTCCAAGTAAATGAGAAAGCTGGAGTAGCGCTACTAGACCTCACTGCCGCCTACGACACTGTGTGGCTACGAAGACTCCATCTGAAACCCCTGAAGACCGTACCGGACAAGTATCTGGTTAGTTCCATTATGGAGATGCTGACTAACCTAAGCTTCACCCTCGTGACCAGCGACGGTCAACAGAGCAGGCTGAGAAGACAGGAGAACGGCGTCCCACAAGGTTCCGTGCTTGCACCGCTGCTATTCAACATCAACGACGGAAACAACTTCCTACGAATGAAAGAAGGACTCAACGAGGACATGAACATCCTGGCAGCGTACCTGAACCGATTCTAACTGAACATGGGCAAGAGTGTGTCAGCGGTTTCCACCTGTGTTGAGCGTGTTTGTTAACAACAAACGACCAGGCTTCCAAGCGACCCCAGCCTACCTAGGCGTGAAGCAAGACAGGACAATGACGCTCCGACAACACCTGAAGAACATGAAGGCCGAGGTTACTTACCGCATGTCGATCATCAGCCGCCTTGCTGGTACCCAATGGGGAGCTACAGCTTCTTCAACTCTCCGCGCAAGAGGAGCTTCCGCGCCGACAATGGACTATGTTGAACCGTTTACAGACTGGTATCGGCCGATTTAAGTCATCAAATTCCTATTTACCCTATCGTTACCAGGCATTCTCCAGCAATGCGATGGACATCATTAGTGAATGACGAGACACAGTAAGATGCATAATAAAAGATAACAACACTTTTATTGGCAACTAAGCTGAGTTGGATTCACACCATTATACAGTCAGTAAAACAACACATATATCAGTCAATAATCATAAAATACAATAATCATAAAAATCCTACCATGATAAATGGCGCAGTAGATATAACATTATTATAGTATTTGTTGTGTTGATGTTGTGCATACCTCATGGCATCAAAGAGTTTCGAGACACATTCGTCCGAGTTATTGGCAATATATACTTATTACTGTGTTTTGTATCATGATCAATATGTTTTTTGTCAGGTAGGAGATGATTGGTAGATGTTTGGACAAGGCTGTTCTCATTAAATGTCGCTCCCATCAATCACGATTACTTGTAATTCGTAGCTGGAACGTTGGTGAGCCATTCTGTGTTGTGTTGACTGACGGAGCTGCTCAGTGTTTTCTCTTGCAAAAGTACGTGCAGTACGTTTAAGATAAAATAATATATTGTATTGCAAGTATTTGTCATCGTTTTAAACACGCACGCACGTACGCACGCACACTCGCATTTTGAAACGAGCAACGTCAAGTCAAATGTAAATGCACACAGGAAGGACGTTGAATGTTGGACGCAGGAAGGACACTGCATTGCTTGGGTGGGCGATGCGGGTTAGAATGGAAAGCTATGCCCGCAGACGCGAAACCACACTCGACTGAACGCGTGTTTGCACCCGCGCACACATACTGCATCACACGCCAAGTCTGTTGTCGATCACTCCTGGACAAAGCAGGCGATGGATAAGCTGAATTGATCTCACACAAGCTCAGTAATCACGCCGTTGACTTACACGGACCGTACGCAGCTCGACAAAGCTGATGTTTCGCCCGTTTGTCAATGGTTCTGTTGAGTCCGACCTCTCGCGAGTACTTGTCGCATGCACGATGTTCTCTTGCGTTGATTTCACATCGATTTTCACCGGCGTTGGTGTTGTAGCGGCGATAGGGGCTTGTGTGCCGGTGGCGTATCTAGGAACTCTCAAACGAGGAAGCCAAATGGGGGCAAGCCTAGTCACCCGTTAGTTTACAATGCTACCGTTACATGCTACTGTTACATAAGACAAAAAGCCAAGGGGCCATAATCAAATGCCCCTCCCACACACACTAAATACGCCACTGGTGTGTCCAACGGATTGTGTTGTTAGCGGCAAGTTACTCAAGCGGTCTGTAGTTCAAAGTTCTCATATCGAACAATCATTGAAGAGGTGGGTCGCGGTGGCTCGGCGGTCAGAGCGCCGGACGTTCAGTCGAGAGGCCATTGATTCAAGTCCATCTGCTGCTGTTTTGAAACTTGGGCAATTTCATTCACCCCACATTGCCTGTGACTTTCGAATGAGGGAGGCATGAGCTGTAATTGAGGAAGAAAATGACATACAACAATTGATTTCTATTTGACGCCCATTATGACGTCGTGATGTAGTTATTTCAATGCGGTTCGTAATGAACTCTGT
Organism: Lamellibrachia satsuma; assembly: GCA_033239005.1. Taxonomy (NCBI): domain Eukaryota; kingdom Metazoa; phylum Annelida; class Polychaeta; order Sabellida; family Siboglinidae; genus Lamellibrachia; species Lamellibrachia satsuma. The sequence goes on from BSQZ01000023.1 coordinate 7,029,160, forward strand.
CTTGTTGGTTTTGCTTTCATACGGACAGTTCACGTGGCTCTTCTGGTGAAGACGTACTTCCTAATAAACGATGTACCCTCAACTGATGGAAAGGACTGGTTGTTCATGTTCCACTGCTTTCGTTCGGCAGAATGTTGGTGTCACACACACACGCATGCACGCACGCTCGCACGCACGCACGCACGCACGCACGCACGCACGCACACACATATATAATGTATATGTATATATATATATATATATATATATATATATATATATATATATATATATATATACATATATATATATATATATATATATATATATATATATATACATATATATACATAAATATATATATATATATATATATATATATACATATATACACATATATATACATAAATATATATATATATATATATATATATATATATATATATATATATATATATATATATATATATATAAAGACTGATGCGAACTCGAAAATAGCAAACAAATCGTTGCCTTTGGCAGTAATGGCGTATTCGGCTTGATCCCCGCGGTGCATGTGAATAATGTATTAGTCTTCTTCATAACTCGTAAAGAGCCGCTGCTGTTTTTTCGAGTGACCTTTCTTCTAGCATCATCGGAAGTGTTATTTTCACCAATTCACTGCAGCCGTCGCGTTGATCGGTAACAACTAGTTTAGCTCGACCTAGTCTAGAGCTGTTCACTCGATCAAGATTTGCCCAAAGCATATTCCTCCGCTACTATGGCTGTTGACACCCAGTGAACTATCTGTTTCTGTCAGTAGATGTGAGATTAGGGTAAACAAATGATTTCTTTAACATGTTTGAACTATTTGGTCTGGTATGTGTGCTTGTCTGTCTATCTGTCTGGCTGGCTGGCTGGCTGGCTGGCTGGCTGGCTGGCTGGCTGGCTGGCTGGCTGGCTGGCTGGCTGGCTGGCAGGTTGTCTGTCCGACTGGCTGGCAGTGAATTCGTGCGGACTGTACCAAGATGGGTTAAATAAAATAGCATTTGATTCACGTAATTTAACAAATAAAATTTTAATTTCGTTGCAGATACGACGCCCGAAGGGGTACATTGACAAGAGAAACGATCATGCACGCACGTCACGTTGGTGGAGCTCTGGCATTGGTCGTATCAATGTATTGTCTACTGATGAGCCGCTTGCAAAATAATAAGGTGGTTGTGCTTGATGAAACGCTAGAAAGAGATACGCATCCAGTGCCGACAATCACCACTGTCACCCGGACTCCTGCATTCGAAACAGGTCCTCTTCGATTCAATTTCCCAATTAACGAGCCCCTGCTGTGTGCAGCTGACGAAAATTCAAATCCGTTGACGCCGTTTCTGCTTATCGTGGTGCATTCCCAACAGTGGAATACACCGTCCAGGGACTCCATCAGGGAAACCTGGGGAAGAATCTCACGGGACTATTTTCGAGAGAAACAGGTGCGGCTTCTGTTTATCGTGGGAAACGTAGACAGGACGGAACACAAGTGGACTGTTCTGAGGGAAAGTAGGTCCTACAGGGATGTAATCTCGGCTGACTTTGTGGACACGTATCGAAACCTGACGCTCAAGTCGTTGGCAGGTATCTATTGGGCGCAGCAATTCTGTCCTGTCGCCAAATATATACTTAAAACTGACGACGATATGTATTTTAATGTCTCCAATCTGCTACGGTGGTTAGAGAAGACGAATTCAAATATCACGAGAGGCATCGTTGGTCGGGTAAACCAGGGAGCCCAAGTCTTACGTAGCGGCCAGTGGAAAGTTGATGAACGACTGTATCCGTCCAAAACATACCCTCGTTACTGTGACGGTTGTGCGTATCTGTTGACGTCATCGATGGCGGCGCGCCTGTTCAACGCCTCTCACCGGGTGCCTCTGCTGCCGATAGAGGACGTCTACATCACCGGCTTGCTGGCGAACGCCGTCGGAGCAAACTGCTGGAATCACGATTCGTTCCCTCACTGGTTGACAGATCCGGCAGAAGAGAACATCTGCGACTTGGTCGCCGGCCGTTCTTTTGGTGTGCACAGAGTTGACTTTAAGCTCATGTACTCGATTTATCGGCGTTCGCTGGCCGGAAAATTGTGCGAGAGAGACAAAACTGGCACCAGAACACATAATAGCACAGGTATCGAGGGAAACTAAATTCACCCTTAAGTGCAAGTGGCACACCATGCGGCCAAGTGCAGTCTTCAACTTTCGTAGATGGTACTTATTTCAGGAGTAAATGTATCTGTTCTGTGTAATCCTATTCACCCCACCCCCTATACACGTAGCATTTGGTATATACTTATGTGTTCATTGAGATCTTATGTCATTTAGAGCATAATCTGTTACTGCTCAAAGTTTGGTTGTTTTTGTCTAACATTAATGTACCTCTGTCTAATGCCTCTTTGAAACTGTTGTACTCTCTGTTTCCAAATAGGCTCTGTCTTGTTGAGTCTGAGCACAATGAAACGTCCCCTTTTAACGACTACCAAACTAGTACATCGAATCAAAAACCGTAAATAAAGTTTTTGATCGAATATCGGCGTTTCACATAGATGTCGCGCTGCCTCGTTTGTATTGTTTCACACAGTAGTTGTTGCATATGGTTAATATACTTATCATCTTCATACACTAGTTGGTGCACGTGATAAAAGTAGTTATCATCTTCGAATAGTAACTGGTGCACGTGGTCAATTTAGTTATCATCTTCATACATTTGTTGGTGCACATGGTCAATTTAGTTATCATCTTCATACACTAGTTGGTGCACATGGTTAATTTACTTATCCTCTTAATACACTATAGTTGGTGCACTTGGTAAATTCAGTTATCATCTTCATACACTAGTTGGTGCACATGGTAAATTTACTTATCCTCTTAATACACTAGTTGGTGCACATGGTAAATTTAGTTATCATCTTCATACACTAGTTGGTGCATATTGTAAATTTACTTATCCTCTTAATACACTAGTTGGTGCACATGGTAAATTTAGTTATCATCTTCATACACTAGTTGGTACACATGGTTAATTTACTTATCCTCTTAATACACTAGTTGGTGCACATGGTAAATTTAGTTATCATCTTCATACACTAGTTGGTACACATGGTTAATTTACTTATCCTCTTAATACACTAATTGGTGCACATGGTAAATTTAGTTACCATCTTCATACACTAGTTGGTGCACATGGTTAATTTACTTATCCTCTTAATACACTAGTTGGTGCACATGGTAAATTTAGTTATCATCTTCATACACTAGTTGGTGCACATGGTTAATTTACTTATCCTCTTAATACACTAGTTGGTGCACATGGTAAATTTAGTTATCATCTCCATACACTAGTTGGTGCACATTGTAAATTTACTTATCCTCTTAATACACTAGTTGGTACACATGTCAAATTTAGTTATCCTCTTAATGCACTAGTTGGTGCACATGGTAAATTTACTTATCCTCTTAATACACTAGTTGGTGCACATGGTAAATTTACTTATCATCTTCATACACTAGTTGGTGCACATGGTTAATTTACTTATCCTCTTAATACACTAGTTGGCGCACATGGTTCATTTACTTATCTTCTTAATACACTAGTTGGCGCACATGGTTCATTTACTTATCCTCTTAATACACTAGTTGGTGCACATGGTCAATTTACTTATCCTCTTAATACACTAGTTGGTACACATAGTAAATTTAGTTATCATCTTCATACACTAGTTGGTGCACATTGCAAATTTACTTATCCTCTTAATACATTAGTTGGTGCACATGTTAAATTTAGTTATCCTCTTAATACACTAGTTGGTGCACATGGTAAATTTACTTATCCTCTTAATAAACTAGTTGGTTCACATGGTAAATTTAGTTATCATCTTCATACACTAGTTGGTGCACATGGTTAATTTACTTATCCTCTTAATATACTATAGTTGGTGCACATGGTAAATTCAGTTATCATCTTCATACACTAGTTGGTGCACATGGTAAATTTAGTTATCATCTTCATACACTAGTTGGTGCACATGGTTAATTTACTTATCCTCTTAATACACTAGTTGGTGCACATGGTAAATGTAGTTATCATCTTCATACACTAGTTGGTGCACATTGTAAATTTACTTATCCTCTTAATACACTAGTTGGTGCACATGGTAAATTTAGTTATCATCTTCATACACTAGTTGGTGCACATGGTAAATTTAGTTATCGTCTTCATACACTAGTTGGTGCACATGGTAAATTTAGTTATCATCTTCATACACTAGTTGGTGCACATGGTTAATTTACTTATCCTCTTAATACACTAGTTGGTGCACATGGTAAATGTAGTTATCATCTTCATACACTAGTTGGTGCACATTGTAAATTTACTTATCCTCTTAATACACTAGTTGGTGCACATGGTCAATTTAGTTATCATCTTCATACACTAGTTGGTGCACATGGTAAATTTACTTATTCTCTTAATACACTAGTTGGTGCACATGGTAAATTTAGTTATCATCTTCATACACTAGTTGGTGCACATGGTAAATTTACTTATCCTCATAATACACTAGTTGGTGCACATGGTAAATTTAGTTATCCTCTTAATACACTAGTTGGTGCACATGGTCAATTTACTTATCCTCTTAATACACTAGTTGGTGCACATGGTAAATTTAGTTATCGTCTTAATACACTAGTTAGTGCACATGGTCAATTTACTTATCCTCTTAATACACTAGTTGGTGCACATGGTCAATTTAGTTATCATCTTAATGCACTAGTTGGTGCACATGGTTCATTTAGTTATCCTCTTAATGCACTAGTTGGTGCATATGGTCAATTTACTTAACCTCTTAATACACTAGTTGGTGCACATGGTTTATTTACTTATCCTCTTAATGCACTAGTTGGTGCACATGGTCAATTTACTTATCCTCTTTATACACTAGTTGGTGGACATGGTCAATTTAGTTATCATCTTAATACACTAGTTGGTGCACATGGTTAATTTACTTATCCTCTTAATACACTATAGTTGGTGCACATGGTAAATTCAGTTATCATCTTCATACACTAGTTGGTGCACATGGTTCATTTACTTATCCTCTTAATACACTAGTTGGTGCACATGGTTCATTTACTTATCCTCTTAATACACTAGTTGGTGCACATGGTCAATTTACTTATCCTCTTAATACACTAGTTGGTGCACATGGTAAATTTACTTATCCTCTTAGTACACTAGTTGGTGCACATGTTAAATTTACTTATCCTCTTAATACACTAGTTGGTGCACATGGGCAATTTACTTATTCTCTTAATACACTAGTTGGTGCACATGGTCAATTTAATTATCATCTTAATACACTTGTTGGTGCACATGGTAAATTTAGTTTTCATCTTCATACACTAGTTGGTGCACATGGTTCATTTACTTATCCTCTTAATGCACTAGTTGGTGCACATGGTAAATTTAGTTATCATCTTCATACACTAGTTGGTGCACATGGTAAATTTAGTTATCATCTTCATACACTAGTTGGTGCACATGGTAAATTTAGTTATCATCTTAATACACTAGTTGGTGCACATGGTTAATTTAGTTATCATCTTAATACACTAGTTGGTGCACATGGTCAATTTACTTATCCTCTTAATACACTAGTTGGTACACATCGTCAATTTAACTTCTCCTGGTTCTCTCTCCAATCCATCTGAGGTTTGCAGTCTGGTCCCTATTGCTTCTCCATCTCATAAAATATTCTCGTTGAACAGGTTGGGTTGCTCACGTTTGACCACTCTTTCTATGTTGTACGTTTTCAGGACGACCTTGTTAATGTGAGAGAGGAGCACGCGTGTGCGGTACCGTCAAACTGCGGTTGTTCGCGCATTCTCTTGAGTCGTCGGGTTTTTTGCAGCGGCGTGTAGAGAGATTGGTTCCATCTCATGGGCCATGTGACGTTCTTCAATATATGGTTACACATTGCTGTTAGACTTCAGACTGCATCTCCGCCTAGTTCTTTGAGTAACTCTATTGTAGCTCGTCGGCCTCTGGTGATTTCCCTGTTGATAGTTTTTTCAATGGTTCCCTCACGTCACACTCACATCACAGCAGGTTCTTCAGTCTTTTTAATAAAGAGTTTCAGTGTATTCCTGACAACATATCTTCCCTTCTGATTGCTCTGTCAGATCTTTTCCCTGCTTGTTTTTGAGAACTCCGACCTTTGGTTGAATGTGGCCGGTAATTTCCGTGATCTTGTGAAAAGCTCCCTGGTTTCACCTTTTTAATTACTTATGACATTTAACTCCAACACCCCCCCCCCACCCACCACCACCACCTTGTTGTAGCTCTCTATTTCAGCACACATTTTTTTTAAATAGGGTCTTCTCTGTCCATTTGTCCTGTCTCTTTCTGCCAACTTTCGGGGTGTCCTTCCTTGCGTCCTCTGTAACAATGTGCCAAGCTTCCTGCCATAACTAATCTGGAATTATGTTATCCAGCTCCAACTCATTGCTTATATTGCGACAATAAAAGTGGCATCTGCTTAAACGTGGGAGTTGCTTTGTCCACCGGGGTGTGCGCTTTGCCCCACGATACCCTATGTACATACGCATTACGATGACGTCATTGATTGTCTCGTGGAATCCACGCCTTTTTATCGCTCTCCAAACTAGAACAACGAACATCGCTGTTTCGCAGCGATGTCGCGCATCTGCGTTCGTATTGTTTGCTACAGTACAGTACAGTACAGTACAATACAGTACAGTTATATCACAGCACATTGTCGACGTTAAAAAAAAGTACTATCATTGTAATGTTCTAGCGTAATGTCTTTAAACTGGATGTACTTAAATTGGGTTCCCACGGGATCATGTATACATGGAACGGTTCTTCCCGCTATTAATGTAGATGTAGATATACTCCATAAACCTAGGTTAATCAGTCTAAACACCCTAATTTTTTGCAACTCCATATTAATGTGTGTATATAGCTTCCGCTGTGCTATCATGTTTTATGATTTGCATGTTAGAACATTAACTAATTAAAGATAAAAATTCCTGTTAAAACGGACCAAATATTTGAGGCATAAATAGTTCAAATAGGTAGGCCTACCTTCAAGTACTTTCGGTAGGATAATAATTTTCTTACAACTTCTTTGCAGATAGGTATAATCAACGAGATCGGAACACAACCAACAATGATCCTACGTGTATATCGTATTAGCGGATGTTTGATTTTTATCGTGTCTTTGTACTCTCTGATGACGAGTCTGCCCGAGAACGAAGAGGAATCGACGCCAATCCTACTACCGGCCACTGATCCGCCATTCACAGGTCCGCGTCGATTTAACTTCTCAATTAACGAACCATTTGTATGTTCATCTGCTCTATATTCACCAGCACCGTTTCTACTCGTCGAGGTGCACTCCCACGCTTTGTACCACCGCAAAAGGAAAGCCATCCGAGGAACGTGGGGAAGAATCTCACGGGACTACTTTCGAGAGAAGCAGGTGCGGCTCGTCTTCATATTGGGCAACGTCGACGGGACGAAACACAAGTTGACTGTTCTGAGGGAAAGTAGGTCCTACAGGGATGTAATATCGGCTGACGTTGTGGACACATATCGAAACTTGACGCTGAAGTCGTTGGCGGGTCTTTACTGGGCGCAGCAATTCTGTCAGGGCGCCAAGTATCTACTGAAAACAGACGACGATGTGTACTTTAATGTCTCCAGTCTGATGCGGTGGCTGGAGATGCCGAATTCCCCAGCCACAGAGGGTATTACAGGTTCGGCAAACATGAAATCTTACGTGGACCGGGAAGGCAAGTGGAAAGTCGATGAACGACTGTATCCGTCCAAGACATACCCTCGGTACTGTAGCGGTTGTGCGTATCTGTTGACGCTGTCGATGGCGGCGCGTCTGTTCAACGCCTCTCACCGGGTGCCTCTGCTGCCGATAGAGGACGTCTACATCACCGGCTTGCTGGCGAACGCCGTCGGCACAGCGTGCGTGGACAACGCCGCGTTCCCTAACTATTTCACCGGGCCGTTTGTCGACGACATATGCGAATATTACCGAGACGTACTGTTCGCAGTACACAATGTATACTATTCGCAGATGTATGCGATTTACAATCGGATCTTGCCTGCTGAATGTTACATAATTATGCCTTCTAAATGACATGCCCAAGGAAATTAAGCGGAAGTATGTATTTCGATAAAAGGGCATGTTCACTAAAACCCATTGGCATCTCGGCAAAACACATAAGATATGACTTTAACCTTTCACACAAAGTCGATATGTTATGCAAACAATGCTTCTCACTGTATAGGCCTAATCACGCTTTATTTACTCGATAAAAAACCTGCTACCAAAAACTCTGGCACTACATGCTACATCTAGCTACGTTAGGACCATGCGTTTTTTTTTTAACTTATGCAAATAGACATTCTGTGGAATTACACATTAATTTCATCTTACTGTTTTTTGATGCTTGTGTCTATATAATTGTGGACTAACATGTTGCAGCATTATAATTCATGCACTGAACTACAACTACTCTTACCGTTGTTGTTGTTGTAGCATTTCTGCTATTTCGTAATTATAATCATATTTTTTTTCATTACTTATTTAGTCTACTTGTTAAACGTTTTAAGTGTGACTGAATGCATCAAAGTTAGCCAACACGGACCGGTGTTATGTGATATGTTTGCTCGACCGTGCCCGCACCCGTGCAAAGCCGTAGCATTGTTTATCTTAGCCGCGTATCGTCGTGTGCGACTGATTACAATAATATGACTGTAGCAGAAGCAAGAGACGCGTTAAGCTTAAACTTTGAGCTTTATAATTATACAAATCGTCCTTATCAAAGTGGGACTATGAACAATAGCCACGGGTAACTGATATAAAAGAAGTAAATGCATAAAGCAGATTGGCCGATTGTTATACAGTTGGAATTATTTGCTTATATATATATATATATATATATATATATATATCAAGGAAATTACCTGTTTCTTTTCATTTCACTTGTCTTTGACGTCTTGCTGACTGGTGCGACCATCATTCACAAGCGTTGAAATATAGAAATTAGGGACTCGAACTAGATATGAGCCAGCTAGTTATCGGAAACCCCGCCAATCTGTGACAAGGTTTCGACTCCTTTCGGGTAGATATGTAATCGGCACTAAATGAACGATGAAGTACAATCATTAATGATAGTTGCATAATAAAAAATCTTGGTAACACAATGTTAAAATGTCTTGGGCCATTGCCACCTAGCTTGGGGATAAGACTTGTTTCGTAAATAAACTGTTGCGCCATTACATGATAGCATAGCAAACCAACTGCTACAGGGCAATGTTCTGCGCGTTGTGTGAGAGGTTTAGCTAAACTCCAACTTTAACCATCGCTACGACTACCTCAACAGTTATACTGGATTCCTGCTATTATCGAATCAAATTTAAACTGTCCACTCTTACAAATCGTGCTCTAACTACACAACAACCATCCTACTTACCCAGTCTCCTTTTTGCATTTTTAGGATCTAATGTATTTCAAATAACCTTTAAAATGTTATAGTTTTTAATTACTTTTATTTCAGGGTAATCAGCTTGGGCAAACGTGCTTTCTCTCTTTCTCATTAGCTGCACTTAGGGTCTGGAATGACTTCCCCATCACATTGAAATCACCTGAAACTAGCTACTTTCCGAGAACACAGAAGACATAACTTTTCCAAATTGTATTCGATGAGTTTTTGCTCTGATGATGCCTTTAACGCGTCCCTGTTCACGAGAATGCTTAATGATTCCGGTTTGTTGCGCCTCTGAGCTCAGGTTCCTGGTGTTATAGGGGCTATAGAAGTTGATTGTTATTATTATCAACCTGGCCCCTTTTTATTCCCCTCCCGAAAACCTAAATACACAACTGTTTCTATCAAAGGGGCCAGTCCAAGATGTTATTTCCTACTAATGGTACCAATAGTCGTAAAGAAACACATCGCCGTGCATATAGGGTTTCGACCCCTCTCGGGTAGATGTTTAAACAGCGTTCTTCTTCCGGTCGTGTTTTCGCGTCGACTGAAATACGCATGCGTGCGAAATGCCTACGTCATACCGATCATGACATGCTGATATAATGACACACTGATATAATGGGTTCCGCAGGAATGACCGTCTTTCTGACGTATTTAGAGATGGGGCGTTGGGCCATGCCCCTTTGGTTAGAATAAGAATGATTTCTAATATACTGGGGGGGTAAGCCTGATGCACCACTAAGTCGTAGCTTGGCAAACTAATGGGTGACTAACTTTTATCTCCCCATTAGCCCCACATCCGAGACCCCTTTGATACGCCGCTGTTTCTATGAGAGAGGCCGAGCGTAGACGTTATCTCCTAATAGAGGAAGTCGTAACGTCAAACATCAACGTCTGATTTTGAACAACAGTTGGATTATTCAAAAACACATTATTCAGGTTACGTGTAAATTGCAATCGAGATTCACAGATACACCTCGGTTAAGAATCAGATAAACAGTTTTAAATGCATTTAGTATGCAGTGCCAACATAACACTTGGGTGAAATGACATGTTTCCATTACATCGTAAATTTACACAACTGTTTCTATCAGAGGGGCGACGCGAAACCAACATATCAAATTCCTAACCCAAGGCTCTACCGGTGCGCGAAAATACGAATTCGTCATCCGCACATTAGGTGGTGCGTAATAAATTTATGCTTCGGTCGAGATCAGTTGAAAGACGAAGTGAAACAATTATTAATTCTACCTATTGTCGTTTTCTGTTTTTTATCAGCTTACATACTACGTTTGTCAAATCATAATTTATACGTTTTCGGCTGCTCAGGTCCAGGTTATTATTTTCGATTCGTAGGCCTATTGGTCCAGTACATCATCATCGTAGTAGATCTGTTCCATAACGGTTTACGTACATGTGTTTTATTCAGTTCAGTGTGTTACATTTAAAAATAATACACGTTGATGCTAGTATACTTGTTTAATAAGTTCCATAAACTGCATATTGCCGTATAAGACAGTGCTGCAAGCACACGGGGCTTCGACATGGTTCATGGACTTGGTGCAGCGGGCGGCGGTCGCTGTTGTTTAGTAGCTCCCTGGTGGCAGATATGAGAACACCTAACGCGCCTCGCGTACAGCGCGGTCCGAAGTCGTGGACCCCGACTACCGCGTTATAAAGAGGCTCGACTGTATGAACGAACTATTCCCTGAAATTAAAATGTATATTATATACAAATGGTATGATAGTAATATATCAGGCGATTATGGTTGTTAAATTTAAATGGGAGTTAACATATAATACATACCTTGCAATCCATACATAATCTAATATTGGTTTAGCGATATTCCATCATGATTACAACCTACGGGCTAGCAGAATGTAAATTATGCAATGTTCGTATTATATTCAATGTATTAAACATAATTGGTCATATGTAATAAATTTGACAAAGTGTGACCATGTGCGTGTGGGATAAGACATAGGGACCGTCTTGCCCCATATGCATGGGGACCGTCTTGCCCCAGAGACGTGTGTCTTAATAAGATGTATACAAAGCACAACATACTATTCCACATTTTGTATTGTTTGATCTGTCAACTGATTAATAATATTATTATGTCACCAATTAAGTCCAAGATTCATGATGTATGGTGAGTTTCACCATTTTACTATTGGCAAAATATTAGATCAATGCATATAAAAGTTTAAAAACACACTGACTTAATTACGTCTGTCTCGTGTTGCTGAACTTTCGGGCGGGTATCAGATAGAATTAGCTTCATTTTGCACCAGATTTGGGACGTTCAGAGTTACATATTTTGAGTACGTGGTGTGGGCCGTTTTACCTCCAGGGACCGTGTTGCCCCATGTTACCCCGCTACCTTATTTGTGTTTGAGTCATAATGTATTGTTTTAACTAACGTTCGGCGCCTGCCAGCGAAATGGCGAACGGAGTTGTACGCTGATGGAAAAGGTTCAAGACTAAGGAGGTGCCAAGCAAAGCTCTTCAGGGCACACTCCATCATCCAACGGGAAAGCACGTGTGGCAAGTCGATGAAAATGCAGAACGTAATAAGGGTCGCCGTCAAGACTAAACTGTGTTCGCTCTCGCTGTCTAAACTACCAGCAGTTCCAGCAGCGCGATATGAAGAACTCCTGTAGTACACCGAAGTGAGCTGAGGCGCGCAGGAACAAGTCTGCAGCCAGGTGTGGGCCACTTGGCGGCGCAGCAACATCACCAGCAACATGCGTCAGTGTCACACGGGTCAACATGGCATCAGCGGCATGTCAAGAACACGTAACCTGAATAATGTGTTTTTGAATAATCCAACTGTTGTTCAAAATCAGACGTTGATGTTTGACGATAATAATAACTCATATTCGTGGACGTGCTATTTACAACAGTGGTCAATACAACTGCTAGGCACAAGGTATATAATTGCCAATTACCACGAGTGTGCGTGCGTGCGTGCGTGCGTGCGTGCGTGCGTGCGTGCGTACGTGGCCCGCTAACCTATTCAAAGTCACTTATTTGGCCTTCCATTCAAAAAGGTTGCCGACCCCTGGCCTAATGTTTCTTGAGAATTGTCAAACTAATTCTAAGTAGGTTTAAGCAGGCCCAAATTCGGGGTCCACGACCGACCGCGTTATATCCGAATCCGCGTAATAACGAGTCGCGACTGTAAAAACCACGGGGAGGGGGTTATAGACCGTGTTACCCCAGGTAGAGGACCGTCTTGCCCCAAGTATGGGGCAAGATGGCTTTTTGTTTATTTACTGAAAATAGTTTTCCAATGGGTAGCGCACATCTGTCCACAATGTGAACACATTAAATACAAGCTAAAGTTGTTTAATGGAGTGTTCCTTAGGAGGGCCGCGCTGCATACTTTCATGTCTGCATACGCAAAAGTGAATTCGTTAAATATTAAAGGAAGTAAAATACATATTTGGTATATTATTACGTTCATCACGTGGACATGTTATTTTGTATACCAATGTGGCAGGGGCGGGCCGCATTTTGCACAATATCGTTGTCCGTCCGCGGGCCGCATGAAATAGCTACGCGGGCCGCAGTTGGCCCGCGGGACGCAGGTTACCGACCCCTGTTCTAGTTTGTAATTGACAGCCACCCGAAGCGGTTAAAACTGATTTAGCCTATCGCAAATCCGGTTCATTGGTGTCCAAATATGTAGTGTGTTTTAATAATATGTAACATCCGCATGCCTATTTTTTTCAAATCATCGAAATAATTTACTTTAGTCGTTAGATCTGGTAAGGATCAAAATAGTGGATAACCAAAATGGTAAACACTGTGCGAGTCAATCACTGATCGCAGAGCACACGGTAAAGTTACGAAATATCACAAAGGAAGAAAATTAAATAATTTAATAGTTTGACTGATCATTTCACAAAAAAACTACATACAAAAGTTGCACAAACGAGCTAGCATGGTGCAGGTAGGTTTGGTTTTTCGCAAAACTAATTTGAAACGAGACTAGCAAAAAAATCGAATTGATTAAGCACCTTTAAAGTTAAACCACGTGAATCCAATCACGGTGTCCCCTACTCTGCTCAGTGGAAATGGTATCCCTGGCGAAGTCGTGTCAGACAACAGACCTCAGTTTGTCTCGGACGAAATTGTAACAGCTCACACGAATGAGTGCAATTAAAACTACGTTTGTTGCACCTGATCATCCAATGTCGAACAGAGTAACTGAAAGCTCAGTGCATTTTTTTACAGACACATTAAGCAAACAGACAACGTCTGCTAGAACATGAATCCCGAAGTTGTCGATGGACCATTGTTTGGTCAACGTTCTCCTAAGAAACCGCGCTACACCAGTTGTTAATGAAGCGACATTCAAGTGCTACATGCCGCATCGTGCAACCAGGGGGTTATTCATAAATACACGCTGTTTTTTCCCTTTTTTGAGACCCCCACCACTTTTCACGCTTCGTAACACTGGTTTGTACACCCCCCTAAAAAGTACGTACATTTTCAGAAAGACCCCCCAACCTATTATTCATACATATATTTTTTACCAAGTTTGTAGACTTTTCGCGCGTCATTACATACTTCCACGATACATGGTAGAGTCCGCATTCCTTTTCCGTTCGAATTCAGTCGGTGCCCCAAAACTGGCATCGACAGCTAGACGAGCAAAACACGTTTTTGACAACGAACGGAACGATCATCAAGACACCCCCCGTAACGCCTCGTAACGCTTACCCGGACACCCCCCACTTGACGTACTTCATGAATTGCCCCATGACAGGAAGTGCGTCAACGGCAAGGAAATTGGAGGCTGCAGCGACGTATCACAGCAGACAGAGCGCGTAAACACATAGAAGACATGTTTGTTTAAGAGTTTTATTCTAAAACAGTTAACTGCTTTATGTAGGACAGGGTAATCCTTAGTACGGACTGGCTGAGGAACAGTCTACAACCATTTAGTAATCGGGATTAATTATCTAATTATGTTTACTGTTTATATAGACACTACATGTCTGTTTATTTTGAACTAAATAGTTAATATTTGGAAGCAAAGCCGGATACGGTTAAAACAATTACAGTCGGGACGCTGATACTTTGTTTTACATTCAAAGTTGAAGAGGACGACCGTAATTATGATTATCTGTACCCGGTTGTCACTTGGTGGACCATGACGTTGTGGCGAGCGGGTAATACAAGGTCACGGAATGGTCACTTTGGCAGGTGGCTTCGATGTTTCTACTCTCGAAAACAAGACAGCTACAACACTCGCAGGTTGTTTCAAAGTGAGCTTTTTATACCGCTAGTCGGAATCTACACCTGGGCATTCATAACGACCACACAGTTAAATTCGTGCAATACATTTCTAGCAACACAAGAAAGCAGATGAAACACAAATGATGCACGGCATCACAAACGTTCATAATCCTGAATGCAAATTGCAACAGCAAAATTAATGTTACAGAAACAGCAAGCAAACAATCCGCCACAACTACGGTATTATTCAAAAAGCAAACATAACTTTATAAACTGGTTAGCACCACGCATGACTGCGTCAGACATGTAACCTCAGTTAGCACCACGCATGACTGCGTCAGACATGTAACCTCAGTTAACACCACGCATGACTGCGTCAGACATGTAACCTCAGTTAGCACCACGCATGACTGCGTCAGACATGTAACCTCAGTTAGCACTACGCATGACTGCGTCAGACATGTAACCTCAGTTAGCACCACGCATGACTGCGTCAGACATGTAACCTCAGTTAGCACCACGCATGACTGCGTGATCGTCAGACATGTAACCTCAGTTTCGTTCAACAAGTCATGTCCATCAGTCCACATCTCACAATTTATCCAAGGTGTTTTCCAAATGTCAAAACAAGATACTCTCCTGTTGATCAAAAGTACTCTCTCCGGTTGCTAAAAGTACTGTTTTAAACTGCATTACCTAATAACTATACTTTTTTATTACGTAACACATTCACATTCACTGTGATTCACATTCACAGCGTATGTTCCCCGATGATATGAGTATAACATTATAACCAAATCAGTAACGCTTAAAACAATTATACAATGAAACCTCACTGTATTTCAAATGAATATAAAAACCAACAGAAAAAAAAAACAGCAGAACGTAAACTGCTTCCTCACTCAACATATATGTATCAGCATTGAGTCATACTTTAGCGGAAGCGATTACTCGAAAGCTGCATCTCCCTACGCACAAACTTTAGAAGTGGAAGCATCTTTATAACAGCTAGGCAATCAAAAACAACTACACTGCAAATCAGAAAATTCTACATAACCAACTGCTTTAGGGAATAGCTCAAAAGTTTGATGGCTTAAAAAATACCCCTTCGTTTTTTCAACAATGTAACATGCATTCCACCTGCTTTTTAAAATCCATTTAACAAACCACAGAAATTACGGGTTGCATTTATTTTTTGATATGGACCAATTCCACAAAACACTCTTAACTTTCACTTTGATCAATGCACACACACGCACACGCACACTACATACAAGCATACACGGTAGAACACTTTTCACGTTATGAAAGTATCTGTTTTACCCTGCAAACCTTTGAACTAGGCCATGGTAAAGAAGTAAAATTACATCTACATTAATTTGCAATAATTATTATATACCACTTCATGCTGGTCACATTTCTAATGTCACAAACCCAACTACATATAAATGTAGAAACTGACGTGCGCCTTGATAAAGATCTACAAAACAGTGGCATCTGTGTTATTTACATGCAACCATAAATACCCTTTAACTGAGGTCAATGTTAATTTAGTTTAATTTTGGTGATTTTCAGGTAAATATGTGCAATACTTCAACTGTCAAAAACAGTGTTTGTGAACCTTGTATTTAACAAAGAACATCTGGTGCATACTGCAAGGCTCCTACCTTCAGCAAAGGGTTGACCAAATGTCTCACACTTCTGTGAACATGTTCTACAATATCTTGTAATAAAGTACTAATAAAAATGAATAATAACTGGTACAAGTATAACACAGAGGTCGACAGTCACACAAAAAATCAACTAATCCGTTAACACAGTCACTAAAATAACCAATTAATGCCTAAATACAAGTAGCTGACTGATATATTCACAAATTTATTAATTACATTTTCCATTCCATCGCCAGCCCACCTCCATTAATCTTTTCTTTGATTTTCAGTTGATATTACATCGCTGGTTCTCAGTTCATGTCTATCTCCGCCATATTGCACGACAAACTGCAATAACCAATTGATTCTATCATTTGGACCATAAACCGATCTACAGATTTCATCCAACTGATCGCAACAGCTCGAAACAGCCCCCTCTTCAGCACAGCCTAACTAACCCACACATTTCATAATATAGTTTTATCGTGGAATCAACCTCTTGTTACAAGAAAACAAATGGGAATTCAGGCCTGGATATAGCACGTGTCCAAGCAATTTCCTGAACCTGAAGTTTACCCCAGGTAGGGCGGGTCTCACTGATGGACTTCCCAACTTGGTTGTTGTGTCGCAATGAACAGGTTGCCCTGCTAGTAACACTCTATACCTAAAGATTGCACTAATTGCACTTTTTGGTGTCATAGACTCAAAAGTCATCTGTGTAGTACAGTGATGCAGAACCGAGATCCTTGCTACCTGAGTCGACTGTTATCATAGTGGACATTATTCTCATAAGGCATTCTTATTACTTTTTGTAATAAAAATTAACATGTCCTTTAAGAAATGTCTCAAGAATAAATATCTGCAAGGTTGCTGTGCTATATCACTGCATCTTTCACTTTGGTGCCATCTGATCCACCCATCATCACCCACTCACCCCATCACCAAAACTGGCATTTGGATGGGGTGATTCAATATGGGTTAGTTACTGAAAAGGGGAAACTAATGCTTAGTGCACACTAGGGCATGCTGACTTGATCGGGCATGGTCCCCTGATCAGGCAATCACTCAATGAAGCAGGGTGACTTGTTCGGTCTTGCGTGCTGACACTTTGGGCAGTCATTCGAGGGATCGAGGCGAGTCACAGGGGTGATGACGCATCATTGTGCAGGGGCAGAGGGTGGGGGTGGGCTAGACCTCCTGTCAGCTGTGATGCACCGGCGGTGGCTTGGGGGCGATGGTACCGGTGATGACGCGGCGCCACACTTTCTGCGCTGTCAACATGAGGCGCTGCGGTAGCAAACAAGGCTGCAGTCTAGCCAGCGAATCACCGATGTGCTTCATATAGTCAGTGACACATGGTTAAGGTTCACACACTTGTATAAAGATTAAACATCATATGTAATACAAATTTCTGGGATTGTGGAAAGTATATCAAATTTTTATACCGATTTGTTTCAAATGGAAAAATTGTGATAAAGAGCATATTTTCTTGTGTTCATCAGACAAACATAACACCGAAAGACAGATTTATAGTGGTCGAAGCACAGCTATGATTGCTGCCAGTCAGGCTTCTGGTTAAACCTAGTGGATTTTGTTTTATGTAGGACCATTTCGCAGCCTGATAGATGGCGACACTCGATTGGAATCAAATGCTATCAGCCGATTAACCAGTGAAAAAACTACACAGATTTATACAGAATTTCAAGTAAAAAAATATGGATTAAAAAAGTGGCTGGTCTGCAAAATTTGTAGAGAAAATGCAACTACCAGTCAGCCTTTTCAAATGTTATATTTTCATTTATATGGTTAGTAGCAAGTTGTAAATCAGGTTCTCTCAGTTGTTCAAAATCAACTGTAGAATGTGTTATAAACTCTTACAGCCAGTCTCTTCAAGTACTAATCACAAAAGGTGCCAATGCCAATTTAGGATATTCAACATTTAATGGACAATCTGAGCAGCATAAAAGATTAATAGGTTTTAATAATTTTTGATTGAACCAAAAGTGAAACAAAATTGTATGTTTCCAAATCATTGAGAAAAATGCGATTGTTGGGTGGGATAGCATCAAAATTGAAAACCATAAATCAATTTTACAAAAACAACATTTACAGAGGAAGCACACAAATTATGCCTGTTTGTAAAAATTTAGCGTATATGCATGCACATATTGCTGTACAACAGACACAAAGGATATGTGAACGTCCACGGTGGCTGACCACCGTTCATGTAGAGCACATAGCAGTAGGCGTCGTGTGGTGCAGCGTGGATGGAGTAGTAGTATGGCAGAAAGCTGTGCTGCTTGAAGTTCTGTCGTTCGTAGAAGCGTATCGCGCTCACGTTCGTTGTCAGCACGTGCAGGTAGATGGCCTTACAGTTGTGCTGTTCGGCTGACAGCAGGTATGACAGTAGACTGTTGAGTAACAGTGATGCTGCAACACCGACATGGTAAAGCAGGGTGACGTTTATTTTTCGATCATAGTATATACGGGTGCTCACTCAGACAGGCAGTTTTGCGTTACGATGGCTGCCACCTGGCGAGGGAGTCTTGGGTTAAATTACATCGGTTTCGAGTAGTGTCACACATCCACATTTTGAGATCATCCCCAAGTTAAAGGTGGCTACCAACTGACATCAGCTTACAATGTAAATGTAAAAGAAAGTAAATGTACATTTCTTATGTCAGTGATTTGCCTACGTTTTCAAAAGGACATGGTGCTGAGTCTGAAAAAAGGGCAAATTTGTACGCGTGAAAATATTTTGAGGGCAAGGGGGCAGAATTCGGGCAACCTATCACAATATACATGAAAAGGTGTAACTGAACAGGTAAAAATCGTTTCCAGCAAAACAACACATTTTATTTAGACCCCCATGGACCCTCAATGGGCCAGCTACTTATGCAACTTATTCCAAATAAAATTGAGCATCCATGTATTAATCTAAAGTATTAAGCTGAGCAACACGGAGGAACGAACATAACTGACAAGGCTTCGGATGGCACTAAAGAAACGGGAGGGAAGATAACTGGAGTAAAGGAGATGGGAGTGGGGGAGACAGGAGGGAAGGAGATGAGAGTGAAGGCAATGGGAGTGAGGGAGATGGAAGGGAAGGTGAAAGGAACGAAGGTGTCAGGAAAGCGATGGGAGCGCAAGTTAGCCATGAGACGGGAGGGAAAGGTGACAGGTTGATGGGTGAGAGGGAGATTGATAACAGTCTGCCAGGTGACAAGACTGCAGGACAGAATGTGATGGAGGGGATCCAACGGAAGCGCTATTCTGAGGTAGTGATAGAGGAGGTGAGGAACAGAGTGAGGGTGTTTGTGGGGGACTCGATAGTTAGGAAGACCGGCAGAGTCTTAAACAAGGGAGATGATGTGATGGTTTGGGTGGATCTGTTTTAGTACATGTAGGGACAAATAATGTAGAGAGGGAGGGTACAACTGCCATAGTTAGGAAATACAGTCAGTTAGTCAGAACGCTAAAGAAGACGCGGGTTAAGCAGGTAATTCTGTCAGAGATTTTACCAGTAATAGGAAGGAGGGGTCTGAGAGATATCAAAATTGCCAGGGGATGGCAATTAATTTGCTAGTCCAGAAGCTATGTAGGGAAGAGGAAGTTGGATTTGTGGGAAAGTTTTGTTTGGAGGGCTGATATATACATGTGGGATGGGCTTCATCTCAGCAGCAGTAGACAGTGGCATGGGTAGCATAGCAAATATTTTTGGGAGTAAACATTGTTTAAACTAGAAGCACAGGGGGGTTACTTAGAGGTGCCTCAAGCAGGACAAGAGGCCACTAGCACACACAAACCAGTAACAAAATGTATGGAAAACATTTCTGATAGAGGAGGTGAGGAACAGAGTGAGGGTGTCTGTGGGGGACTCGATAGTTAGGAAGACCGGCAGAGTCTTAAACAAGGGAGATGATGTGATGGTTTGGGTGGATCTGTTTTAGTACATGTAGGGACAAATAATGTAGAGAGGGAGGGTACAACTGCCATAGTTAGGAAATACAGGTAGTTAGTCAGAACACTAAAGAAGACGCGGGTTAAGCAGGTAAATTTCAGGAGGTTAAATCTTACTATTTAGGGCAGTTAAGTGTAACTCCACAAAATGGTAGCTAAGAAAATGAAGGCAATGGAGGATAACAAATCACCGGGAGTGGATGGAATTCTTCCAAAACTACTAATGGAAACAGTAGAACAAATCAGTATACCACTTGCAACAGTGTTCAACTTGTCATTAAAAGAGGGAGTTGTTCCTTTTGAATGGAAAGAAGCAAACATCATACCATTATTTAAAAAGGGATCGAGAAATAAGAATTACAGACCAGTGAGTTTAACATCAGTGATTTGTAAATTATTAGAAAGGTTAATTAAAGACCATATGGTGGACTTCCTCAACATGGATTCGTAAAAGCAAGGTCATGCTTAACAAATATTTTATGGTTTTTTTGGAACAAATCACTAAGTCGATAGATGAGTGATCACCAGTAGATATTATCTACTTAGATTTTCAGAAAGCTTTTGACAAAGTGCCACATCAAAGATTACTACTTAAATTAAAATCCCATGGTATCGGGGATGGCATAATTGACTGGATAGAACAATGGCTGACTGACAGAAGACAGCATGTTGTAGTAGATGGAGAGGTTTCAAACTGGAAATCAGCTTTGAGTTGGGTACCAAAAGGATCAGTATTTGGACATTTATTATTCTTAATATATATCAATGACTTGGACGACAATATAACAAGCAACATACTGAAATTTAACAATGATGGTGATAAACAACATTTACAAAATGAACTAGACAAATTAGTTAAATGGTCTGAAAAATGGCAGATGTTATTAAATTTTGGGAAACGTAAATATCTACAAACAGGAGGTGTGTAAAGGGTGTTCATGTGCTCAACCATAAAGATACTCAAGTCAACCTCACCTTCCTGTAGTGCACTCTGGTAACCAGTACACTGTGCTGGGCTAATGAGGCTATGTCTAAGGGAAGGAAATGCCCAGCAATAAACCAAATGTGGAGGGCCAACAACCCTTCCAGCTCAAACAATGTTACGGAAACTAGAAGTGAATCTCAAAAGCCAGCATGTACTGGAAATGGCTAAAGGAAGGCGACGGCCCAGATACCAGCGGATGATGACATCATTTATGATCAAAGCCAAATGGAAGTTCGGAGGCTGTTAACATCGGTAACCAAGCCAAAAGAAAATATAGGATGTTGGAATATTAGAATGTTGTACTCAATAGGGAAATCAGCCCAGCTTGCAAGAGAAAGTAATAAATATTTAACAAGATTTAATAAGATTGCCATCCCAAACAACAAGTTCCAGATGGCAAGTGGACAAGGAAGCCATTGGCTTATCGAGTCCAACAATTTTCTCATCTACGTGTAGTCCGCCCTGGTCTCTAGTGTTGTCAAACCACATTGTAATAAGCGGCTTTCATAACTAAGGTCTCTCAATTCTGGAATCATTTTAGTTGCTCTTAGTTGTATTCTTTCTAGCTTGTCTATGTCCTTTTTACGATACGGCCTCCATGCTTGAATACAATATTCCAAATGTGGTCTAACTATTGCTTTGTACAGGGGTACAATTAGCTGTTTCTCCTTATACGTGATAGTTCTCCTAATTAGCCCTAGAATTTGATTTCCTTTCGAAGTAGAAATCCCATATTGTTCTGAAACTTTCATGTCAGCGCTAAATGTTACTCCTACGTCCTTTTCTTGTGTGGTTCTACCTAGTACAGCATCCCCCATTTTATATTCTTCGTCCATGTTTCCACATCCTATGTGTATGCATTTGCACTTCCCAAAATTGAATAACATTTGCCATTTTTCTGACCATTTAACTAATTTATCTATATCATCCTGTAAACTTTGTTTATCTGTATCATTAGTAACCTTTCTGAATACTTTTGTGTCATCTGCAAATTTCAATACTTTGCTAGATATGTCATCTTCCAAATCATTTATATATATATATATATATATATATATATATATATATATATATATATATATATATATATATATATATATATATATATATATATATATTAAAAACAGTATAGGGCCTAATACTGATCCATGTGGAACATCACTCAAAACAGATTTCGAGTTTGAAATCTCACCACCTACTATTACTCTCTGTCTTCTGTGTGTAAGCCACTTTTCTATCCAGTTGGTTGCATCATTGCCTATACCACAGGCTTTTAGTTTAAGTAACAATCTTTGATATGGCACTTTGTCGAAAGCTTTCTGAAAATCTAAATAGACATCCACTGGTGACCCTATATATATATAAAATAGATGTCATGGGCATTAGTGAATGCAGATGGATGGGACAAGGAAAAGTCAAGTTGAAGACCAGAGAGAGAGTGTAATTTTTCAGGGAGACAAGACAACATACACAGACACGGAGTGGCAATAATGATGACAAAGAAAGCAGAACAAGCATTGATGGAATAGAAACCTATCAGTGATAGAATTATTTATGCTAAATTCTTCTCCAAATATGTGAAGCTATCAATCATACAAGTCTATGCACCAACGAATGAAGCCAACACATAAAGACAATTTCTATGAACAGCTTCAGACAGTTGTGGACAGTGTTCATAAGCATGACATACTCCTAGTAATGGAGGATTTAAATGTCAAAGTTGGAGAAGACAACGAAGGATATGAAAACATAATAGGAAGCTATGGAGTAGGTGAAAGAAATGACAACGGAGAAAGACTTGTTGACTTCTGGGGGCTCAATAACCTTGTGGTAACAGGTACCATTTTTCCACATAAACTGATAGGTAAGCAGACATGGACATATCCAGGAGGAAGAACAAAGAATCAAATAGACCATGTGTTAGTGAGCAGGCAACACCGGACATCAGTAATGGACACTAGGGCCATGAGAGGAGCCGACATTGCGAGTGACCACCAATCAGTGCACTAAAAAATCAAGTTGAAACAAAAGCGAAAACAAAAGAATAAGGCGATCAGAAAGAAATGTTATATAATTAAGTTACAGCCACCAGTCATTAATGCACAATTCTCACTGAACTTGTGCAGCAAATATGATATATTAAAAGACTGAAGAAACAGATGAAGAAGTAGTTGAGAAACAATGGCAGGACTTTGAGGCTGCATACAAAGACACAGCTCAAGAAGTACTGGGGTACAAAAAGAAAGGGCAAAAACCTGTGAATCAGCAACGAGTCGTGGGAGCTAGTAGAAGAGAGAAAACAACTGAAGAACAACATCACACAGACAAAATCAGACGGGATTAAGCAGAATTACATGGATAAATATAAGTGTAAAGACAAAGAAGTGAAGAAGAGCATGAGACAAGACAAGAGGAAGTGGGTTGACGACATTGTCATGGAAGCAGAGGAAGCAGCACGTAATGGAAAAATGAAAGAAGTGTATGATATTACAAAAACCCTCAGTAATGACAAACATAAGACAACAAATGAGCGAAAGACAAATGTGGAAATTTATTAACGAAAAGATTGGTCAGAAGGGAGCGATGGAAAGAACACTTGTGAGGAAATCCTTAACAGACATACACCTGATGATTCTGTACCAGATGTGGAGATAGATCCAATCATAAATGAAATCAACACTTACCCAATAACAAACGCAGAAATTAAAACAGTGCTAAGGAAGATAAAAAAAATGGGAACGCAGATACAATTACAGCAGAATTATTAAAAGCAGATACGAATACAACAGAGAAATGGCTTCCAAACTTATTCAGAACAATTTGGGAAAAAGAGAAAGAGTCAAAACCATGTAAGCATGGACTTATCGTTAAAATACAGAGTGCGGGAACTGGAGAGGAATTACTTTGACATCTTTTCCTAGTAAAGTATTCGGAAGAGTCCTCATTGACAGAATAAGAGATGGAGTTAACAGCAAGTTGAGAGACAAACAAGCAGGTTTCAGAAGTAGGAGAGGCACAGTAGAACAGATATATATTTTGCGAAATATTATAGATCAGGTAGTGGAATGGCAGGCAACTCTACACATCACGTTTGTGGACTTTGAAAAAACGTTTGACTCAATGCATCAAGAGAGTCTATGAACAATCATGGAGAGCTATGGAATTCCATACAAAATAATACACACGGTTCAGATGTTATACAAAGATAGTGAATGTGCAGTGTTAGATGAAGGTGAGGAATCTGAGTGGTTCAAGGTCCAAACCAGAGTTAAACAAGGAGGTGTAATGTCTGGATTTATATTCTTGATGGTAGTGGACTGGATAATGAGAAACACAACTGCAGGAAATAAAACAGGGATAAGATGGAACTTCACGTCAAAACTAGAGGACCTGGACTTTGCTGATGACATAGCACTCATGTCATCATGCTACACACACACGCAAACAAAGACAAGACAACTGAATCAATTTGGAGCAAGGACAGGACGAAGAATAAATAAAAAGAAAACTCAAGTATTGCGAATAAACAGCAAGTACAAAACAGAATACTAATTATTGATGATCAAGAACTAAAGGAAGTGGACAAGTATAACTACCTGGGTGCTAACGTCACTAAGCAAGGAGGAAGCGGCGATGACATTGTTAACAGAATTCGTAAAGCTAGGGTATCTTTCATGAAGCTAAAGCAAATATTGAGTTCAAACACATATACATTGAGATGTAAATTGAGGCTTTTTAACACACTTGTTAAACCAGTGTTGTATGGAAATGAAACATAAAAAATAAACGAAGGCAACAACAGAAAGATACATTTTATAAAGTGCTTAAGACAAATTCTACAAATTAGATGGCTATACATTGTATCAATTCAAGATATTCTTGCAAAAACAAAATTGAAGACAATCAAGCTAAGAAGATGGAAGTGGGCAGGACATATCCTACGAATGGACAAGAACAGCAAATGTGAGATGGCATTGACCTGGACGTCCGGAGGTAGAGGAAAGGTTGGGTGACCAAAGACAACGTGGCGATCAACTAACACACCATTGAAAATGAAAGATGCGTACTGGGATGGAACTACTGGAACGAGGCCACATGTGTAGCAGCTAACAGAAAGAGCTGGAGGAGATAGAGGTGAGATGACATACAGGACACGTAAACTTGGATATAAACTATAATATGGGAGATACTGTTCTAGGTACTACTGTAAAAGAAAAGGACTTAGGAAGAACAATAAGTGCTGATATGAAAGTTTCAGAACAATGTAATCAAATTCTTGGGTTGATTAGGAGAAACATAACATACAATGAAAAAAAGCTAATTATACCTCTTTATAAAGCAGTAATTAGACCTCATTTAGAATACTGTATACAAGCATGGAGACCACATCGTAAGAAGGATATAGATACGCTTGAATGCATACAAAGGAGAGCAACTAAAATTATTCCAGAACTAAGAGATCTTAGTTATGTAGAACACCTGAAAGAATGTTGTTTAATAACTCTAGAGACAAGGAGGTTAAGAGGAGATCAGATTGAAGTTTTTCAAGATATTGAATGGGTATTAAAATATTGATAGAAATATGTCTTTCTCACTCAAGAAAGATAGTAGAACTAGAGGACGAGGTAAAATTAGTAAAGGATCAGTGTAGATTGGATATCAGGAAGTACTAGTTTGCACAGAGGACAATAAATGAATGGAACAAATTGTCTACGCATTGTGACTGATTGTGTTATTGCTAGCAGCGTGAATATGTTTAAAAACAAGGTTGACACATATCTCAGGAGGGCGGGTTACACATAGATTAACATTGTTGGACTCTCGATAAGCCAATGGCTTCCTTGTCCACTTGCCATCTGGGCCTTTGGCTTGTATTGCAAATCTTGTAAACAATTTTTAAAGTTTCAAAATGATAGTAAATGTCTAAATATACACTGTGCATGCCACATATACACATGAATAACTGTTGGACTTGTGATGTGTCACATTGGACTGCAATTCAGTTTTAAATCTTGTTAAATACTGCAAAATGCATTCCTCCAACTGACAGCATAAGGCCATGTCACTCACCTATTCCACACCTGCGAAACGTCTCCACCACACCCAAGCTCAGAATGTATGCAACCTCCGTGCTGAGAGGGAAACTTGATGCCAAGATATCAGCATCCTACAAAGGCAATGCAGCCATCAAATCAATACCATATTCGACCTAATAAGTGTATAGTACGCTTGAAAAAATCTAACGGAATCTATTCTTATAAGCGTACATAAAATTTAGTTTCTCTAACTGTTTAACACTAGTGGTGTCATTTGGTGACTAGTGTAGAACAACTGAAAATTGGGGCCAACTGCTTAACACCAGAGGGAGACACTTTTCAGTTGTTCCACACTAGTCAAATTACAATAATCATGGATCCTGCTGACTAAAAAGGGGGTGTACGCTAATTAGGGCATGTACGCTTAATAGGTCGAATAAATATGTTAAATTCTGGATTGAGATGATGACGTTCAATATTTCATCTTTTTCTGCACAGCTCTCATTTGGTCTTGAAAGCTCAAATACTAGTATGACAGCAGTATGACAGCAGTATGTCACTATACATGTTGCGACTATTGCTCTAAGCCACATGGTATATGATATATGATCATCATACATAAAATGCACTATAATCTATAGAATCCTCTGATAAAATTTCTACTGCAATCTTACCAGTATGGAATAAAATTTTTTACACCTCCTTCCATTCCAAGTGTTCTTTGAATCACCGATTTATACGAAAATGTACTTTCTTTTATTGGCCATGACAACATTTCAACTGCACCTCTTTACATAACAGTAATTTGTATAAACTCCCATAAAATTAATACTGATTTGGTGTGGAATGGAAGAAAACCATACTGTACAATTATACGACCACGTTCCTTTCTCCCTATGCCTGTTTGCATGGTTTCCCTCCCAAGTTTAATTAGGTTGATAACGAAAAATATGTTTACAAATAAAAAGTATGAAATATGTTTCTGCCTGAATTCTGTTTCTAACACATAAATTTAAAAAAGATAAATCAGGCTGCCAAGCTTCATAGTGGAATATGAAGTGCCACACAGTTTTGCTCACCTCCCTGTTACACTTGAACCGGCGTTTGACCTCCGACACAATAATGCCAATGATGCGAGTGTCGAAGATCGCAGCCAGTGAGTAAAACTTTGTGTTCGAAGTGATAGCTTCGAACCAACTGTCTGGGTAACTGCAAACCACACACCAGCAATGTTATTGCTCAGCCAACCAATGTGAGCAGGAGATCTTTCACTCACGCTTGGGGTAATAGAAATATGTAATAGTAATTATTACATATATTCAAGTAATGGTAATAGATGGAACATAATGTAATTGAGCTGTTAACTTTTCTATTACAATTGAATATTTAAATCACATATAAAAATTCTATTTCATTGTGTTTAGTTAGGCATAAATATCCACCTGTGTGTTAGCATTGAGCAATGCTTCATGTAGGCCACATACCAGACACCTAAGAAGTCTACACTTATGATTAAAGCTGGCATCCTCTGAGTTAGCTCCAATAGGCGGCTGAGTGGCCTTGTACAATTTACACACCATTCAATGGTCCTTTGAAGCCAGTTCCCCAGCCAACTAGCCATTTATCACACAAGCCTATTGATGGCCTTATATGTTGGCCATTCATTCACTGATAAGTAGATCAAAGAAACAATAAATATTCATTGTATTCTAGTCCTGACATAGAAAAATATTAATACATAATTAATACTAAATAAGTAGTTATTAAAGTCTTACAATAAAGTGGATATAGAAAGTTTTAAATAATGAAGTCCTTACAAAGGAGATGAAACAAACAGAAGTTTAATTTTTTAAACACACAAAGAAAGATGGTACTTCCATGATACCTACAAGTGGGAAAATGCTACAAGTACAATATGGCATAAAAAACAGAGATTGCCCACAAAACTGAGTAAGTTAATATCAATGATTAAAATATATTAAAGGGTCAAACTTACTCGATGGGAAACCATTCTGCGCAGAGTTTCTTCACGGCAGGAATGTCCGTGGGGCAGAGGTTGCGAAGTTGTACTTGATTCAACAGGCCGAAAGTGATTGAGTGCGTCGTCATTGAGGCGGCCGTGTGACTAACTGCACTGTATCAGTGCTGCCAGAGTACCACATCACGTCACTCCTGGAGAAACCACACCAGGCAAACATTAAAATTCACAAGTATTTATTAAATATATACAAAGATTTGTACAATGTCATTATCAATTTTAAAAGGTGTTATATATAACCACTATATATATAACCAGAATAACCACTGAGAGGAAGGTAACAAAACTGATTTTGAGTGCATCAAATTGTAATTCAATATTAAACTGGAATTTACACATTTGAAAGGAATATAATTGAAACTTAATTTAGATTTATTTAAAGGAATTGGCTCCCGACTCTGGTAAGAATACTTTCTTTCAATGAAAATGAATAAACGTCAATACTATTTGGATTTATATTTTGAGTCAAGTAAACAGCTGTATAGTTATCAAAATGACAGATCAGTAATACACACCTAGAAACAAATTACAGCATTTATATCTGAATGTTTGCATGGTACCGAGTTAACAGATAGAAACCACACCAAAAATCAACTTTCTTATCTGACATTTCCGACTCGGATCCAGGTGGCAGCTGAATCAGATTTAAAACTGCCATATACTAACCTTGGTATTATGTGACATACCATCTGCATGCTGTCATCAACAAGCAGAATAAATGTGCTCCATCTAATTGATTGTAAGTTTATCGTCAAAACTGTCTGTTATCAAACACTATGTGGTGCGAGTGATGTTACATGATGTTGTGGTTTTATTTAAGAAAAGGTCATGATTTTATATATTGTCAAATACCTGGTAACTTAATATACACATCTATAAGAATTATTGTATAATTGAAATACGTGTTTACTGCATTTTAATATGGTTTCAAATAGCCTCGAAAAAGTATGTTTTCAGTGGGCAGAGTTCTTGCATTTCCTTGAAGTAAAGGGTGAGGTGATGTTGACGTACGAGGGCCTTAAAACATAAGCGTCGATTCTGCTCTTCCCATACAGATCTGTGATGGAATTAAATAGCTGTGCTAAATAATTTATTATCAAAATGACATTGCCCACTAGTCTATTAGGACAAGTGGGCGATATCAAATCAACCCGCACATGGCATCGAGTTATGGTTTTCATCACAAAATGTCATAATTTTATATTTGTGCTTGGTTATTTTCAATAAATATAGTGATATACATTACAAGACTTTACTTCCCATGGCAGTGGCATAGGCTGAAGGCAGAAAGGGCTTATTAGTATATTAGTATCTAATCCGCTAGCATAGTGTTCGAACCCAGTAACTCCTTGTCACAAGGCAAGCACCAATTCAGCAGGGATTTAGCCACTGTGCTAGTATTGAAAATAAACACCTGGTCCTTGTTAAGTTTATAAAATTATGAACCTTAAGTTTTAAACAATCATTACAAAGTCAATGGGGTCAATGTCAAAAATAGTATATTGGTGTTACCTGTTGCAGTAAACACTACTACAGTAGGAAAAGTAAATGTTTTGAGGAATGGTGTTGGAAATCGGGCATATCAATCATGATCAGTCAAAACTAGACAGGCACGGGCAAGGGCCATTGGCATTGTATTTGCCATTTGGCATGGTTGTTGACGTTCTCGTCATACATTGGAGTCGCAAGTGCTAACCGCACTATAAATCAAGGATAAACGGACAAAGACAGTTGTTAGCTCATTAACATCTAAGTCACATATACATAGAACGGAACAAACGTACTCAAATGCACACCAACAACCGTAGTCAATCGGAAACCGAATGGAAAAACATTTTCTTCACATCTTGCCTAAGTGAACACCAATACCACAATGCATTTCGACGCATGCCCTGGTTGACTTCGTTCTAGTTTTATTCCTTAGAGATGTCCACCTTCTAATTTTTTTCACATGTTCTCTCAATAGCTACTATCGAATTGAAATGTACTTTTGTGTGGCACGTGATATAATCCAAGAATATTGTCGCAACTTGCATCTAGCGAGCTTTATTCACGAATGTTATCCTATTATCACTCAAAATCGAACCTGTAAAGCCACCCGTATTGTGTTCGCCATTGATTAACTGTTCATGAGACGTATTGTCAAATATTTCAGTCACGACTTTGAACGGGCCCCCACTATGGATGTACTGCAGTGAATATTTCATGGCCGGCAAATGTTTACCATTGAGGGGGCTACTATATTATTGGTAAAGTGCCAGAATCATAAGTTTGTTTAATTATAATCAACGGTGCTTGGACTACTCGGCCCACGGACAACTCGGCCTGGGACAACTCGGCCCAGTTCGAGACAACTCGGCTCCGATTTTGAGACAACTTGGCCCAGGTGTCGAGACAGCTCGGCCCAATGATAAATGATATGATGGCGCTTAGTTAGAGTGGTAAATTACCTAACCAATTATACTGTGTTAACGTGGGCGATAACGGGGAAGTGTAATGTTTTCGTGCCGTAGTTTGAATTACGAACCGACATCACTACACATATACTTTTTTAATTATTACATATGACAACTATTGCATGGCTTTGTGAACGTACATTTTACATTTGCTGTGAGAATGTAATTAGACACTACCAACGGCCTATGATAATAGGAAAGGTTTCCGCACGCGCAATAATCCGCGGCTTATTTCCTCGGAATTATAATTTTTACCAGATTCTGTTTGCTAGTTTATGCAAGTAATTTTCTAGTGGTATGATTGGAACTTTTGGGCGCCATCATAGTCGGTTTGATGCAAATAATGTATTATGATTCAGCTATTAAACTGGAAAATACTTTTTATTGCATTTGGCTCATTCCAATTTCTAAAGATCTGAATGAATTATAAAAAAAATAAAAGCGGTAAAGGAGGTCAAGTGGAAACAACACCTCTTGATCTGTCCGTCGAACACCGAGCGGAGACCCTTCCACATTCCTGCTAAAATAAGGAAGCATTATAATTAGTTGATAAAAAGTACCATGCATTAAATATTACTCTGATTATACGCAGGCAGTTTACCGTACCGGCATATACCATCACTCTACATAAAGCTATGTACATTTCTCAAAGTCCGCCACAAACTCAAAAACGGATGCGGGTCGCGGCAGCATTCGGTTTATGACGCGAAACACCTGAAATAATAACAATTATGATTAACATCAACGCGTCATACAAAGTAATGTTGAATATTACAAACTATAATAAAAAATCATTTTGTATATCACCATATAAATTCAATGTACCTCTTTGTCTTGCGTCGGGACATGAGGATGAAGACGAGTGGCACCTGCGTCATGGCGTCATCTTCTCGGAGGAAGGCGTGGATGGAGAAGAGTTGGACAAATGGCTTCTTGACCACCTGAAACGTTCCGTCCAAATACCATTGCTTTGCGTCAGCTAGAAGGTTCAGTTGTCCGTCGCGAATATGAGATGACGCTGGTCGTCCACACGGATGTCTGATTTAACGAATCCTTCAGGAAGGAAGTCTTCAGCCAGCTGAAATTATACAATATGAGCAACATTGTCAAACATGATGTGTTATGCCATATACATGTCGCATATCTATATTAAATGTTATTCGTAAGCATCACATTCTGTACAAATATCAGTGTTGCTGATCATGAGATAACATTATACAATGTTCTCCCCTTATTGTTCTCGTTACGTTGTCTTGACGTTAACAGAAAGGAATTCCATTCATGTGATTAATATGCATTGTAAAGAGTAACAATAAATTTGATTGGATTGGATTGTTTAATTTCATGACACCGATACATTTCACAAAGCAGTGTCGTGCAGCTCATACCTGGAATTGTAAGTCTCGCGGTTCATCTGGTCTGAGCTTGGCCCGGACGCGGTTGGCAGTGCGTGTCAGGCTAATAGTCCCGGGCAGGGCCTCGCATGGACGTTGAACATCAATGTTGTTCACCAGTACACTTTCAACGATCGCGCTGGCGGACTGAAATATGTCGCTCTTTGCTTGGGCCTTGATCTGTGACAAGCAAACAGCACTAGAAAATTACGGACGATATATAACCAGAATGTACGTTACTACTATTTTCATTATTATTCATATTTAGTGATTATTATTATTAACATAATTATTATTGTTATTTATTCTACTGTTATTTATATGTTAGTATCATTTATATTTACATTAGCTTTCACTGCCAATGACGTTGCCACTCCAGTTAAAGGACCGTGCGCGTGATCTTTGGGCCCATTGATGAACGTTTCACCGGTTTGATGTACAGTAGCTAGGCAGTTGGTCTTTTTGTTCCGTACTGTGCATCTCCACATAGTGGAATCCCCTTTTTGTCGCTGGAACATCAAATAATGAATATACGATAATCCATGATTATGGCTTTTTAACTAATAATGCAGACATGTCATTCCTTCTTTAACGGACACCTATTATCTGAATTACTGTATTGTTCATGAAATTACCTTGACGGTGTACGAGTAGCCGTTGGGGATGAGTTTCCCTTTCCCTAGCTGTGATACTGCATCCAGTATAGTAAAAACTGGCTCCAACTCCTCAACGGAAACTGGATCCGCCGGAAGTTCATCGACAACAAATCTGAATAACAAAAAGTATGGATTTATGAGTAAATGTAATCATGCCGATATTTCTACACCGATATTTCTGCAACAAAAGCGCATTACAAAACCATACTATTTCAGTAATGCAGTGCGTTTTGCTACAAGAGCTGTGTTAATGATTAGAGATTACAAAGTATGAACACCTTGATTTAATATTTACAGTTCATCTATACGCTCTGGCTGAATGAAGCTCCTGGATACATTGAACGACGTATTGTTAAGTGGGTTGTCTGCTTCCTGTGCGTCCGTGTCATTTGCGGGGGGATTATCGGGGGCCTCAACGTCCGTGTTGTTGGCGAGGGGGTGATTGTCGGGGGCCTCAACGTCCGTGTTGTTGGCGACGGGTTGATTGTCGGGGGCCTCAACGTCCGTGTTGATGGCGGGGGGGGGTGATTGTCGGGGCCTCAACGTTCGGGATAGAGCACAGTGTACATTGCCAATCGAACTGTTCTTCCTCGCGGACCATCCGGCGATACATCTCCTGTGTGACTCCTAAAACATATAATGGACAAGATAGACATGTTATATAGTAAGTAAGCATAAACCAATAAAATTTTTGCTGATAAACATATAAAACATGGGAAATAATTTTACATAGCTTAAAATATATAAAATGTATCAAATGCATAATAGATAAAATCATACCAATATGTACATAAACAACATCAACGTATGATGCAATACATATAGTAATAATATCAACATATGATGCGCTACATGTATTAACAATATCAACATATGATGCAATACATGTAGTAACAATATCAACAATTCTAATGAATATTAGTGTCACTTAGAGTGTTTATGGATACTTCGTTTATGATAATCAATTAAAAAAATCGACATACTTACCAGTGTTGCAAGTGCGGTGTTGCCACTGCAAGCACGTGTCGCACTGTATGGCTTGTTGTCTGGGCCTGACCTCGCTGGCACACGCAATACAAGGGAAATTTGGCATCTGTCTTTGGATTTAACTTGACTTAAAATAAAGGAGGTAGAAAAGTTGTGTTGTCTAATGTTCGATATCGACGGCTTTTATGCAATTCCTCTCCCCAATAAAGCATATAGCAGTTTTGGCAACACAATAGAGAAGGAAGGTGTGTGCTCTATCAATCCCGCCGTTGATTGGTCTGTGTCTGCAGTTGACTTCGCCCATGCCCGTCGCCAATTGGCCGTTGATTGATTCAATGCCCATCTCATACAGAACCCGCATTATAATATTTGGTTGTTATTTCTATGAAACGCCTGCGTGATTTGACTGAAAATTCTTTAAATGTTTTACGTATATTCTACTACATCTAAAGCATGTGTGTTTATATATTTAAATCCATGGCGTGTTTGTGGATGGTTTGATATGTAGTTTATTGAATGTATATGGATCCATATTTTACCTTTTGTACTCCATTGTTGATAATGTACCATTTTATGTTAATAGTGGATTAACGATTGTGCATTAGGTGATAAAAGCATGACATTTGGTAGATATTATGTAGACTAATATATAAGGATCATGTTCAGATTCACTACGAATTTAGCATAACAAAGGCGTACTACTGAAATGGCTTACAACTAATAATTTTTAACAGAACATTACCATGAACCAATTTCCACGTCACACAGGGGAATTTAAACATGTGTTATATTTCTTGTTAATCAGAGGATCACGCAAGATCTGCTCAGTTCCTAACTTCTATTCAATGCATTCAAAGGCTACTTGGTCGTGGTAGGCCTTCTCGTCATCAAAGTCAAAGGGAAGCCAACTTCAGCTAAATACTGCTGATGTCAGCTTTGTTTCAATGCACGTTGTACAATGCCGTTATTCAAACAAAAAGACCTGCTCAACGAAACAATACAAGAGTATCAAGCCAATTACTACGGCCTCCGCATACTGCTAACACACACAAATCAAAGGACAAACGACATGAAACAATCTGCTCAGTAAAACAAAGCAGGAGTAGTGAAGCCAATTAATATAGCCTTCAAATATTCTTAACACACACAAACCAAAACCAGCCAACATACAATATCAGCTCAATAACACAATACAAGAGTAGGACGTCAATTACTATGACAAATCAAAGGACAGTGTCATCATTTCAGGGTGATGTAAACATTTTAGGGTAATATAAGCGTTGGTAGGTGTACTATAATTATGGAGTACACTCTATAATGAATTTATACACTTGAATACGAAGATAAAAAAGTTTACCTTCAATAATCTCTAGAAAGTCAAAACTTAAACACGCACAAAGCATTTTATATCTTTATTAATGATAATATTTTATTAATAATAATAATTAAATAAATATATATATATATATATATATATATATATATATATATATATATATATATATATATATATATATATATATATATATATATACACACGTTAATATATGACATAGGCCTACAATATCGTCGTGGTTATTGCCAGAGTTACGGGTGATGTGTTTCAAGAATACATGGGATAACATTTAGATTCAAGGTTAATATTTAGCAATTTATCATTGGGCCGAGCTATCTCGACACTTGGGCCGAGTTGTCTCAAAATCGGAGCCGAGCAATTTATCATTGGGCCGAGTTGTCTCAAAATCGGAACCGAGCTCTCGAACTGGGCCGAGTTGTCCCGGGCCGAGTTGTCTGTGGGCCGAGTAGTCTAGAATTCATAATCAACACTACAAATATCAATAATAAAGCTCTGCAAATCCATTGACTTGAGTGTAATTAAATAACATAATTGATGACATAGAACTAGAGGCAAGCACAAT
The DNA here is from genome assembly GCA_033239005.1 of Lamellibrachia satsuma. Lineage (NCBI taxonomy): Eukaryota > Metazoa > Annelida > Polychaeta > Sabellida > Siboglinidae > Lamellibrachia > Lamellibrachia satsuma. Next base: position 7,065,027 of record BSQZ01000023.1, read on the forward strand.
TAATAAATTAGTTCTATTTTGTACCAAATCCTACCGATTCATGTTGTAAACAAATAGATCAAATGAAATTCTGGTAGACAAAATGGGACATTTCATTCATCTATAATTTAGTAAAAAATAATCATACATTTTATGTTCATGCCTTAAATACTAAAGTTTATATACAATATAGATGTATTGCAATATTTTAGATGAAATACTACAAGCCACATGGATTCACTTCTACCTGATGTCTATGCCAGGAAAAGTAAAAGATTAAACACAGAGGGTAAGTGTGTCACCTGTCAAGGACTCACTGAGCTGGTAAGTGTGTCACCTGTCAAGGACTCACTGAGCTGGTAAGTGTGTCACCTGTCAAGGACTCACTGAGCTGGTGGTCACTATCTATAAAAAGACACTCCTGTGTTAAATACGGGGCTGCTTGAGACAAAACAAAGAATAATATTATATTTGTGACATTTTATTTAAATTTCTTGCTGAAAACATGCGGTTGACATTGTGATACTAAAATGATGTCAGTTTTTAGAAACTGCTTTTGCACGGTTCTTGGAATCACGTAGGCAAAGTGTGAACTGTTTACTGTATCCATGTAGTATATCTGCAAAATGGTCAACAATTTCTTTATAAAACATTACCACAAAGTTACATTTTGTGCCAATTTGTCTGCCGTTATGAGAATTATCATGAGACAGGATTCCATTCAGAAAATAAGCAGATTTCACATTTTCTGCCATTCTAAATTCTTAGACATTCTACAGAGACTGAACAAACAAGAGATTTGGAAAATGTTCTACATCTTCAAGATTTGCTACAAATTTACACAACTGAATGACCTTACGCCAAGTAAAATTATGTCAGTAGATTAGTGAGTGATCCAGTGACACGATACAAGTGGCTTAGTAGCAATATGTAGTACTAAAAATGCTGCCCATATAGTATCTAAAATATCAGTCATAATTGTTCTGGTGTATAAAAGACCAACTGTACACCTGAAAAAAGACCAACCACATTGTATCTAAAAGGCAAATCATAGAGTACCTAAAAGACCAACCACATTGTATCTAAAAGGCAAATCATAGAGTACCTAAAAGACCAACCACATTGTATCTAAAAGGCAAATCATAGAGTACCTAAAATACCAACCACATTGTATCTAAAAGGCAAATCATAGAGTACCTAAAAGACCAACCACATTGTATCTAAAAGGCAAATCATAGAGTACCTAAAAGACCAACCACATTGTATCTAAAAGGCAAATCATAGAGTACCTAAAAGACCAACCACATTGTATCTAAAAGGCAAATCATAGAGTACCTAAAAGACCAACCACATTGTATCTAAAAGGCAAATCATAGAGTACCTAAAAGACCAACCACATTGTATCTAAAAGGCAAATCATAGAGTACCTAAAAGACCAACCACATTGTATCTAAAAGGCAAATCATAGAGTACCTAAAAGACCAACCACATTGTATCTAAAAGGCAAATCATAGAGTACCTAAAAGGCCAACCACATTGTATCTAAAAGGCAAATCATAGAGTACCTAAAAGACCAACCAAATTGTATCTAAAAGGCAAATCATAGAGTACCTAAAACGCCAACCACATTGTATCTAAAAGGCAAATCATAGAGTACCTAAAAGACTAACCACATTGTATCTAAAAGGCAAATCATAGAGTACCTAAAACACCAACCACATTGTATCTAAAAGGCAAATCATAGAGTACCTAAAACACCAACCACATTGTATCTAAAAGGCAAATCATAGAGTACCTAAAACACCAACCACATTGTATATAAAAGGCAAATCATAGAGTACCTAAAATACCAACCACATTGTATCTAAAAGACAAATCATAGAGTACCGAAAAGACAAACCACATTGTATCTAAAAGGCAAATCATAGAGTACCTAAAATACCAACCACATTGTATCTAAAAGGCAAATCATAGAGTACCTAAACGACCAACCACATTGTATCTAAAAGGCAAATCATAGAGTACCTAAAAGACCAACCACATTGTATCAAAAAGGCAAATCATAGAGTACATAAAAGACCAACCACATTGTATCTAAAAGGCAAATCATAGAATACCTAAAAGACCAACCATGTGATGTGTACTTAAAATGCACATATAAAAGACCAACCATGTAATATATAAAAGACAACTCACATAATAAATAAATGGCCAACTGTAAAATACCCAAAATGCCAACTAAATACATGTCTGTTGTGTGTAAAACTGCATGAGCAACATACAGGTTTATTGTGCAACTTGAAGGTCTGAAGTGAATAATTGCCAAACAGTCACAATAACATGGGAGCTATTGGCATTAACATATTTTTATTGTGTAAACATTTAAAGTAAATGTTTCTACTCATGTAAATTGTGTGCACTTGGAAAATGTGTTGTCTTTCTAAAAATGTGGTCTATTCGATTTTGGCATGTAACTCCATTGAATACTGTCAAGGTATTTAAAAAAAACAACTATTAGTCCTCATTAAAATATATTAACATATCATTTATTCAGAATGTACCACACATTATACATGGTCATAATGACAAAAACCTACCCACAAGCACATACACATATGACCACACACATGCATGCACACAACTACCATGTGACATTATATTAAATATAAATGTATGTGAAAAGGTAAGTCATTGAGTCTCTCTATATATTGCATCTGGTGCTTCTCATGACTGCTGATGAAGAAGTTATGTTGAATCTTGCGCATAAGATTGAATCAACCACCAGCATCACCTAGAAATAAAACAAAATCTTCAGCTACAACTGTTGTAGCACAAAACAAACATCTGAGTTAAGTTCAGCCATGTGCATAGGTATTAACCCCGAAGAATTTTTGGAGGGACAAATTCCACGAAAATGCAGGACATCTGCTTTCTATTGCAGGACGTGGGACATCTGGTCATTGTTAACACAATAACACACACAAAACACTACGTAAATTCTGCAAAAATGCAGGACTTTTGCTTTATATCGCGTGACAAAATGAGGAACTGCCTCGCAGAATGCGCGATGTATGACATGTGTGTGTGGGATTGAAACCCTCTCCCAGTACAAACTATAACCGAGCCACTGATTCCTGAATATAATGCTTAGTAATCCAAAAGAAAAACTTGAATATTACTGAACAGTTCAGGGTTGCATTTTTGATGGTCGGCAGGATAATTTATTGCATGAGTTCGTGTGTCCGCCCACCCCCGAGCTTGTGCAACTTATAGATGCGCACCCAAGCCTTAGCACTAACACACTGCACATCTATTGGGAACTATACAGCTAGTAACTGTTAAGAAAGAGTGCATTATATTATATTATATTAACAGTGTGCTTGATTTTTTATTTTCACCATAAATTAGCATTAACAATTAACATATCACCAGTTCCTGGATCTTACCTGTATCATTTATAGTTATTTGGTGTATGGCAAGTAATGTTTTCAGACCCTCAACTTTATTCTTCAATGACTTGTATGCCTGGAAAAATAAACATAAAACTACCATTAAATCACCTAACAACTGCATGGACCAATCTCAGGTTTGTTCCCTATCCTAAAAAATGGCGTAACTGACCCTTGGAAGTCACTTTCTACTAGTTTGTTTAAACATTTTATTTTGAAACTGATCACTACTGCTTACACTATAAATGGTGCAATGAAACAGGTCTTTAAACAATTTTGTTCTCCTACAATTTTGCCAGAAATTAAAAAACGTCCTAATGAAGACTGATGAACGTACAGGAGTAAACTGTTATTGATTTAAAATGCTCACCACACAGATTGATGACAAGAAACTGTCATCAGTAACAAGCATAACACAAGTTGAAAAGACATGCCTAATTATCGACATATTGAAATACTACTTTAGGGCCAATTCTGGAATTGGTGTTTTGTTTTTAAAGGAATTGTAATTGGCAAAAATGTAATTGGCATTTTCAGTTACTTTTCAATAACTTTTTCAATTACATTATTAACGGTTTAACTCAAAATGTACAAATAACCAATAAAATATATGTTGTGCATATCATACTTGTTTGCCTTTATGTACCATAATAAGTAGAAATTAAATAAAGCTGCTCTAAAATGGATGTTAGTTTTGGCATTGAGCGTGTCTACGGTTGCTCTGTTCACACACTTTTATTTTTATATGGAACTGATAATAACAAGTATTTTGGAATTGGTATTTTTGAGGTGTAATTGTTATTTGTAATTGGTGTGTAATTGGAATTGATATAATATAAGCATCCCCAAGTCTAACCATGGTTAAAAAATTACAAAGAGATATAACAAAACCTGCACCTTGGAGCACTTATCTAGTGAGTGGAAGTCGCCTGTTTCCAGCTCGTCATCGTGTTCTTCTTTAATCACTGTTTTCTTCTTCTGTGCCTCTTTCTGTGTTGCTGACATGTATAGGCCTGCCCGTTCAAACAGTCTTCGTATGGACTTATCATATCCCTGAAACAAAGCAAAGCAAAGATGCAAAGGAAGTTGTATTTTACGAGGCAAGATTATCAATATTTCTGTTGTGATACTGATTCATCATTGCATAAATTGGCAGAGTCCATGTCCCAGAATTTACACAGACATGCGTAAAAATGTGACATTATACATCAATTAAAACAACAATAACCATCATTTTATACCGCAATCATAGAGATGCATTTCTGGACAATCATCCACATAACGTTATGTCTGAAACATGAAAAGCAACATTTGTAACCATATTTTCAAATAGGTGTTCATTTTTTTCAAACAATGCAAAATGTCTAGTGCAGATCATACACACAGACATACACAGGGCTGTGTAGCTAATCACCATGGCAAGTTGTTGTCATAAAAAAACAATGCCTGCCCATCTGTCAGAACACTGCAGGTAGCAATACTGAACGTCATACCTCTAAATCAAATGCTACATGAATAAGTATCCACCAAACATATTATTGTGTAAGATTATTGTCAAATTTATTGCAGTCTTGCCAGATTTGCAGATTCCTTTTCCATTTTTGTTTACATAGACTCTGCCTTTACTCCACTAGCTTCAGTGCTGTGACTAAATGATTCTTGTGACAAGCAAGAAAGAACATTGGCTTTGCAAACTTCTGATGGACACACATACTCTGTTATGTATTATTTTAGTTTCTCTGAAAAAAATTAATATGTTATGTTGTTTGCTGGCACCATTATAGTGGAACCATACTAACATCTTTGTCCCCAGTGTATGTGACCGGATAACAAGTTTTCCGAATAAACGAATCATACAATTAACATGAAAAATTGAAAATTCACTTCCTTTGATTAATGACGTTCCACTGTGTTATGTGTCCAGGATTAACGATGTTCCACTGTATTTATGTTATCATGCATCCAGGATTAATGACGTTCCACTGTATTTGTGTTATCATGTGTCCAGGATAGTCATTATTGGTTACTACTAATATTAGTATCAACCCTGCCATTACTTACCTGCTTAGTGAGTTCATCATTCAAGAGTCGCCCTTCGATCAAGTCCCACTCTTCTTGCAAGGAGTTGTTGAGACTGGGGTAGACTAGCAGGGCATGGGGGTGGCAGACGAGTGGCGTATGGAACACAAGTTGGTAATCACACGTGTGTGGTTCTGTCACATCTGTTACCTCGCTCATGTTGCCACATTCCATTAGAACCTGCTCAAAAATAAACATCTGTGGGGTCACAACTGAAATAACGCCTATTATAATTAAAAGGTACGTTCTTATATAACGCAGTATCCAGTCCGTTGGACTGCTCAAAGTGCTTTACACTTCACCCCCTGGCAGTCCTGTTCATTCCAATGCCATCTGAACTTCTCTGAGAAGCATTCAGCCATGCTGCAATTACTGTGCCATTGTATGTTACAACTTACATCATAAATAAAGCACACATGACCAATATTTTGTTGTTGAGTTATTATTAAAATATGTAAAGCTGCTTCTGCAATTCATTTTGTGAATCAGGTTTGTTGATGTTCAAATCTGTAGCATGTGAATAGTAAGTAACATGCACTGTCAGTGTAATAAAATAGTGCATACTTTTGTTAAAATTATTTTAAATGCCTTTGTTTGTTAGACTGGGTAATTTGCGAAAGTGTGAACAATCTTTAGAGTCTTATATTATAGTGTACTGACCTGATTGTAACACTGCGGATCATAGTGGAACAATCCATCGAATGGAACTCATCCCTATATGTCAACTTTGTTGATTACGAGAAAGCCTTTGACAGTGTGGACAGGGAGACACCCTGGAAAGTGCTAAGACACTATGGGGTGCCCAAGAAACTAGTCATCATGATCAAAAACTCCTATGAGGGAACGTCATGCAGAGTCATTCATGAAGGTCAACTTACAAAGAACTTTGAGGTTACGACGGGGGTGAGACAGAGATGCTGACTGTCACCATTCCTCTTCATTTTAGTCATAGACTGGGTCATGAAAACAGCAACCAAGGAGAAACGAAATGGAATTCAGTGGACGATGCTGACCCAGCTTGATGACCCGGACTTTGCAGATGACCTTGCACTCCTGTCTCACAGCCATAGGCAGATGCAGGACAAAACAACAGAACTGGCACTGATTTCAGCACAGGTTGGGTTAAAAATCAACAAAAGGAAAACAAAGATCCTGAGAACAAATGCTACTTGCGAAACACCAATCATGCTTGAGGAAGAGACACTGGAAGAGGCTAAAGATTTCAGATATCTAGACAGCATAGTGGATACGCATGGAGGGACAGAGGCTGACGTAAAGAAAAGGATCAGTAAAGCAAGAGTAGCTTTCCACCTGTTGAGAAATGTGTGGAAGTCAAAGGTAATTGGAGAAACCACCAAAATACGCTTGTTTAACACAAATGTAAAGTCCATGTTGGTGTACGGAGCAGAAACGTGGCAAATAAACAAGACCACGTTGATAAGGATGCAGACATTTGTCGACCATTGCCTGGGAAGAATTCTGCGAATACACTGGATGGACAGGGTGAGCAACAAAGACCTCTGGGATAGAACGCACCAAGCCCAAATAGAGATAGAGATCCTTAAGAGGAGATGGGGATGGCTTGGCCACACCTTGAGAAAGCCAAACACAAACATAACCAGACCTGTCCTGACGTGGAACCCCCCAGGCAAGAGAAAGAGGGGAGACCAAAAAACACCTGGCGATGTGACCTCGAGGCAGACATCAAGCAAACAGGGAATGGCTGACAACAACTGGAGAGGATTGCTCAAGACAAGAGGCGCTGGAGAAATATTGTGGATGGCCTATGCTCCAGGAGAAGTTAAGGGCCTAAGTAAGTATTATAGTGTACACAGGTGGAGTAACATTTGTCCCTTTTCACAGAATTTTGACTTGACCCAGTAATATTTTAATAGTTTGATTCACCAAAACTAAATAAAATTTTCACAAACAATACTACATAGGTTTAATTTTTTTTATTTTTCTAAAATGAGACGAGTAAAAAATTAAATTGCGGGAGCATTATTATATTATTGATGAAAACACATTTCCTGGCTTGTAGTGAAAGTGGTAACTGCATGACCTATGCAAAGAAATATTTGTTTTTTTGCCAAACTGAGGAACTGCATGGGTGGGTAGTGTGGAACTATCCATGCATGGCATTGCCTACCCGGATAGTACGGAAGCGGTCGCCGCATGTGTCTCCTTCCCGCAGTACCATAGCAATGAACGTATTGTTCTGTATCTCCCATTCTTGCCAAACTCTGCAATGATAATTGTGTTATTCTGTAGCCAGTACTGGCAACTTGCAACCCTACATATTACTTGTAATCTATTGTTTTTCGTTTATTAAAAAACTGTTAACTACTCTCCCTACAATGTTCACTATATAAACATGGTAACAAGGGACTCAACATGCTTACATTAACATGCATACATTTCATTATATAACTTTTGAATTTATAATTTTATAATTACATCAAATTCCTATCAAGATAATCACTGCGCTTTTCAAAAATGTCATAATTCCAATGGTGTGTATTTGCATGTGTGTGGCTGTGTAGCTGACGTACACATGCAAAGCAGTATGAATAAATAAAATTTGTCACTGTCATTAGAGAAATACAACTCCTTCATTGTCATTAGAGAATTACAACTCCTACATTACTCAATGCTGTGTCGGTTACGCCAGTACGTCGACCATGGGTCAGTTATAGCAAAGAAAGGATAATAGGCCTACCCAAGAACACCGCTGTATGGGTTCCATCGGAGACTCTGTTCATGCTGGGTCACATTGAAGAATGGACAAAACTCGTATTTGTATCTGAAATTTCAAATAAGTTGGATTAAAAGCATATTCATATTTTTTCAAACTGTTTATTGCTCCAGTATTGATAACTACAAGTGCCGATAGTTACAACACAGACACCAGACATTAACAATACTAAGCACAGGACTAGACAGGGCCATTAAAGGTGCATTTGTCTCTATATGATTGCATCAGACTGAACATTCAATCATTGTTCGAAGCATGGATAACTGGGTTTGGCATGTACGGCATCTGTTAACTAAGCTCTGTCTGTACCTGGTAATGGACTATCATTAAACTATACTAGGGCAAGCAAAATGTTTCTCTATTTCTTCTGTGTACCAGGCTAAAAATTTTATTTCAACAAATAAAATCCTGCCATGTATAAGACACATTTCTAATTCCAACATGCCTTCACAGAACACAGAGAATTGGTCAAAACCTTTCTTAGGTGGAAATTTGTGTTTTGTGCAAATGTATTGTGTTCACAGAAATTATAACCTGTTGCGTTGTCCAAATCTGCCCAGGGTAAAGTGTGGTGTACCACAGAATGAGGCAGCTTGGATAAAACTATATTCTACTTTATTTCTAGCAATACAAATTTGCAAAAACATTTGTATGTAGCATTTCATGAATGTTCCATGTCACCCTGTTAAAGAAATACGAAATAAACTGGCAGCTATCAATTCCCAGTTGTAATTTTAGTAACCCTAAAAACAGGATCAATGGTGTGGATTTATAACCAAGTGGTTAAGATTCTATATACCCAGTAACCCTCCTGCACCACTTACGAGTCATCTGTCTTTGAGAAGCATCTTCCATACAGCTCCTTGAGATGAGGCGGTCCAGAGAAGGGTGACGGTTTCACCCTCATCTTCAGTGTCTCAGTGTGAGATTGGTACGACCCCCCAGCAACACTGTAAATATACAGAACAATGCATCAGAGGTGGTTTATTTTCCAACTGGTTAATTCATGGATGTACTAAACAGCTCCTTCACTGATAATTATATAATGCAGATGCAGCTGTGAGAAGTGATTTAGGGATGGGGGAAAGAAAGACAACGGGTGGAGGAAAGAAAGATAGTAGGACATGAACTAGGGAATACTCACATTCTATGAAATTGCTACATGAAATGCCACACATGCACACTGCACGCACACACGCACGCACACGCATGCACACACACACACTATTTAAATAGTAATAAAAAATAATTTTAGGTTTATAGTTCTTTCAAAAATCATACAATACAGTTTACTGTATCATCATGCCTTGTTACACTCCTTCACATGGAACCCCCGAAATGTTATGTAAGCATATTAATTATAGTGTTGTACCTTACCCATAACCAAGATGTGTTGGTTCGTCCACAATCTTGATGGGTAACTGTGTCCCTGAAACTGTTTAACATACTTGTTATTTACAGACTGTTGCATAAGCTTGATATAATCAAGCAAATTAAATCTCAAAACATCAGGTCGTGGTAGTGGCATGACTCGTGATACAAACTCCTGGCGTCATTATGTAATCTATATTAAATTAATTAGTCATAATTTAGCGTGTCGTGTTTGCAACTGAATTAAAAAGGTAGTAATTACATGTGTCATAGAGACTGCCTAACTGGTCACCGATTGTAAAGGGATGTATCAAGTCCATAAGACTGTTCAGAACGTTTTACACTTCACCTCCTGGCAGACCTGTTCATTCCAACACCAACTCAACTTCTCTGGGAAGCTGAGATAAAAAACTGCTGCCCTGCCCCTAGTGTCAACATGTGTGACAACTCCAAAATATTGTGTGCATTTACAGCTAGAATACAGACACGCTAAAAACCCAATTTGTTAACCATGTGGATACCTGGATACGCCTTGAGATTTCTCTAGGATCTATTTAATTTTGTCAACAAACATTTCTGCAAGCGAGACCCGTCACACCCCTTACATTCTTGACAGTGTCCTATTATCGCCCAAACAACAACCCTATACAACGCCCGTGTTATTGGTATTATTGCTGCCATAACACGGAACGTATTTAACCACCTCTGCAAAATATGAGCCCGGATGAAATTACACACAACACTTTCGCAAAATGTATTTTAACAGCTGACAACTTCATTCTTCCAAACCCTTTAGCACCGGCTAGTGTGTTGCCTATCCGCTAGGGAGGGGTGCACATAGCCTTAATCATAGCCTATGTCATTAGTTATACGAAGGCCTTAGACTTAGTTATAGGCGCTGGTTGTTTGTTAGATATTAATCTATGTTGTAGGCTGTTAGTTTTGTTCATCCTTCTACTGCATACTTGTAATTGTTGTACGAAAAAGAATAACTAAAATAGCGAAGATGGCATGACTCTGATTACAGTAATACTGGAGCTAAGTCATTTCTTTGACGTATTTTCGTGGGCGATAATACCATTGCATTGGCATTAAAAAGGTAGAGCTAGGTAAGTTCTTAAAGTTATATACTATGCATTCTTATAGTGCAGTATCCAGCCGTAGGACCGCAAAGACTATTCATTCACTTAATGATATATCTTAATTATAACTTGAGCCATGATATTACTTCTTATACTTACTTACTTGGACTTGGTTGTATAGTCTCTTTCAGCCAGTGCTAGAGACGTCAAATTCTTCTTGAAGATGTTCAGCCGATACCTATAGGCAAAGCTCCGGGTTATGTTCAGAGTAGCAACTGGCATGACTTCTTCAGGAAGTTTGTTCCAGTAATCGACGACACGATTTGTGAAGAAGTGTTTACGGATCTCTGTGCGGGAGTACGTCTTCCTTAGCGTTAAGCTATGGCCCCTCAGATTGCTGCTACATTGATAGAAAAAATGCTCTGGGTTATTCCTATTTAGGCCACTGAGATATTTATATATCCCACAGATGTCCACCTCAAGTCATCTCTGTTCCAAAGGAACTGATTTGATAGGTGTTATGCTGAGTTTCAGCGCTTTCTTCTGAACTTTCTCTTATTCATCTATATCCTTTCTATTTCTATATATATTCTTCTTGCAGATTCTGTAATCTATGTTAAATTAATTAGTCATAATTTAGTGTGCCATGTTTGCAACTGAATTAAAAAGGTAGTAATTACATGTGTCATAGAGACTGCCTAACTGGTCACCGATTGTAAAGGGATGTTATTATATAACGAGGTATCCAGTCCATAAGACTGTTCAGAACATTTTACGCTTCACCTCCTGGCAGACCTGTTCATTCCAACACCAACTCAATTTCTCTGGGAAGCTGAGATACAAATTCCTGGCCAGGTGTCAACATATGTGACAACTTATAGAATAAAATATTGTGTGCATTTACAGTTAGAATGCAGACATACTAAAAATCCAATTTATTAACCAATATTCTATGACACTCAACACACCGTACATCCGTTTGACACAATTGAAAAAATAAACAACTTAGTGGTTATTGTATACACAAAGCTGTCCTTCGATGACCACATTAATCAAGTTGTGAACAAAGCAACAAAGATGACAAACATAATTTGCAGAACTTTCCAATTTCTAGACAAAGATGCATTCATGCCATTATATAAAACAATGGTAAGAACGCATCTAAACTACAGCAGTATGGTGCCCTTACAAAAAACACATTATTGCAATAGAAAACGTTCAAAGAAGAGCAGCCAAAGAATAACCAGGTATGAGAAACATGATTTATATAGAAAGATTAAAATCACTGAAACTTCCCACATTAGCATATAGATGGTTACAAGGTGATATGATTGAAGTTTTAAAAATTATGCACAATTTATACAACATTGAATCTTCACATACATTTTTTAAATGGGATGATGCATCTTTCATAACAGGGAATAGAGGGCATACTTTAAAATTGTTTACTCAGATCAAATATAAGTAAAAAATGCTTTTCCTCTCAGAGTGTCAGAGCCTTGGAATTCCTTCCCTGAAACAGTCCTACAGGTAAATAAATTCTTTTAAAACTGCCTGGACCAATTCTGGTCCAATCAGGCAATTCTATAGTGTAACTTTAAAGCACTTTTAAAAATTGGAACCAGAATTCTTAAACTAGTAATCTGATCAATGGGGAGTCACAAGAATCCTGCGATCAGAACCATCTTAAGGTAAGATATATCCACAACTGTCTATATAGCCAAGACCTCGGTTGAGGTACTTGTTTATAATTATACACCTGAGTCTGAGGGCCTGGCTGAGGCAACTGAAGCAGTATGGGGTGAACGAAATTGCTCAAGCTTCAGAATGGCAGCAAGAGGATTCAAACTCCAGTTCCCTTGATCGATGTTCTAATCGCTATGCTACCATGATCCACGTTAGCTTAACCTTGTCGAGTTTTTAATGTCTAGACTGCCATACAATTTTAGTGTCTAAACTAAGGTATAATGCCATGTGGCTAAATCCTAGCACTATTGGTAGTGCTGAAAATGTAAAGAATGTGTGGCTTCATCATTACCAGTCCCTCCTTAATTCTATATCTGGCTCTCCGGCCAACACCAAGAAGATCAATGAGTGCTGTAGCAATGTACAGTTTAATGATCAAGTGATTGTTGACGTTAAGGAAATTCAAGATGTAATACAGCCGATACCTATAGGCAAAGCTCCGGGTTATGTTCAGAGTAGCAGCTGGCATGACTTCTTCGGGAAGTTTGTTCCAGTAATCGACGACACGATTTGTGAAGAAGTGTTTACGGATCTCTGTGTGGGAGTACATCTTCCTTAGCGTTAAGCTATGGCCCCTCAGATTGCTGCTACATTGATAGAAAAAATGCTCTGGGTTATTCCTATTTAGGCCACTGGTCCGCCTCAAGTCATCATCTTCAAAATTATTAACAGTATCAAATCTCTTTATGAGAATGCGCAATGTTCAATAAAGATTGAACAGGAAAAACATAAACTTTTAAGAGAACCCCAGGAGTAAGACAAGGTTGTATACTTTCACCTATCTTGTTTGGAATTGCCTTGGATTTTGCAATGAGTTTGACTGAGGAAACAAAACCAGCAATAGACTCGACAAATGGAAAAGTGCTGGGAGATTTTGCTGATGACATCTGCCTGTTAAACAGCTCTGTTGAAGAAATGCAAACCAAGACAAACTGTTTGTCAAGCAATGCCAACAAAGTTGGACACTTCATCAATGCTTCCAGAACTTAAGTCATTAGAGCAAACTGCAAAAAGCAAACAAAGTGTATAAATGTAAAGACCAAAATAAGAATTTTCAACAGCAATGTTACATCCGTATTTCTCTATTGCTCTGAAACATGGAAAAAAAATAAAACTGAAAGTAACAGGTTTCCAGACCAGATGCTTGTGCAGACTTCTAAACATTGAATGGAACGAATTTATCACCAACCAGGAAGTACTTGAAAGAACAAATGCAGAGCCAATCAAATCAACAGCATCGAAAAGAAGATGGAGATATTTCGGCTATGTCTTCAGAATGCTGCCAACAAGAACACCAAAACAGTCATGGTACTGGAGACCACCTGGAAAGAGGAAACGAGGACACCCAAAAGAAACGTACCAATGAACCATCACAAGAGAGGCCCCAACCCAGAAAATTAAGACACAAGAACTTGAAAGAATGGCTGAAGATAGAGATGGATGGCATCGATTGCTCTCTGCCTTGTGTGCCTGGTGGCACAGGGAGGGAGAGTAATTAAGTAAAGTATTTATTAAGGGAAAGATTATACCAATTCTAACAAATGGTATCCACTATCTTTTTATCATTGTTTTTATTAAATATTTTCAAGTTGTTCAATTCTACTTCCAGAAAAACACCAGTGCAGTGTAAACAAGTTGTCAGTGACAAGTCGTGAACACGTCGTAACCTGAAGATGGGCAAGCCAAGAAAAGGTGGCGCCACTGGCAGTAAGAGCAGCAAGACACATGCTCGTTCAAGACAACGAGAAAAAAAATTTAGTGAAGACCGTTTTGTGGAAGACCTTCAAAGTGCTGTGGAAGGTAATAAGTGCAAGATGGATGTTTCAGTTTTTTGGCAACGTGAGCAGTATAACTTTATCTTACTTTACATATCCTCTTCGTGGCCCACAAGGTTGCACTGCTCCTTCTCCAGTTAACTCTATCTCTTTGGCCACCTGTTTAGTGTCATATCTTCCAGCATTCTTGTTTTGTATAACTTTAAGAGTATGTATTATGAAGCAAAGAAGTACATCTAGCAATAATACAATGAGAAAACTGATTAAAAAATATGACGAGAGAACATATAAAATATAAGTACAATAAGAAAACAGATGAAACAAAAAAGTACAATGAGAAAGCAGATAAAACATGAGTACAATGAGAAAGCAGATAAAAGTGTTTTCAAAGCAACAACATTGTGATTAAAATATTTACAAACAAATATTTATTTATAAACAATAAAATATTACATATTCATGTAACTATATGAGGTCTGTGCACACATTTTATGTTCTCCTTGCTTCTAGAAGCAGAACGCGATGGAGAGACCATGGAAGGTGGCATCCCATTTAATGTGGCCTCCCAGTTTCCCTGTCGTCTCGCCATGTGGGACTTGGAACAATGTGACCCAAGAAAGTGTTCTGGGAGGAAGTTGGTGCGTCTCGGCTATGTGAAGACACTGAAGCTGCAGCAACGCTTTGGTGGCATCGTTCTCTCTCCAATGGCCACAAAATGTGTTTCATTTGAAGACAGGTGTGCTGCATGTATGTCTTGTTTGGAAAAATGCATGATCTTACAGGCCTTACTATTGCATGCTGAAGGGAATGTAATATATTACTATTACATTTCAAGCTATTACTATTACGTTTTTCATCGGAACTATTTTCTTTTGATTGAACTTTTAACCTACTTCATCACTTATATAGATTCAAATTAACTGATGGGTGTATAATTAATTAATTGTATAATTAGTTAAATTACAATTAATTAACTAATAAATTTCCCTATTAAATTAACCTCACAGTATTCCAGTCGGATGTAGAAGTTTCATATATTCATTGGAATGAAACAGAAAAGCAATGTCACTGTCACATAACACAGTCTGATTATGCAATAGTAGACCCATACTGCTTGGCTGCTGCTTGGTGGACAGATAATTATTGGCTCAAAGTTACGATATTTTTCACACTTGATCAATAGTGTGCAAGCTAGCTACCAACTGAGAAAAACTCAGAAAAGTTGGTAGAAGCCCCTGGATTTTGTTCAAACATTACCCAGCATGGCAGACTGGCAGCTAGGGTAGGGATATGGCAATGATTGATTGATCGATCGATCAATCGATTGATTCAGATTTTAAAGACAGTCTGTTTGGTGCTGGAAGCCTGGAACCCTTATCCTGCTTCAGTGAATGAATGAATAGGCCTGTGTGAAAAGGATAGATGGCTGGTAGACCTGGCTTCAAATGACAAAGTAGCCATGCAGCAGTCACACTGTCACAGTGTCTTCTGCTAATAGTGCTAAAGTTCAATCACTGTCATGATTCGGATACTAAACCATTTTATCACCACTGTTGGGAAATAAATAAATAAAACTGCATGTGAAAGTCTGAACATGATGCTTGTCCAAGTCCCAGTATGTCAAAATACATAATTTTTTGGTCTGATTATTTTCAATGAAATGAAATTTTTGTGTGATTGAAAGGTTCAATTGTAATAGCAAAGTAATAGCTCAATTACTGTTACTTTGCTTTCTATTACTATTACATTGCATTATGTTCCATCTATTACTATTACTTGAACAATTGTAATCGTTACTATTACATATTATTATTACCCCAGGCCTGTGATCTTAACATGATCTGCACGACATGACACCTAGCAAATGCTTACAAAGTGGATGGGTGACAACTGGTATTTTTAGACATCTTCAGTATAGATTTATGTGTAGTGCAGAATTCTTGGTGCATATATTTTTCTTGTGCTGCAGAAAGGATGGGTTGAACCCTTGAAGACATCCTATAATATGATATCTGAATTAGCGTTACTGATGTTTTCTTCTTCATCGTCAGACCTGTACAGTCGTCGGGGTGTGACACAGAGTCTTCAATCTGTTTTATGCTGTGTGTAGTAGGGTCATTAGGCTTTGCTTGGTTCATTTCTGTATGTTATCCAGCCAGTTTTTACTGTGTCTTCTCTTGCCCTCCATTGCATCTCCTCTTGCCCTCCAGGGTGTCTTCTCTTGCCCTCCAGAGTGTCTTCTCTTGCCCTCCAGGGTGTCTTCTCTTGCCCTCCAGGGTGTTTTCTCTTACCCTCCAGGGTGTCTTCTCTTGCCCTCCATTGTGTCTTCTCTTGCCCTCCAGGGTGTCTTCTCTTGCCCTCCATTGTGTCTTCTCTTGCCCTCCAGGGTGTCTTCTCTTGCCCTCCAGGGTGTCTTCTCTTGCATTACAGGGTGTCTTGCAGGATGGAGGGCAAGAGAAGACGAGGCCACCAGAGGAAACACTGGCTAGATAACATACAGGAATGGACCAACCAAAGCTATCCGACCCTACTGCGTGCACAGCAGTGTTAGAGTGACTTTTATTGTTCAAAAGTATGATATAGACGTTGGCTTTGTTCAAATGAAATTAAAAAAATTTAATGGAAAAAAAACATAATTTATTTGGAAAAAAGGATGCACTTCTGGTAGCGTAAGTTGTGCCCTTGTGTTAGGCACATCACATAGCAAGTGACCTAAAAAACATGTCATCATTAATTGCCGGTGACATGTGGTAAGAATTTTGCAAAAAATATTGGCCAACTTTGAAGATTTGAAAGGAGACTAGCATTTAGCTACCCACCAGTACTACAGTACTACCGTAATAAATGTACATACATACTTACATACGTTCATGAACTTGAAAACATGCTATGAAACAAACTTTTTCACCATTGTTCATGAACAGGCAGACGGTGATGCAACATGGCATTGCAGTTATTGACTGCTCTTGGGCCAAGTTGGAAGAGACACCATTTGGTAAGATGGTGAGCCGAGAGCCTCGTCTTCTGCCCTATCTGGTGGCAGTCAACCCCATCAACTATGGCCGGCCATGCAAACTGTCATGTGTCGAAGCTTATGCAGCAATATTCTACATTGTCGGTGAGTGTAGGGATGTTCATACAGAGCCAAGTAAGTCTTATGCGGTCATTTTATGCAGAATAATGCATTTAACATCGTACTATTTTAGGTTAGACATGTTTTATATGGTGTTTAATTTACTCAAATTTCCGTGAATACTAACATCATCAAGGGGCAGATCTAGGCTTGTTGGCAGGAGGGTCCCAGTCAGTTGTAGTCATATGTCATTCTACTTACGAACTGGGGTGGGGGGCACGTGTCGTTCTACTTGCATAAGGGTTAACATTAGCCGGCTGCTAACACTTCAATCTTTACATTGACACTAGTTCTGATGTAGGCCTGTATACGTTGTCCTTTATTGTAATATTTGCCATGGACACATGGGGGTCTAAGACCCCTCTCCATGACCTAGGGGGGTTTTGAGACCCCTAAGACACCCCCTGGATCCGCTGCTGATGATCTGATTGATATAATTGTGTAACACAGAATATCAAACTCATAACAATCATAATGTAACATGTGCACAGTAAATGAAATATCATGTTGTAAAATTAATCTAAGACATCAGCATATACCATATGTATGAAAGTACGATAAACAATTTATGAGTATCTATATGTATCTAGGTGTACAAATTGTTCAGCGTAATTTCACTGTGCTGAAATCAATGGTTAATTACCGTTATGTAGATGCTAAGTCAGTATGTTTTTATTTAAGAAAAATTGTTTGACATTCAACATTGAAACATTCAGTCGAACAAAGTCGGTCCCTCCATACAACAAGACGACCTGGGTCGACTGGACATACACATTACTGCTGCATGGCTCAATCTATCATACAGTTGACGCATCCTCCGTCTGGATATTGATGTAGCAAAAAGTAAATGATCCCTCTTTATGAACTGTAACAGTAAACCAAATAATGAATACTTCTTGCCACTGTCAGGGTTGAAGGAACTTGGCTCCGTACTTCTGCACAAGTTCAAGTGGGGAAAGACGTTCTATGAGGTCAATGAAGAAGCCCTGGAGATGTACGCTGCTTGTAGCGACAGTGCAGCAGTCGTCGCGGCACAGAAGCTCTATCTGGAGAAGATTACAGGTCAATAGGCAGATACTTGTCTCACAGTAGTACACCAGTTAATAACCATTAATAACTTGTTATGGTCAGCACAGTTATTGTACACATAGCATCTTTGTAAGGAGCCCCGGCATAATAATTTATTATTTATGGTATGTATGTGCAGTAACGTTTGGAGTGATGCTTGAATATGCATGTTGTTAATTGGTTACTTGCTATTGTAAAATATCTGTTCAACTGTATTAGTAGTTGATGGTAAGTACCATAGTTAATGTACAGGACTGTAATAATATTTGTGTTCACTATTTAATTCTTCCACTCTCCCCCCCGTCCCGCTCCCTTGCAGGATGGGGGCTACATCACTTAAATTAATCATTTCTGATCACTACATATAGCTGTATTATGTTTAAATGAAAACTACATTTATTAAACGGAAAGATCAAACTTAATAAAGTATTTATATAACTGATTAATTGATGAAAGGTTGTCATAGAAAAATTGGCTGTTAGAGACAAATGTATTCTTAACTTGTAATGTGTGATATACTTATTACGCTAACTACTTATTGCCATCCAAATACAGAATTCACTATCAGTGTGGTTTTTGTGCCAGGTTTGACTTGTTTTATTTACAAGATGATGTTGATCTTGCAGGTACTGCTGGTGCAGACTCAGACGATGAATACAATACACACAACCGAACATATGATCTTCCACCGTCAGACAGGTGACTATCCACTTCTGCCACATTCGAATGGTGTAGGGCAGAGCTTACACTTGTTAATGCATATTTAGATTATATTATCTATGGGTACATGCATAAGCATAAATCAGTATATGGAATTCGGAGTGGCTTATGACACAAGAGATAGATTGCACATATGTGCAACTCCTTGTGGAAAAATTGGTTCTTGCGCATGGAGGATTACATGCTACCAAAGCAAGGCCGTACAGAACAATGGAAATACTCTTCCTATTTCTCACATACTATAGCTAGGACAGCAGATATCGCAGTAAAAATATTACTGTATGCATGTTTTTGAAACATAAAATGTTGTTTCACAGAGCATTTTGCGTAACAATGTCTTTTTTTTCATTTTATGGTCTCGTCTTACATAAGCATTTTCACTCCATGACAGAGCATAAACCATCAACGACTCCTTTCCACTGGACACGGTTTGGGGCTTGGGCTTCCAGTTCTGTGCATTTTTAGATTGTGCTTTTGACATCTCTGGTTCAACTTCTCTGTGCCAGGTGTTTCTTGGGGTTCCCCTTTTTCTTTCGCCCTGAGGGTTCCATATGAGCACCTGTCTCGTGAGGTATTGTGTTGAATTCCCGAGAGCATGGCCTATCCAGCTCCACTTCTTCCTTTTAATTTTATGTATGCGTTTTGTGTCATTCTGTGTTTTTAGCTCCGAGTACGAAGAAGATAGTGACAATGAAGGCGTAGAGGGTGCACAAGAGTGTGGACATCACAACAGTGAAGACACGGGCGGAGACGGAACTGTCAGAGGTGCTGAAGCTGCCGCCGCAACAGACGTACACGGAGCAGGAGGCAGACAGACCGAGGTTGAGAGAAACGACCCGGCGTGACAGTGATTTATGAAAAGAAAATAAACTGCCAGGACGTTCAAACAATTTTCTGCATAAATTTGTCTGGTCACGTGCTCTCCAGATTACGTCAGCAGCGTCATGTCTACCACATTAAACAAGGCTGTTAAAATGTATAATGTATTCGTTTGATTGGTATATGATAGTGATTTTCGCATTTGTTGTTTCCATTCAAAAGTCCTCCTCCGTATCAGTTTAGATCGTCCGCGCTGTTATCCCTGTATTGGGTTACAGAACTGGAAACACGTATTTGACGTTAAGGCTGGGATCTCATGTCGATGTTGTACTATGTAGCCAGTCTAATTATTTGTTATACATGCAGGTCTCCTTAACGTTCCTAATTCGGTGAAATAAAAGGATATTCTTCGACATTAATATATTATATATGTTCGGCGTCATAAAATCCGTGTCCATAAATAAAACGTGTCATAACATTGTCGATCAGTATTTCGGAGCCTGCTGATTTGTCGCCAGGTATGGATATGGTTATAGCACAATGACGTTTTCTCGACTGTTTTGTTTTTGTGGACTACGTAATGACTGTCCGACACATGTTGCGCTTCCGGCAGTGATACACATCAGCGTTCCTCGCTACCGGAAGTGCAGCCCTTGGTCGACCGGATGTGCAATGTCGTTGATAAACACGGAGTAGTCGAACCGGAGACACTCGGACAGCACTACTGTCGCCTTGATGACAGCGTCGCCAAACACATCGTCGCCTTTCACCGCCAGCGTGTCCCGTAGCAACGTCCGCGTCGACTCGGCCTCGTTGGCAGTCATCGGCTCGCTGAGGAACATCGCCAGGTTGGCGTCTCCTGCCTCGACGTAGCGCCAGCGCATGACGTCCTTCGAAGCCATCACGCCCGCCACCAAAGGGATACCGTTGACGACGCGCGGCAGATGGCTGTGGACGTTCGGGGGCAGCGGGCCGGCGCCGTAGACGGGCCGTAGGAGCAGCTGCAGCAGGTAGCAGCGGCGTCGCTCCTTGCCGCCGTCGTCCGCTGAGTCGTCCGCGTGGCGACGCACGTGCTCGCTCGCCTCGCGCAGCGTCATCGTGAACGGCGAGCGTGACGTCATGTCCGGCTCAGTTGGATACGGTGACCGCGACGAAACAAGGGATTCCTGTGAGAATTTCGATATGTGTGAATCAAATTTAATTGAACCAGGTGTACACAATAACCTTACGAGTGCGTCTGCTGCAAGGGTCATCACAAGTTTGGTACTATGACCATGTTCGCCCACACGAGAAACACCCATTTTAGCAAAAGAAGGTAACGAGTGATGCTACTGGTCGTGAGATTTGATCGCGTTATCAGCCAGATAAACACCAAGGTTATTACTACAGGCAGTATTACGATCCAGTTAACACGGTTGGTTGATTGTTGGCGCCTCATTTTGCTTGGCAGCCACGTACTGGAAGGGTTATTATCTTAAGCGCGCCAGTTGCAGACCCTTGGGAAATGCTGACTACTAACTGGAAAGGCTGCGACGCATTCCAAACTGGCAGCAAAATGTAGACAAGAACTCTATATCAACCCGTACAACCCAACCGTCAAGCCAGTCGAGCTGTACAACCCAACCGTCAAGCCAGTCGAGCTGTACAACCCAACCGTCAAGCCAGTCGAGCTGTACAACCCAACCGTCAAGTCAGTCGAGCTGTACAACCCAACCGTCAAGCCAGTCGAGCTGTACAACCCAACCGTCAAGCCAGTCGAGCTGTACAACCCAACCGTCAAGCCAGTCGAGCTGTACAACCCAACCGTCAAGCCAGTCGAGCTGTACAACCCAACCGTCAAGCCAGTCGAGCTGTACAACCCAACCGTCAAGCCAGTCGAGCTGTACAACCCAACCGTCAAGTCAGTCGAGCTGTACAACCCAACCGTCAAGCCAGTCGAGCTGTACAACCCAACCGTCAAGCCAGTCGAGCTGTACAACCCAACCGTCAAGCCAGTCGAGCTGTACAACCCAACCGTCAAGTCAGTCGAGCTGTACAACCCAACCGTCAAGCCAGTCGAGCTGTACAACCCAACCGTCAAGCCAGTCGAGCTGTACAACCCAACCGTCAAGCCAGTCGAGCTGTACAACCCAACCGTCAAGCCAGTCGAGCTGTACAACCCAACCGTCAAGCCAGTCGAGCTGTACAACCCAACCGTCAAGCCAGTCGAGCTGTACAACCCAACCGTCAAGCCAGTCGAGCTGTACAACCCAACCGTCAAGCCAGTCGAGCTGTACAACCCAACCGTCAAGTCAGTCGAGCTGTACTGCACGTACCGCATGACATTGACGAAAACTGACGACACGACTAGAACAGTGCTCTAAGATGATCCTGCGTACGTCATATACAAAAAACGGCATGCGTGACGGTCATTAGGCTATGTGTTGCTCTTAGACCAGAGAAGAATACCGCAACAGAGCAACGAATGAAGATGGCCAGGAGAAAGTAGGTATGGGATAACAACTGGTGACACGGAAGAACACACTGGCGCAGACATGTGTATGCACGCTGTAATGGGGCGTTGAACAATACTACACGAAAAATCGAGGAATTGATTATCGAATTGAGACAAGCCGGTGCGGTGGAGTTTTCAATAAGTGCAGCTTCCGTCAATATCAGGCCTTGGCCACAGTGCGCAGGAACCCAGCGAAGCCGGCACATTTATTGAAAACATGTTCTGAGTCTTTTTCAACACTTTGCAAAACATTTCTGCTGGCTAAAATAATAGATTGATATATATATATATATATATATATATATATATATATATATATATATATATATATATATATATATATATATATATATATATATATATATATATATATATATATATATATATATACTGTATATTGGCATATAATATGTATAAAGAGCTTCCATACTTGTGACTTCCCGATCCGGTAGATGACCTTGTTTTACATCACGCCGACGTCCGGTCAGCTACAACGTAACAAACGAGATTCGTAAAGTCATTGTAGCGTAGAAATACGTTTGTCGTATCTGCACATGCGCACAAACAGCTATCCATATTTACGCATTTCGCCGCATAAATATGGATCGTCGTAGAATCATATTTAACATGATTGCCATCCAAAACAAGCTCCAGGCAATGTTTGAAATGAGGGGGGTCTGGGGGTCCAGGATCCCACAAGACAAGGGACCTCCCATAAGAAAGAAAAATGTAAGCTTGTTGGTCCCACATTCTATCATTGTACTGAAATAATTACCCTTCCGCTGTTGCGCCTGTTGCTGCGTGTGAGTCTACTCTGGTTCGTCTGTGCTAGAACTCGACGGTTTTCGCAGGACACGACTTCGTTATGTTGGTGGTTTAGCTGATTCAGTCAGCTCACTGTATTGTCATTCAGTTAATCCCTGTTAAAAACATCTTAAATAATTCTACTCATATCATTGGTGAGAGCGTGTTCTGTTGGGTATCTGCAGTAATGCCACCACCGAGTGTCTAGTTGAGGCACGTTTTTTCTTCTTCGGGGTACGAGTCAACCCTCTCTTCAGGGCTTATAGACTCGGTATGTGCACACGTGCTAAGTGCTGTAAGAGAAAGTAATAAAATATTTGGAAGAAAAAGAAATGATTATAGTGTGCGTGTAGAACTACAATTTGAGGATAGGAAAAGTTGATAGCGTGAAAACTGCAATATCAATTAATGTTGCAAGCTGGAGATCTTCTGTCTGAACATTTCCAGACTTGGTGCTGTAGCTGCGTTGGCTGGCAGGTTATTCCAATTGGCTATTGTACGGGGTAAAAGCTATATTGGATGAATTGCTTAGTGATTAGGGGGAGTTGAAAAGCTTCAGAATGCGTGTGTCGGGAGAGGGTCTCACCAGGGGTATAAGTTGGGGGAAGAGGTCCAGGGCGACTAGGCCGTGCAATGTCTTATAAAACATGACAAGGCGGATGTCGGTTCTCCTTTGTTGGAGGCTGCGTCAGTGCAAGTGTTTGATCATAGTGGTGACACTTGCTTCACGGTTGTAGTTGTTACAAAGATACTATGCTGCCCATCTTTGAACCATCTCTATTTTATTGTTGTACGTTTACGTGTAGGGTCCCATATGACAACGGCGTATTCTAAATGTAGTCTAACTAAAGTGAAATAAGCACTGGTTTTTATTTTTCTAGGCCAATTTGGAGATTTCTTCCTCGGAAAGCTAAGGATGCATTTGCTTTTTTTATGACACCATTTATGTAGCCATTCTAGGACGGTGCTTTATTTATGACCACACCAAGATATTTCGCGTTGTCCTTCTTTACGAGTATGTAGCCATGAAGAGTGTATTGTTTGTATTTCGGGTTACAGGATCTGGTTATATGGAGTACGCTACATTTCTGGGGATGGAACTCTATTTGCCATGTTTCTTCCCACTTGGCCAATTAGTCTAGATCTTGTTGAAGGGCTGTCGAGTCAGTACCATTGGATATTGTCATGTAGATAATACTTTCATCAGCAAAGAGTCGGACAGTTTATTTGAGGTTATTAGGTAGGTCGTTTATATAGATAAGAAAGAGGATGGGGGCAATCACTGAACCTTGTGGGACTCCACTGATAACCGGAGCCCAGTCCGAATAAATACCTTCACATGCCACATACTGTTTTCTATCCTTCAAGAATTTATTTCTCAATCCAAGTGTTTACAAGGCCAGTGATACCGTATCTCTCAAATTTCTGGATTAGTCTATGGTGTGGTACTTTGTGAAACGCTTTGGCGAAATACCTTGGCATTTTACTTCTCAGAATTACAGAGCACTGTGTCTGCAAGCGCATTACTCCAGTAACAATAGTTTAGACCACAATTTACAATTTTGTCATTTAGCAGACGCTCTTATCCAGAGCGACTTACAAGTACATTCAACCTAAGTTGGGTAAAATAACTACATGTAGCTATGGTAGCAAGCAAGTCTTTTCACAAAAATAGGCGCTAATAGCTATTACAGTACCTGAAAAGAAGATTCTTTTTCGGGGAGAGGGTAATGTTTTTAGGGGGCCCCAGAAGAGTCAATAGTCATTTCGAACACTGGCTCCAGGTTGGAAGTGTACAAAGAAGACGTTGGCTTATCGAGTGTCCAAACGAGTCTCGCCCTTATCACATCTCTGTAAACTATTTTTAATAGATTCACGCCAATTTCTCATCTCCGCCGTATAGTGGGCCCCCACTGTCGTAGCGATCCTGATATGCACTGCAGTCAAATGAACGGTAGTAGTGTTTACAGACCAGCCAGGGGACACTATTCAACATCGTAGTTGTCTGCTTGGCGTGAATTGAAAACGGTGAGTTGCAAATTTGTGTTTTATGCACTTTTCTTTAAAAAAAAATTGACGTATCTTACAAACTCCACTTTTTTTGCAAATGATCAACAAGGTATATAACCATAAATGTTGTGTATATAACACTAATCTATATTTAGTTGAATGAGCAATTTAATTTTGACGTGAATGATCGCATTGAAACCAAAATGGCGTTCGACCAATACTCTTCGGAAGAGGCCAAACCACGGGGCCCAATTTGGCCGCACGGGGCCCATTTTGGCCGCAAATGCTGAGCATATCATGAATAATGTGGTTACACCGTAGGCGTTGCCATAATGTATTAACATAATTATAGACTTTGTTAAAGCTAATTATTAATATGTATAATTGATCATGTAGATTATATCACAAACTTGTTTTAATTAGTTGATTAATTAATAATTACAATGCATTAACCAAGTCAACGCAATAATTTTTTAACTGGTTCCGTTACAGATATTCCTTCATGGGCGCGTACAAACGAAAAAAACGAACCACCAAACATGGAATGGTGCCAACATGCAGTTGGCTATCGAGGCTGTTCGCGGAAAAGACATAGGGCTCAAGCGTGCTGTTAAGCAGTTTGGGGTTTCCTGCTCCACCCTGCCACGAAGAAACAAGAGAGTGGGAGATGTTGCGGTTGAAGCAGAAAAGGGTCTGGGCAGATGTCGACCTGTTTTTTTCACCAGCGATGGAGTTAGAACTCGTTGCGCATGTCAAACGTATGGGGAGCATGCTTTTTTGTCGCAACTGAAGAGAGTCGCATTTGATTACGCAGAAGCAAACGGCATTCAGCATAACTTCAACCGCAGGACTGGCGAAGCTGGAAAGGACTGGTGTCATGACTTTATGGCTCGCCACAGTGACGATATTTCTTTGAGAAAACCCGAACCTAGATCGGCATCTCGCGCAAGAGCATTCAACCAGGGAGCCGTCAACGCGTTCTTCGATCTACTGGAAACGGTGCAAGGCGCAAAGAGGTTTACCCCAGATCGTGTCTACAATGTAGACGAGACAGGAATAACTACCGTACCCAATCGATAATCTAAGATAATCACCAGTCGGGGAAAGAAACAGGTTGGTTCACTGTCGTCTGCTGAGAGGGGACAACTTGTCACGATAGAAATTTGTGCTGCTGGATCATTTATGCTACCATTGTTCATCTTCCCGAGGAAGAAGATGAAAGACGAGCTGATGGACCCCGCACCCCCGCGTCAATCGCAATAGCGCACGAAACAGGATGGATGCAATCCCACATATTTGTGGCGTGGTTCGAACACTTCCTGAAGCATGCAAACCCATCCGACCGAAGCAAGATCCATTTCTTGATCCTAGATGACTACAAAGCGCAAACCAACAACCTGCCTTTCATCGAAATGGCTCGAACCATTTTGTGACAGTCATCTGCGTACCACCGCATTGTAGCAATCGCATGCAGCCACTCGATGTCAGCTTCATGAAGCGACTGACGACATATTACACCAGGCGGTAGAATGTTGGCTACAGTCCCACCCAGGTCGAGTTGTGTCAAACTTCCAAATTGCAGAATTGTTCGGAATAGGATACGTCCGTGCTGCTACAATGAGAACAGCAGTGAACGGCTTCCAAAAGACAGGCATATGGCCGATTGATTGCAACGTCTTCGACTAGCACGATTTTGCTGCCGCTCAACCGACTGACCTCGTACGCCAGCCAAACACAGATGCGTCACCGATACACCGTTGCGCCACCACGTGACCGAGACACCGATGCGCCACCACGTGACCGAGACACCGATGCGCCACCACGTGACCGATACACTGATGCGCCACCCCCTGACCGTTATGTCTGCGTCGCCACCGTCACACCGGCAGGCCCCGCACATTACAATATCGGTTGTCTCATCGGTACCCAAAATCAGCCAGGTTACAGTGCGGAAGGCAACAAAGGGGGAAAGACCTGCATCATTACGGGCAGCCCATACAAGACCGCACTCGAGGCCAAAGGGAAACTGGTAACCTGCCCACAACCAAGCTCAAGCAGTTCAAAGAAGAGAGGGCACCCGAAAGCTGATAAAACAGCGAAGAAAAAAGAAGAAGAAGGAAGACAGCGACTCTACGCCTTGTCTAGACTGTTCGGAATTATATTCCAACAGCAGAAGAGGCGAAAGCTGGGTGCAGTGTGGGGATTGTGGCCAATGAGCACACTGTGGGTGTGCCGGATAGGAGCATGGCGGGTTTATGTGCAAAATTACGTCGACGATTAAGTGGCATCGCACATCTTTGCGAGGGGGCCCACTTTGGCGGCCATGTTTTGTTCAATAAAAAACACATCTGACTTATAATATTTATTAAGATGTAGTAGCAATATTATGCATACACGTAGTCAAGATACTTAACTGGGCAGTGTAACACAAACTAACCGTTGTTGTACAAACATGTCAAACGTAAGTCAAGGGGCCCACTTTACCCGATCTTCCCCTATGTCTTCTACTGGTTTGGACACTAAAGGCAGCATCATCTGCGCATAGAAGCTCTCTATTATAGCATGTGTTTGTTTCCATCTTAGCTTTTAGTCTAGGTGGCTGGTAGAATTCTCCATCACAACGAGTGATCATCTTAATAACCACTTGCTGGCAACCGAATGCTGGGGCTTGAACACATCAAACATCACTCTATCAGGGATGATAATTTTCCGCGGAAACATGGAATTCCGTGTTTTTACTTGTCCAATATTATTTTATTTTTTTAGATCAGTGCAAATCCGTTCAGAATTTTTTTAAAGTATGGGGTAGAAGTCAATTGTGTGGAAATTGTGAAGGCGGCAATAAATCAAAATTTATATAGTTGAATTAACCTCGGAATGTTCCAGAATCTCGAGGTTTCAAAGTCGTTGATTGGATGAACGAACTGGGTAGTCCAATCGGATGATACCGTACAACTGCTTCGGAATTTATATGTCTAGCCCGTTTGATGGATCTGTGCGATCGAACGAATGCGCAATGGAGCGCTTTATTGGCGCACACATCGAAGGATTTTGAGTTCTTCGTTTTATGTTTTTGTTGGCCCAATTAGTCTGAAGAAACCTTTGTGCAAGATATCGACATTCTAAATCATAAACAATTATTTCATCGATTGAGTGCAGACAAATTGTTAGAAAAGTTGTTTTTGAGGGAAACAAAAAACAATTATTATTTCGCCAAAAATCGGATCGTTGTCAGCGCAGCGCCATCGGGCATCGCTGATAGCGCCCAACATCGACGCTGCAGTAAAATGGCGCTCTTCCACCATCTAGTGCTGCAGGTGGAACCTCCTTTGATGATAGATCAATGGTGGACGAACGTTTCGGAGGCAGGAAAATATCCAGCCTTATGCAAGATTTCATTTGCCATGTTATCGTGTTTCCATGACCCTCAGGTGGAAGGAAGTTTCAACACAATGGGTGATGTTATCAATCCCATGGCATCCCTGCAGAATGAATGTCGAGACCTACAGTGCAATTCACACTGTGAAATAAAAAAACTGCCATCGAGAAGTTCACTAGGACATATTACCTACATGAGAAAGTTGACACTACACTGTACAGAAATCTGAGAAGTTCTGCTGCCAGGTACAAAGCCCACCTGACAGAAAAGATGAAAGAACAGGAGGCAAAAGAAAGACTAAAGTTACATAAATAAAAGCTTCAGAGCAAGAAGACAGTAAATATGATTCTAGAGGAAGTAGAGAAGAAAGTCAGACTGCTCCATACAAAGAACTTGAAAATAAGACAGAAATTATCTGCAATGGCTGCAGAAGCGAAAATTAAGAAGAAGAGGAACTAAAATAGAGTCACATGCAGCTGTATTGATATGCATAAAAGTAATGGATGCAACATTTTGGAGTGAACGTTCTGGACTTGTACATGCATATATGTAACCTGACAACACTTTGGAGTAAACAGTGACATATGTTT
The DNA here is from genome assembly GCA_033239005.1 of Lamellibrachia satsuma. NCBI lineage: Eukaryota > Metazoa > Annelida > Polychaeta > Sabellida > Siboglinidae > Lamellibrachia > Lamellibrachia satsuma. Next base: position 7,094,280 of record BSQZ01000023.1, read on the forward strand.
CTTCGGTTTAATGCTTTGGATTAAATGTCCAGAACTGTCATATTTGGAACTTCTATGACTTACGAACAATGGGATACTTATTTCCTGCTGGTTTTCCGTGTTTTTTTACAAACTGCATTCTCAACCCTGCTCAGTCAGTATCATTGCATAACACAGATTAGACCATTAGCATGTGTCAAAACATGGTTGTAAATAATAATTTCAATGTAATTGTTAACCCAAACAATCAGTGTGATTGCATTAATGTGGTTCTGTTCTGTCCGATGCATGCGCCATTGTAGCAGCTGTGTTTTTTCGTTCTTGGAATATGACTTTGTTCACCTGTAGCCATTGAGTTTTTCACCATGAGCCAAGTTGGTGATTGTTGTTATCATGAATTAAGCTGCTGATAGGCGCGCGCATGCACAAACAGACAAACAAACACGCACGCACACACGCATACACTCCAAAATTGCCGATTGTCCGGAGTAACAAAACATTTAGTCAGAGTCTAGATTGCAGATTACTCAGAGGCCGCACTTGGTTTTGTTTGCAGGGAGCGTGCACAATATCAAATAAGATGGCGTCGTCGTAATGGTTGATGAAATCCCAGTGAAGTGAATCTTCAATCATGTGTTGTGTAACAGGCGTGAACATTAACCGAATGAGTAATTGCTTAAAACGGTATACATTTCCGAGTAAGCTGCATATACATGATATATATATATATATATATATATATATATATATATATATATATATATATATATATATATATATATATATATATATATATATATATATATATATATATATATATATATGTATATGTATATGTATATGTATATGTATATGTATATATATATATATATATATATATATATATATATATATATATATATATATATATATATATATATATATATATATATATATATATATATATATATATATATATATATATATATATATATATATATATATATATATATATATATATATATATATATATATACGGCTTACTGGCTGGCCGCTGGCGAAATTAATCCGTTGTAGGTATAATTCTCTGATGGTTACTGCAAGTGCTGAACTCACGAATTGAAACTCGTTCAACATGCTTTATATATCTTCACACGGACACTACCTTGAAGAATGAATAAAATCGTATTCCGTTGTAAATACGTTAGCGTGTCACCAATCGTGCTGTAAAAGTATTCAAAATTATGGCATTATTCCAGGTAGCGAATACTCACAGGCACAAAAGTGTCACGGCGGATCAACAACCCGAGTCAACAACACCCGCGCACAAGCAGGATGCGCCGAACACAAGAGGGCGAATACGAAATTGACTCCGTCAATAATCTCTAGCGAAGTCAACCTCACAACGCTGCCAGCTTTTCGAATAATAATGATTGCTCTGGTCAGGTACACTAAGTAGTTGTGTTATTGACAGTGGCGAAAATGACTGCTGGCCACATAATAGGTGTATTGATACGCCTGAACGCAATATGTGTATGGCAACTCTGGCCGTGCGCTGTGGATTATCCAATTAAAGCTGTCGCTGGCGCGCGCGAGGACATTCCAAGTCTTGTGAGCAGTGCGGGAACAACGGATATAACCCGCGTTTACGACGTGAACCCTGCGATTCGGGCGGGGTATCCCTGATCGGGTGTGCGAGGACGTGCCAAGGCCTCCTGTGGCGGTGCCGCGTAGACTGACAGGTGGTCGCGGCCCGTCTTCGCTGGGCCCGCCGTCCGATGGCAGTCATGCTACCGTCGATCAACCATGCGAAACAACCGTCGGCGACATACAACTTCAGCGCGCGCGCTATGCTCACGCCACGACCCGCGCCACAATGGAGCAGTTTCACGGACCGCCCGGCACTGTACTACCCGCACCTGAGCTTCGGTCGGCCGTCCGCCGACATGTACAGCCCGCGCTCGTACGCCGGCGTTTACCCCGCGACCACCGCCTCGTTCCCTGGGCAGTTTCGCTCGCCACGGGCCGTCGGAAAGCCGCTCAGCAAGCCGCGGTTCTACGGCGTCGAAGCCGGCATCGCGTCCAGACAGCGATACTACGCCAGCGGAATAACGGGGTTCTTCCCACCCGTCAAACTGCGAACATCGGCCCTCGAGCTTCCAACGGCGGCCATTAGAAGCACCAGTTACATCAAACTCAGGGATGCAGCTGCGTCTAGAGTGAGTTTTCGTTTTCTGTATGCTGCGTAATGTCTTTTTTACTATAGGAGACTCCACTGGAGTGATTGGTGGGTACCGTGATATATCGGTATTCACTCTAAGTTTGCTTCCTCTTGGTCTATGCAGTACATAACAGTAAAACCTTCTACAGCGTATACGTACAATAACGTGTGTGTTTTTGAAGTGCAACCTTGTATAATAATTGTTAACCCTTAATTCCATGTGTATCCCTTGTTCGTTGTGACACCTATCGCCGGGATGACCAGTGACACATTCCCCAGTTTCCTCCAGAACCAATAAGTTCAAAGACCGTTCTGTGTCTCGGCCAAGATACAGTTGTTTCTGCGAACCGTGATCAGGTCATTTGATTTGATTTTCAACGGGTTTCCATGATTAATTAAACTTTAATAACAAGCATATCGAGAAACCGACATTCTAAAATAGTCGAAGTGACTAAGGCGTTCATCGCCCTCTTCCTTTCTAGCACTCAGCGCGTTCTGGTCTGTAAGATAAGATAAGATAAGATAATTCTTTATTGTCTCAACAATGAATTGAGAAAATATATGTTCTGTTTACCAGAATCTGATGATCTTATGAGGTCTCATTTAACTGTCAGCCTTCTCAGAACATTACCCCAAGTCGACCTGCTATGCTGGCACTGAGGGTGGTCACTGCCAGGGTGCATGTCGTCCTCGGTGGTTCTTTTACGTCCCGACATTAACGTTCGAGCCACAAAGATACCTTTACCTTATCCTAGTTTGTGTGTGTGTGCGTATAGTTTTTTCACTGTTACACTAGGTAATTGTCAGAGATCTTAGTAGGTCGACTACGGTGCCTCAGTTACTAGTAGGCCAGTCAAGTTATTGTCAAAGGCGCTAGTTATTTGTTAAACAGTGTGGCTGAGTCTTCTAGTTCCGTGAGGTTTATTATAATCCCACTTTACAACTATGGACCATTTACCGCGTGCATACTACTGGTGCTACACGACGACAATCGATTAACAAAGCTTATGTGTGCCAATATACAACGAACAATGTCCCAGCTCAAATATCCCTGTACAATACAACACATACAAGAACATTTAAACTGCGTCGAAATCACCGGGAACCCGAGCCTAGCAGCGCGTCAAGACCCAACGGTTAGACAATCTCTATACTCAGTGTACAGTTGTAACAGGTAAACAAGTATGTTCTTATATAGCGCGGTGACAAGTCTGTAGGACCGTCCAATATAAAGGGCGTATTATACTTCACCACATGACAGACCTGCTTATTCCAACTTAACTTCTCTCTCTGGGAAGCATTAAGTCACGCTGCGATGACTGCGCGAAGACTATTCGTTCACATATCCACCACTGTCTATAGCCAGGTACTCTTTTATAAAGCGGAGTGAACAGAAGTAGCGATGGTCCGATGTGTTAACCACTACGTGTACAATTGTACATGTTATCAACAGTTGGAAGAGAGCTAATTAAGGGGGAAAGCGATGTCCAAAGGGAGGGTCTTCAGGTGACGTCAACATTTTATTACAATTAATGTTGACTTGGCGCTGGGTTGCGTTCGACGGACCTGGCGACAAGTCACGTTGACTTGGCGCTGGGTTGCGTTCGACGGACCTGGCGACAAGTCACGTTGACTTGGCGCTGGGTTGCGTTCGACGGACCTGGCGACAAGTCACGTTGACTTGGCGCTGGGTTGCGTTCGACGGACCTGGCGACAAGTCACGTTGACTTGGCGCTGGGTTGCGTTCGACGGACCTGGCGACAAGTCACGTTGACTTGGCGCTGGGTTGCGTTCGACGGACTTGACGAGGCGACCGGAAAAACTCTGGTTTCGACGTTTGTCTAAACTCTGATAACAAAAAAGCAGACCAAAGATGTTGTATCCGACAGGGAGCCGAGTGAGATAAACAAGAAGGCGGTATAAATACCCTTGCCAAACAATTTTGCACACGTTGTAGTTTTGTGATATCCTTGAGAGCAATCATGTGAAAGTGCAATAATCAAGTCTACTGCTAATCAGAGCGTTTGTAATAGCTTTGGCGACAGAAATAGAGAAAAACCGACGAACACGGCGAATGTCACGACCGTCAAAACCCAGCAACGACAGATCAATGAACTACATAAACACATGACCAATGGAAGCTATCATCAGCCACAATATGTTAAGATGCGTTAAATGATCGCACTCGGCTCCACGGTGCGCGGCTGTTGTTAGACTTGGATCATTATTAAAAGCTGGTTCTTTCCAAGTGTCTGTTTGGTCAATATTGCAGTGCAGTGTTTGATTCTAGTTTTGAGCGAATTTACGTCTCAGCTCTTATTATATCTTGGGAAGAGTTATTTCACGAGTCTGTCACTGAATGGTGAAGAAATTGTGTCACGTAATACTGGGACATCAATATATATATATATATATATATATATATATATATATATATATATATATATATATATATATATATATATATATATATATATATATATATATATATATATATATATATATATACGTGTGTATATATCTATGTTTATATATATATATATATATTAATATATATATATGTATGTGTGTGTGTGTGTGCGTGCGTGCGTGCGTGCGTACGTGCGTGCGTACGTGCGTGCGTGTGTGTGTATTTAACGTTAATAAGTGTTCTTTGGTGATATTATAATATTTGCAGTGGAGAAAACCAATGCTTGTTTACATCACACTTTCCACGGATACATGTCCACACTACAAACATACCCTCCTCTAGTCTTTCTGTAACGCAGACATTGTAATCCAAGTGCGTTTGGTTTGTTACAAACAGGCAATACGTCTTGATAGCATTCGTGTTGATCCGTGTCGCACAAGCTCTACTAATTCCTATCTCTGTTGAGTAGCGCGAATTAATAGTGTTTGAATAGCTGTTAGACCGGCCATGATCTTTGTTTGCGAGTAGACGCCATTGCTGGTGGACACAGGACGGCGTCTTGCGGCAGCAGGCGGAGGTTATTGAGCAGCCCGGTTGATAAGCTTCATTAGTGCACAAATGCGCTCGACATAATTATGGTAATAATTTTATATTTGTTATGCACCACCGATAGTTTGTCGTCTTGATCAACATTGGCGCATTTAGACGTCTGAAGAGTTAAGAAGATGCTGTAAACCCACATTATACAGGATACAATTTATGATTGCCGACAGTCGATTACTATTAATTTGTCCAGTCTAGGGTTGATTACTGTTTCGTAGCTAGCATCATTAGTTGTGTTTACTGAAGTGTGTGCGTTGATAGAAGGTGTGATTCGTAGATGTCATCATGTATGAAGGGTGAGTGCGTGCGTATATGCGCCGTTTGTGCGTGCGGTCGTGAATGCGTGCGAGCGAGCACGCGTGTGCGTGTTTCAGTATCTCAAATCGTGACAGAGATATTTCATCCTAATTAATTTAAGGAGAAGTAGGCCTAGATAAATTAGATTATTAAATGCAGACGAAATGGTAAACTAAATGATAAATAGAAAGTGTTCAGTATGATGCCAGAAAATAAAACATTGATAAAAATACAATACAATTAGATAGAAATGCCATGTTATGGGGTCATTCCATGTGAAATCAACCAATGGTCAAACATGTATTTACGTAAATTCTAACCAATGACTTTCTGCAAAAGAACCATGCAAAGTGTGTATGCAGTGCCCACTGAGGTAAACAGTGGGTATGTTATGAGGTACCTTAATTTGAGAAGTTTACAAGCCACATATCTTGAATTTGATGAATATATAGATATATTGGTACAAATTGCTAATGCAAAATGCAAGAATGATAGGGAGTAGGACAATGGGTATACTGAGTGCACGAAAAGTCATTTTGCTGAAGATCAACAACAGCACGTACATTCATGAACGCGTGTGCGTGCGTGCGTGCGTGCGTGCGTGCGTGCGTGCGTGCGTGCGTAAGTATGTATCTGCTAGTGTGCATCGCAGGTTTCAGCGTTGCAAAGTTATGAAAACGAGTCGGTAATTGTTATTATTATTTATCTGAGCCATTGAATGATTGTTAACATAATAAAGATATATAACACCTGTTGTAGCTTGTTGTTGTTGTTGTTTGTGTTGTTTGTATGAGATGATTGTTTGATGATTTCAAAACCGACAACATCGTTGTTTTGGCCTACAAAAAAACGTCACATACGAAGGGACCCAAGTGTTTTAAGCTTGAAGGAACCCAGGTGTTGTAAGCTTGAAGGAACCCAGGTGTTGTAAGCTTGAAGGGACCCAGGTGTTGTAAGCTTAAAGGAACCCATGTGCTGTAAGCTTGAAGGGACCCAGGTGTTGTAAGCTTGAAGGAGCCCAGGTCTTGTAAGCTTGAAGGGACCCAGGTGTTGTAAGCTTGAAGGAACCCAGGTGTTGTAAGCTTGAAGGAACCCAGGTGTTGTAAGCTTGAAGGGACCCAGGTGTTGTAAGCTTGAAGGGACCCAGGTGTTGTAAGCTTGAAGGGACCCAGGTGTTGTAAGCTTGAAGGGACCCAGGTGTTGTAAGCTTGAATGGACCTAGGTGTTGTAAGCTTGAAGGGACCCGGGTGTTGTAAGCTTGAAGGGACGCAGGTGTTGTAAGCTTGAAGGGACCCAGGTGTTGTAAACTTGAAGGGACCCAGGTGTTGTAAGCTGGCAATGAAAACAAATTAGCTTTGTCTTTCTGCTGCTGCTAGAATCTTGTTGACAGTACATTACTTTATCAAAGTGTGAAGTGTGCAACAGATTTTTATTGATTTCTGAAAACGGTGTGTGATCTGTTACTCCTTTTTATCATCGCTGACATTTGAGTTCTACGATGTCGATTGGACTTAACTTCATGAACAATCCCTCGTTGCCCATCAAGTATCCTTGCCAAACATAATATTTTTTTATGTTTCTGTGATTGAAATACTTTAAAAGGTCAGAATAGGATTTTTTGTTTTAGCCATTTGTTTGGTAATTTCACAACGTGAGACACCCATCCACCACACATATCCCCTAATGTCTCTGTAGTGAATTGAACAACTGACGTTTAATTATTAGTTTCATGTAAAATAATGGTGGATGTACACTTTCACACTAAAAAACTAATTTAAAAAATAAATGATTTACTAGTTCGCGACACTTTCGTAACGAACTTTTGAGAACTGGTCAAACACATTGCAGCAGTTGTATCCAAAATGAGTTACTGTTCCTTGTGTTGGATATTTCAACCAACTGTACGCGTGCGCACGCATGCGCACATGTAAGCGTCGTTTATTTTAACGATTGCCTTAATCGATCCACTGGGTAACAAGTAAAACAACACTACGCATACATTCTGTGGGGCGAGACAAGTAGCGGTTAGAATGTCGGGCTGTCAATCGAGAGAACCCGGGTTCGAATCCTCTTGCTATCGTTTCAAAGCTTTGTCAATTTCGTTCATCCCACGTTGGCACAGTTCATCCAGCTGTATAAATGAGTACCTGGCAACATACAGAGGTGGATATCTGAACGAATAGTTTTCGCGCAGCAATTGCAACGTGGCTGAATTCTTCCCAGAGAAGTCGAAATGGCGTTGGAATAAACAGGTCTGCCAAGGGTGAAGTGTAAAGCGCTTTGAATAGCCCCAATAACTGGATATCGCGCTATATAAGAACATACCTTTTTACCTTTACCTACATACTACAATAATCGCTTATTAGTACCCACAGAGTCAACGATAAATTGTCGTATTTCAAAGTAGCTTATATCTATATCGTCCCATTTTTAATCGTAGCTGATGCGTCGCCCTATTTACGGTTACGAATCGTTTTCGGTAGCTATTTGTTCTATACCCCCAGCTATTTGTTCTATACCCCCAGCTATTTGTCCTATACCCCCAGCTATTTTCTCCATTTTGGTGATACGACAAAAACATTTATCTCGCTTATTTGAAGATAGAACTGCCTCTGTGTTACTCGTGCGGAAGGACATTGACAGTGACTGTGACTGGTAGCAAGACATTAGCAGGTACTGATGGCCAATATATCCAGTTTACTCGGTAATTGTTGATCCATCTTTTGGAGCAGTGGTCAATCTGCGAGCGACAACAGATGCACTGTCATGACCTTTCATCAAAGCTCAAATCGGGATTGACACGAGTCTAGGTCGTTGTTTCTAGAATGTCGCTCGTCTAAACGCACATACACTTCCGTTGAGGCAAACATCTCTCGAGTAAACGATCCTTTAGCTGTGTTCGTCCTGCTGTTGTAGAGGACGCCACCGTTCATGTTGGAGCTTGCGCCGGAGCCACCACAGAACACGCCCGACCCAACGGCTCCCACCCGCGTCAACTCAGGCCGCTCGTCGCTGTCGAAGCCGAGCAGTGCCCGCAGTGCGCGGAGCGCCGCCTCGCAGTCAGACCGGCCTCCGGTCTACCCCTATGTCAACCGGCCAGATACATGCGATGACCTCAGGTAAGAAGGGTGTGTGGCAAGGGCCTCAACATTCCAACCGTTTGGAGGGCCAATGTCGCACCTCCCACTTACGAGGGATGTGTGGCAGGGTCACAATTAACCTCCCTTCGCCCACCTGTTTTAAAGGGGGGGTGAAGCACTCGAACAACCATAGCCCAAACATAATAACATACCATTTACAGTATATATCACCCTTATATGATGGGCGCAACGCCACGGTAATTTTGTAATATCCTTTTAAACTTTGCCATTATCTTCGCTGGGCGGCGCCATATTGCTCTGCGGGGGGCTCAGCGGCAGAGTGGTTTGAGTACGAGCTCCTGGCACGGCGTTCACACAGTAAAAACCTCTCGGAAAAACGGCCGAAACGCATGGAAAATCGAATAAAAAGAAAACTGGTGTACACTGGATGGCTCCTGGATATATCAACTAGTACTACAAATGCAAGGAAAAAACTTTTGATCGACTTCCGAGGAAGAATTTGCAGCGGAAAAGGTGGTTGCAAATGCGGAAATTGCCGTGTCCGCCAGCCGCAGGCACTGCGAGTGACCACTTTTCCGACAAAAGACTGTGATGAGCATGGACAGACGGAGGCCATCAAGATGTCATTCTTGGTCAAAGACACCGTTCCATCTTAGATTTTTTTTCCGCATATGACCATGCATCTACAGACTATTCTGCGACAAGGAAACGTCAGATATCAAAGGGCAGAGCGATGCGCAGGAAGCGACGAGCCGAAACCAGGTTAGTAAATTGGATTACCGTTACCATTGTGACTTATCACTACGATTACAATATAGTTCCACCCCAATAAGCACAGCTGTGCTTCAACGTCAGCATATATATAACCCACAGTAAATCGAAATGTATGAATACAATAAAGTGCGAGTAACTGTTAATAGTTTGATATAATTACGAGTGTTTTCCTATCCGCCGATTTATTTTCGACGTGATCAGACGTACCGTCAATACGTGGCCGTACTCAAAACAATAACAATAACTCAATAAGTGCTACAGGATATACTGCAGCCTTATAACATGGGCCATGGCGTATGTACTAGGCAAAATTATTCAAGAAAATAATTTTATATTATTTATTGACAGTCATAATAAGTCTCATACTCCAGTGTTTTAAATACCTAGAGAGCAAGCAGCAAGGGTAAGGCTAAGCCTAAGGGGGTAGATGCATGGGAGAAACACGACCAAAAGACAGTATAGACTATAGCGCAACAGAAGCCTACTGTTGCTGTTTACATTTCAAATTCTTTATGGAAATATTTAAATATACAAATACTTTCATTGTGATTAAGTGCAAATGCAGTTACACAAACTTTTTAAAAGTATTTAAATATTTAATAAAATGTATTTCACCCATGCAATGTCTAGCTGGAGAGGAAACTAACTAAGGCATCGTCATCCACCCAGTTGAACACTGTCAGATTACATGTCTGCTTTCTATAATGACACTTTACAATTTCTGTCTGAATTCTTGTGACTTGACAATAAGGCAAAATTATATAAAATTAATTTGCTTTATTGATCAGATTAAACCCCACATGTAATAACCGGAAGTTCATAAAGAGATGTATTAATTACATTTTATTCTGAGTCGACTGATAACACTGTAATGAATATCGTGGGGAGGGGGCAACTATCGGCAACCCACAATAGTATTAGTACAAGCTATACATATGAAGGAAGTCTATCAGGCATGGGGTCAATTCTGTTTTGTCAATTCTAAAAAATCATTTCTAATTCCGCCTTGCAAAAATCAATTCCAACTGTTAAAATCCTAGGCTAAAGAAAAATTCAAATCCAATTCGTTTTAACACAGTTTTATATGCATTTACCATGGAGAATTGGAGTGACTCCATTTTCCTATAAAACTGGATGCACAAGCCAGAGTTGTCAGAATTCACTTATAACTTCACCATGGAAATTACTACTAGCATCTGAGGAGGTCAGAAGCTATGTTTTGAGTGTCATTCCTACACCAAGAAGGGGGACCAACAAGATTACTCTTCAATGGGAGTGAAGCCAGCGTCGATCCTGATCATGCAAGGGTGCTGTGGTCACTGATTTGATCTCCAGATCCCGAATGCGATCAACAAGACTGCCTGCAACCATGATGGTGACATGGCACCGATAGAAGCTGCCAAGGTCGGTGAGGACCTGAAAACTAAGGTAGCTAATACCAGGGGCACTCCAAACCAGCTGATCTCTGACTCGTTACTGTCCACCACTGTTTGTGGAAGCATCACCCCAAGAACCCATCTTCCACCACTGATCTGACTATCAATGATACCTGGAAGACAACTGGTGACAAGAACATCTCATACACACTCCAGGGGATAGGCCATTGCATTAGGCTAAAGTGACTTTGACTTGTCATTTAATGTTATGTTATTGTAGCAATAATGATAAAACTGCAAACTGATTTTCACTTGTCAACTATCATAGAAAAAGGGGCAGATGTCCGGGGGGGGGGGGGAGCAAATATGCTAGGAGTCAGATTTATATTGCTATCAGTGGTGGTATCATAAATTTACTGGAAAGTTTGAGTCTTCAACATCCTAATCTCCAACATGTATTCTCCATGGGGACATTTTTAATTACTACAAAGGGCAAACCCTACAGCCACATGTAACAGCATTGTACAGATGACCAGTGACATGTTTATTATGGGAAACTTGTGGGCTGAACATTAGGCTTGGATAAACAAGGGGCTGCATTCAAGTGGGGTAGGCTTCCTAAAAGCAAGGTCATGTCTAACCAATTTCTTATGTTTTCTAGAAGAAATTACAAAGTGGGTAGATGACGGGTCACCAGTTGTCTACTTGGATTTTCAGAAAGCTTTCGATAAAGTGCCACATCAAAGATTGTTATTTAAACTAAAAGCCCATGGTATAGGCAATTATGTAATCAACTGGATAGAAAAGTGGCTTACACACAGAAGACAGAGAGTAATAGTAGATGGTGAGATTTCAAACTGGAAATCTGTTTTGAGAGGGGTACCACAGGGATCAGTATTAGGCCCTATACTGTTTTTAATATATATATAAATGATTTGGAGGATGACATATCTAGCAAAGTACTCAAATTTGCAGATGACACAAAAGTATTCAGAAAGGTTACTAATGATACAGATAAACAAAGTTTACAGGATGATCTAGAAAAAATTGTTAAATGGTCAGAAAAATGGCAAATGTTATTCAATTTTGGGAAGTGTAAATGTATACACATAGGACATGTAAATATGGACGAGGAATATAAAATGAGGGATGCTGTACTAGGTAGAACCACACAAGAAAAGGATTTAGGAGTAACATTTAATGCTGACATGAAAGTTTCAGAGCAATGTGGGATTGCTGCTTCGAAAGGAAATCAATTTCTAGGGCTAATTAGGAGAACTATCACGTATAAGGAGAAACATCTAATTGTACTCCTGTACAAAGCAATAGTTAGACCACATTTGGAATATTGTATTCAAGCATGAAGGCCATAAAAAAAAACATAGATAAGCTAGAAAGAATACAACGAAGAGCAACTAAAATGATTCCAGAATTAAGAGACCTTAGTTACGAAAGTCGCTTATTACAATGTGGTTTGACAACACTAGAGACCAGGAGACTAAGAGGAGACCAAACAGAAGTGTTTAAGATAGTGAACGATTATGAGGATGTTGATAGGAATATGTTCTTCAAACTTAAAGAAGGCAGTAGAACCAGAGGACACAAAGCAGCATTAGTTAAGGAGCAGTGTAGGTTGGACATGAGAAACTACTCTTTCTCACAGAGGGTGATAAATGAATGGAACAAACTGCCAAATGATTGTGTTAATGCTAGTAGTGTGAATATGTTTAAAAATAGAATTGACAGATATCTGATAAGGGCATATCTCTTTTTGATGCAAATGCTTGATTATATTGTTCTTGGTCACAATGTTTCAATACCAGAGTAGACAGTGTTTACTCTGTAATGTTGACAACTTCCTGGCTGTTACCAGATTCAGGGTGACATGCTAATAGCAAATATGATTTTAAAAGTAATATAAATAAATATAAGGGTAAATATTAACAGTATCAAGTCAATAATTCCAACAAAATCAATTCCAATTCCCAAAAAATAAATTTAAAAAAAAAAAAATTCCAATTAAAAAAAAATTTAAGTCAATTCCAATTCCGGAACTGGAATTGAGGGCCAGTTCCAATTCCAGAATGGAATTGACCACATGCCTGAAGTATATTCATGACAATATCTTGTCTCTGTGTACTACAGCAACAGTCATGAACAGTATAATTGAATTGAAACAAGCTTATGTCTGTGGGGCTTTTGTCCATGCACCATACTATCTAGCAGATGCTTTCAGTATAATACCTAATAATTATATATATACATATATACACACACACATATATATATATAATATATATATATATATATATATATATATATATATATATATATACGTGTGGGCAGGTATGTGTGTGTGCGTGCAGCATTTATAAGATAAAGATGTCACAAACATAGATCTGCATTTGGTCCAATAACAATATTCATGCATTATGTTATCTAACTCGAGTGTCAGATATAAAATAAGGAACCCCATAGAAAGTGAACCTATGGGTCCATATTTTGTTATGGAATTTGGACCCCTTATAGAATTTTGACCTCCCTGGCCCATTGAAAACAGTGGAATGTTGATTAGATAATATAATGCACGTTTGAGCTAAGATGCTACAATTTTGGTTACATGCGTTTGGTTATGTTACCAGTGGCATTCATCAAACTGACCAAACAGATTCATTAAAAACATTAAGAGATCAGTGAAAGACCCATTGGTTGAATTAACATGGCTCCATGGGGAAAATGCTTTTCCTGTGGTTGATTACTTTATACATTCTATATGACACTGGCACTCTTATATTCTAAAAATAATATATACAAGGGAAAGTTTCTCACATTGTGATTCACTTTTATTATGCAAAAGATGAATTTTGTAAAATTTTCAAGTCACTGTATGTGTAATCTTTTCAGATGAAGGATTCACCATTGGTTCGTACAAGTACAGATACTAGTTTTGAAGCATCCAGCGCTACGGGTGGTGCCGTCAATCTTTACATTACGGATGTCACCTTTAGTGCCATCACTGCTACTACTGCTGTGGCACCACATACAACTGATGCTGAATTGCAAATCGATCCGGTAATGATATTTCAAGTTCGACACTTCGCGAATACTGCTGTAGTCACGGATGACATTTTTGCATCAATGAACTACTCCTATGTGAAGCTTCCATCAGATTCAGTGAGAACAAAGACATTGGTGCAGATGATGCACACTATGTGATAACAGCGACATAACCGAGGGTGACTCAAGCAGCTCCGACACCTATGAGAAAGAGAAGAAGTTTGTCATTCGTGAGAAAAACTTATGTCACTTTTCTGCACCTGCCACACACCAAACAGCCATAAACTGTGACACAGGTTGTACTCATGTCTGATCTATCAGCCAAGGTCTTTCGGATACTGGGGTGTCTGTCAGAGGAAAGGATGCTGATTTCTACCCCTGGATAAGTGAAAGGTGAATTGAATATGTTAGGTGTATGTGTACTATCAGTCAGAATAAGTAGTGTATTGGTGTATATTTAGTGCCAGTAGTTTATTGGAACAGATGGTTGGTGTGTAAGTACTATCAGTCAGAACAAGTAGTGTATTGATACATATGATTGGTGTACATTTACTGTCAGTACAAGTAGTGTAGTTGGTAGAGAATGAGACGCTTGGTTTACATTTGCTGTCGGTAGGAACAAGTGGTAGATTCAGTCAGAACAAGTAGTATATTGGATACACATGATTGGTGTACATTTACTGTCAGAAGACGTAGTGAAATGGTGCAGATTCCAGAATGAGATCATTGGTGTACATTTACTGTTGGTAGGAACAAGTAGTGTATTGGTATGCATGATTGGTGTACGTTTACTGTCAGTCAGAACAACTAATATTGTTACACATGATTGGTGTACATTTACTGTCCAATCAAAACAAGTAGTCTATTGCCATTGGTACAGATGATGATGGTGAAACAGTTAAATGCCTTGGCTTTATAAAGATTAATTATTTCCTAAGCTAAACTACCAGTATATTTGATATGTTGTGGCAATAATGATGTGTGTAACTGTGATATCAATGTTCCAGGTTGTATTTCCCTGTGGTAGAAGTCACTGTTTTTAGTCAAACAGTTAAATGCCTTGGCTTTATAAAGATTAATTATTTCCTAAGCTAAACTACCAGTATATTTGATATGTTGTGGCATAATAATGATGTGTGTAACTGTGATATCCATGTTCCAGGTTGTATTTCCCTGTGGTAGAAGTCACTGTTTTTAGTCAATGGTTTCAGTCATTCTAGTTAGCCTTATTTCTTTGGTAATTGTTTTTCTATGTGAATAAACTGTTGGTATATTTTATGTTGGTCTCAATATAAATGAAATTGTGTGTGCAAGATGCTGCAGGTAACATTTTTTGTTGACAGAAGTGGGATATGGATAAGGAGGCATTCACATCATTCAGTTATTAATATTTTAGTGGGAATTTTTGTAGTTTTCCAGGTTGTTTTTCGACCTGCTGCATACTGTGGGTGCCTCACAATTTGTCTATATCAGACTATCAGTACACTCACCTGTGTCAGGTCAATCTCCATAGCTAAACTTTCCATCAATTCAATTCGGTTCAGAATAGACATCACAGATCCTTCCCACATTGCAGGATGGGATTACTTGTCTTGCCTTTCCTGAGCCTGAAATATAATTTGTCAGGGTTAGTTGATAGCACTAATTCCATAATTACCATAATAGTTGCAAAACTGTGAACGTTAAATACTGTCAGTAGTTAATTATTGTTATTTAAATGATTACATTGCACCAAACAACAAGGTGTTGTGGTGTGCTATTAAGAGAGGGGTGATTACAAGTACGAATATTAATGTAATCATGATTACAGTAATTATTGCAATCACAATTACTAATGTAGTCATGATTACAATCATTATTACAATCACAATTATGGTAACATCTAAGAATATATATATATATATATTCACATAATGAATTAAATAAACCCTCATGTTATTATTGTCATCAATGTTATTCAACACAAAATCAAACACAATATTAAAATACAGTCACGGTACACTTCATTAGATTAGATACAAAAATAAAGAGAAGAGCCTGCTTGCATTGCCATTGTAGTTCTGACCTCGCCCTCGGGCTACGTAAAAGAAATATGCAGAAAAAATATGATTATTAAAATGGCAACGATTCGATAACAATTGAATTACTGACCTGCCAGCTATAGGGCGAATCAATGAGTCGGCATGCAAATCATGCAATGACAGCAGGCCAACATCTAGCACCGCTCTGTTTGTGCATATCAGTACAAAATCATCGACATCGTCTTCGCCTTCGTACGGTGATGGAAGCACCAACGCGGTCGGGCACACGGTGCTGCATAGCCATAGCCTAGCCCTAGGCATGGTAGCTTCCTCGGCGCAGCATGATGACTCAACGTAAACGTGCGCAGACATCAGGACGTAATTTCCACAGGTTCACCACATCACATTACCTAGTCAGGAATCGTTGACAGTCAAAGCGCTGTTGTAATTTTTCCTGAATCCAACGTCAACAAAGGCGAAGCCGACCTGGAGTCTGGAGGGTGACTCGCACACTCGGTGACACTTTACGACTGTCAACCGTTGTTTCCGTGTGGCCTGTCGAACTAGACTCTTCGTCTGTGGTTTCCATTTCTCCAAAGATAGACTAAACTATTACGGAAGTTCAGTAAACCACTAATCGCTAGTAGCAGATCTGGTAAAACTGTCACAAGCGATGCATCCATCTTGTCAACAAGTAAAAAATAGTTCCGGTATTCCGTTATCGCATATTCTCGTTGGTTAGCGTCTCGTGTGTTCGAGAAGTGTGGCGTTTTCGACGATTTTTTGCGTGTTTTGTTGTAATTTCTTTAACTTTTTTATTTGGAACGAACAAAAACGCTATTTTGTTGACGTGTGTAAACACTTGTATATATAACAGAGACCCATATCTTTTTTTTCGCTCCAGAATGCCTATTTACGAAATAAATCGCAAAAAATCGAAAATTTACATTGATTAGATATACGCGACTCAAACCACTCGTTTCGACAACAAGATGGCGATACGCAGTGATGTATTTTGTCGATTTTTGTCTCGAACAAAATCAGTTTTTCAGTTTATCTCACACATTAGCAGGTATCTGTCACCATTAATGCATAGTTGGATAATATATATTTAAATATACGGCACAACACAAAATTGCTTCAGTTCCCCTTTAAGGCCAACCTCCCACCATTTTACAGCCAACCGCCCAGCTGGGCATCTCCATATAAAGGTGCAGTTTTTTTGATGGGATCTTAACAAATTTGTTCTAAGCGATACTTTAAGAGGGGGGGCCTCGATATTGATACAGAAGAGTGACAAGTGACCTCGTCGCTTCGTTCGCGTTAGACTGTCCAACGTTCGGTAATATTGTGAGACGCATCTCCGTCTGCAAATTCTAGATACGTCCCTCAAAATTATTATTTTTGAAATGGTATTCTCGGGAGCTAACGATTACGTTTGTCGGTTAGGGCCGCAAATTATGTTCGCATCAGCGGTTAATTTGTGTGCCTTTTCTTGATCAGTTTCCTGCCTCGGCCGAAGATGATTGTGTCACGTGACAACCCGTGGGTGTTCCGATACAAGGTGAAGAAGAACATGAACGAACTAAGCAAGATCATGGCGAGTCGGCCACCACCACCGCCGGCACCATCACTCGCTGAGTGAGTCGGCCTCCACCACCGCCGGCACCATCACTCGCCGAGTGAGTCGGCCTCCACCACCGCCGGCACCATCACTCGCCGAGTGAGTCGGCCTCCACCACCGCCGGCACCATCACTTGCCGAGTGAGTCGACCTCCACCACCGCCGGCACCATCACTCGCCGAATGAGCTAACCGACGAATGCTGTCTTGCCCGGCCGTCCTTATTAACCAAGGGCTGCTCGACAGTCCTACCTCGCTCTCCGTCCAAGTCACATCTAAATCTGTATAACTCTTCTTAATCGAACGCCGTTGTCGTCGTCTTCTTCTATTATTCATCTCCTTCCCCCCATCCCTCCCTGCCTCCTTCCCACCCTCCCTCTCCCTCCCTCCCTCCCTCCCCCCTCTCTCTCTGTCTCTCTCTTTCCTGTATCTCCTCTCTCTCTCTCTCATCTATCCCCACCCTCTCTCTCTCTCCTCTCCTCTCTATCCTCTCTCCGCTCTATCATCTATCTCATCTCATATCTCTGTCTCTGTCTCTGTCTCTCTCTCTCTCTCTCTCTCTATATATATATATATATATATATATATATATATATATATATATATATATATATATCTCTCTCTCTTGTCAATTCTCCCACCTCTCTCTCCTCTCTCCTCTCTCTGTAATTGTATGACGTCACTAGTGTATAAGTGGTCGGAGTCGACGAACGACTACAAAAGGACTTGAAAAAAGACAGGATACAAGTTCGTAAACGTGACATAGTTCACTGTTATGTAAGCAGCCGTCGCCATGTCGTGCTGTCACTAAAACGTGTGCGATGTAGACGTATTTCATAACAATATAATAATTGTGATATTAGTCTGAAATGAAAAGTGTCTCAAAATGTGGGACTAAATTGTGTATTTCAGCCCAAGAAACTGGATGGAGTTAGATATTGGTGTCACCGAAGCATGTATCGGGAAAATTACAATGTGCACATTAACATGTGATAAGCCTGCAGCAGGGTTACACATAGATGACGGGAGATTCGCAAAAAAATCAGCGATAGCCAACTTTCGGTGCTAGTTACGATTGCAGCGATCTGCACTTGTACAACAAAATGTAGATAATCGTGCGATTTGTTTACACCATTGACAATGTAATATTATAGATTGTATATATTAGCAATATAATGTGAGTGTAAAACATTTATTATCCGCCGTGTATTACTACTAGCGGTTTTTTTCAATCACTTTGTGCGCTCGAGAAGTGCTGCATGGACATTAATAAAAATAACTGTTTGAATTACTGTATATTGTGTAGGTGTATAGCACTCTCTAAAGGAGTAGTTTGAATTGACGATTTTTAAAGCAGGCGCGTCATGCAAATGTTATATTTTGTACTTCTGACAAAGGCTCGTTGTTAGATAATATCGTTGGTGTGGGACCTACCGTATGTTAACAAGTGTGCTTCTGAAACGAACTTTAATTTTTGCATACAGGAACCCTCCTTTTTTCATGGTCAATGTTCCTAGCATAATACAATCCTGACTGCGATATTGTATGATATTAAACGTGACGTTTAACTGGTTACGTTGTGTTGGTCTTAGCTGTGTCTGATAAGGGAGATCGGGGCTGTTACAATTTTCAGTTAAAGTCACTTTTTGTTAAAAGTATGTTAGATGCATTATTTCTGTCAACGTATACATTAAGTGTATTATTCGTGTTAATAAACTGTACCATACCATTGGTATTCCATATTGTAGTTAGGTAGATATGTAAAGTTTCCCAGGCGTGGTCGACTATAACAACTAGCCCCGTAAGCGGAGCAAGTTGTTACATCATACGGGGCACGTTGTTACAACAAAGAACGTGTGGATCACAAGGCACATATTACTCTTTCATGTTACTGTTATTACATTAATTGGATTATACACAATACATCTTATACACAGTGTGCATAACAATGTAGGTGTTCACAGCTTCATATGTTACGTTTTTCATGTTTAGTTACCGAAGGGGACTCATTCCCCGGATTCTTACATAACAAACAATTGTCACTGGAATATGAATTATTGAATGGAGTACGAAAAGTGATTGGAAATATATAAATTATGTAAAGTAACTTCTACTTAACTGAAGGATACACGCACGTACGCAGTCACGCACACAGATCCACATTTCAATGAATCGTGCAATATTTATCAATTGCTTAAATAGGGCTTTGTCATAAACATTTTACAAGACTTAACAAGATTGCCATCCAAGACAAAACGCCCAGATGGCAAGTGGACAAGGAAGCTATTGGCTTATCGAGAGTCCAACCATTCGTCATCTATGTGTAACCCGCCCTTCTGAGATACTTGTTAATTTTGTTTGACGCTGCTAGCATTAACAGCACTGGTCATAAACCAGCACGCTAGGCTTCACAAGTGACACAAAGCATTCACACGTTGTGGTTAAATACGTTTTGTTCCTTCAGTCATTGTCAGCACACAACTCGCTGGCTGAGCCATCGGTGCGGGCTGCCCGAGCGTTGTTACAGTTGTAACAACTTGCCCCAATACAATTGTAACAACTTGCCCCAAACACAATTTGTTTGCAATTGAACGCACATGGACGAGTACGAAGACATATTCCGTTTGTTCGAGCGAATATTTTTTTTGCCTAAATGACATTTATCATGGGTTGCAATGGGAACACTAACACGACACACACTGTGCATAATACTATTTAATTTTTATACATATTTTACAACATGCTGCACCTGTACTATTCAACGTACAATTATACATTACTATACAGAGAACAATTTGCCCGAAACGCGATATTGTGCGTAATACTGCAGTGTCGCCTTGTGTCATGGACGTTTACAGCTGAAAAGAAGGCTGCTGAAAAAGAATTATTCGGGTACATTTATATTAGCGACGATTCATCGACCTACATCTTGTGTTGCTACGCGTCCGTTGTCCAATCTCAGGATGGGCATACAACTTGATATATGTGGCTGAACAAACCATTGATGACATATAATGTGGCATATGTGATTTAAAACTTACTGTGCGTAAACCCAACCTCGATGAACATACACGATTCCAATAAGTTACGTTTACACAACGGTATAGCTGTACTGTTCTATAGCCCAAGACAGCAAGGCGATACTGTCCTCTCCACCTGCAAATGGGAATCACAGTGATAGGTCGTAACGGAATATATTATGCCAACATATAAATCTTAACGTAACGCACGGCGTAATACCAAATTACGTGTGTCCATACGAGTTACGTGCGGAGCACGCGCGATTCGTAACAATCACAGCAATGCGGTGGATGTAACAATCGTACGTAAGACTTGGTGGAACGGTTTACGTGCGTGAACCACAATGGCATGACTGCTCCGCGAACGCGCGAGCATTCAACACAGGGATCACTAACTGCTACAACGTAGGATTATTATACAGACCACCCTCGACACAAGACCGCGGATTCGTTCATGCATTCCGCAACGCACATGCACGCATACACAATTCACGGAGTTCGCACGGAAGGGAGTCCTTTGCTTGGTAGACAATTCCAAACACAAACACAACTTTGCACGATCAGCTTATTAATTGTTTCACCCACAACAGACGGACTGCAGCGTTGTTGTGCTACACACGAATAAATTAACTGACTGAAATATGCACACGATTTCCACTTCGCAACGTCTTAAATTAATAGCAGCTACGTCATTTTCGTAACACTCGCGGTGTCCACGTTGATCGCTTGCCGTTTGATGAATAGGTCCTTTTATGACTGACGCACGCACATTACCTTCATCGGGTCTTCTTCACACTTATATTTTCACATAAATACAGATTTTGGTGTTTTAAATTAGTCATCGAAGATATGCTCTGGTACTTGATTTCCATTCTCTCAAAGTTCGATTAAAGAAACATGTGCTAGCCATTTCCCGAGAATAACCATCGCACGTCTTTTTGCTTCACGACTTCAAGAACAAGGAATTGGGCGAACGATTTTTTCGCACGACTGGTGGATGCTCTTCAATGCGAATATCTCACAACAACGACACTATCGTAAGTCCTTCAAGGGGTTATCTCGGCAAGACACGCATCATTGAGACGGAAATAAATGCTCCACCACGGCAGTCCTTCAATGGTGGACCATCGTAAGACATTGTTCACTACCACGATAACAACACTTTCACAGTTTATGGTGGGAAACAGTTCTACTACACATCAGCACGTTATCTTCATAATAACTTCGGCACGCCTTGTCATTTCGTTTGTGATTGGTACCACCTTGCAATGTGTCTGGGATGGTATGAACCTCTTTGCTTGGTATGTATCTCTTTGCTGTGATGATAGTAAAAGGAGACCTTAAAATCTCGCGTGTATCGCTTGAGATGGTACGCAGCGCGTTGTCTTGTGGGAACAAACGCTATCTCGAAATCGGTAGTATACGTAGTTGGTCTAAGATGGCCCGCTGCACTTCGTCGCAAATATCGTACACAACATTTGGCATATCATAATTTACGCAGTCCATCATCGAAACTGTAAGAAAGGCGTTCTTGGATTTCGGGGTATCCTCGAATATAAAGGCATGCGTCAAATCTAGCAATCAACGATCACTTTGGGTGGCATTTAAGATGAGATCACGGCAACGAACGTTTTCTGTGAGCTCTCACGTAGCTGCGATATCTTCAGGTAATCTCATGACAACTAGCAAATAATCCGAACGGTAAATTAAATATGTACACTAGTCCGGAACACTACAAAATATTCCTACGGCAAAACACGATTACTTATTAACTGGTGCGACGAGGAACGAATCGGCCTGTTTGTCCGAGTGCTGAAATGACACAGCACGTAGGATTTTTCCAGACGAACGTATCCTGGCAAAACGTCACAAAGCCGCCTTCGCCAATCCTGGGTGACGGCCGGACGGGCCCCTTCGCAGCTGTAAGAGGAAACTTGGCAAACATTTACAACAGACATTGCCAACTCGGCGCTTCGTCGACGCATCAAATGAGAAACGGTGAGCTGCCAACGAAGAACAACGATCGACGGCTGAAAAACAGCGCCGCAACCATCATTCACCCCGACCAGGCGACCAGTCGGAGCCGGGAAAACGGCTATTTCCCCTGGGCGGCCGCGGCGCTCGCTTTGCAGTCGATCTTTGTCTGATCGGCATTAAATACGACCCCCATCTCACGGAGGAAGTCCATGCACGGCTCCCGCGCCGCGAAGCCCAGCTCCGACTGCAGGAAGTCAACGGGCAGCAGCGGGCGAAATCTAGCAAACACGACAACAACGGGTTAACGTCTGGAGATGGCATCGCCAATTACCGCGTGCTTATTTACGTCTACCCGCCACCGAACTGGGGAAACTTACCTTTCGAATGTACCGGCCGTTAGTTAAAACTAATAACTGTCTAGTTAACAACACCTACCACAATAGTGACCTCCCATTCTTAGTAAAAAGTTGTAATAAAAGTAACGAAACAACATCAGCATTACTCTAAGCTTCATGACTTACCTTTAAGATGAACTCGTTAAAACATTTATGGTTTGCACAGTTCCAACACCAACATACTTAACATAATGTTATTAGACACAACATAAAAGTAAAATGCGTCGTCATGAATAAAGCAACATTAAGTACGTCAGATAACCCTGTTATGCAAACATACAAAACAGTACAGAAGCAACAGACGTGCATTTCATTCACCAGACGCACGCACAACCAAACACACACGCACGCACACAATCATGTCCACACAAATACTTATTGACACTGTTACACAATATATGACACAGGCGCGCACATATTTTCTCACACAAATGCATTCGCACACACATCGAAAAATATATACATACGACTTCAGGATGAGCTTCATGGCAGCCTTTCTCTCACGCTCGACAAACCAATCGATCAAGAAACCTGACATTTTGGGAGCTTTCGCATACAATTTGAAAAACCTGTGATAATCATTTAGCGACCACGCTGAGCGCAGCTGAAGCGCGAATCTAATACAATCGTCCTCCTTCATGCTGGCGGTCAACGACGCCATGACAGTGGAGATGTCTGGTCGCATTGGTCAAGGATTTAACAAGATATTTAGTTTCCATGCCTATGTGTTACACGCACACACCTTAGAGCGACTGTGTGTGTACAATCCTTTCTGTACAAGTTATAATACTTATTTTAACCTACCAGATGTATATTTACATACTAGGGGTATATGCAAGTCAGTATTCATAGACATTTTCATGTA
Organism: Lamellibrachia satsuma; assembly: GCA_033239005.1. Taxonomy (NCBI): domain Eukaryota; kingdom Metazoa; phylum Annelida; class Polychaeta; order Sabellida; family Siboglinidae; genus Lamellibrachia; species Lamellibrachia satsuma. The sequence goes on from BSQZ01000023.1 coordinate 7,117,977, forward strand.
GATGTGATAATATCACCATCTAGAAAAACATAACATCCAACTACAACAAACGAATGTGCTTATTATTACGACTTTGGCATTTAAAATTTGTTTACTAAAGGTCAACAACAGGGCCAAATGTCAATAAATATAAGTCATTGTTAATTCAAATAATAAATATAATATAAGTAATTGTTAATCCATATAACAGACCATCAATAAATAAAACGCTGTATGCATTGCGCTTATTTCCAAGTTGGTTACATCTCATACAAAGGATACCAAGTGTGTTACTGACGAACATGTGGTAGAGGAGGCGATAGGCAACAAACTCATAGGTACTGTTGCTGTGATGACCCTCCTCCGCAAGTGCTTTCAGCTGCGTCTGACATTGGTTGAACTCTTCGTGGTCACCCTGCAGTCAACAACTACAGGTTGTTTTGCCATTCCTCGACTCATAATTACATGGAGTTCAGCACTATATATCATGTGCTTAGCAGTTTATAGCTATAGCAAGACTTTTGCTATAAACTGCTAAACACATGATATACATTGCCGAACTCCATGTAAATATGGTTTCGCTTTGTCATTTCACCCACAAAGAAACATGTTTCAACTGTAACTTCCACAGGGAAAATCCATGCTTTAATGTTTTATGACAGGAAACAGCCTTTATTGTTGTTAGTCTCACTACAGTATATGCAATGCCGAAATGCACGACTGCACATGGAATGTACAGGGATTAGTTAGTTGGCACAAATGGTACAACCAGGAGTACATGAAATCTTACCTTTTCCAAGGCCACCCTACCATGAGTCTGGTATACATTTACAGTGAACTCATCCCGGACACATTGGATCTACAAATGCAACATAAATGTATTACAAGAAACCTGACCAGTACTAGCTGATCAATGTAATTTAAAATGATTTTATTTTAAATGTTCCCACTTTTCAGCCTGTTTTACAACTGTTATTATTATACAACTCTAGTTATTTAGTGCCTAAACGTTTATTTGTTGCTAATAAATATTGGCACAGTAAACAATTAGGCATACTATGTATGATTTCATTAAACAATTTTTTATTAAAATTGACAAACAATTATTTATTATATCGACCCACACTCAATTTCACTCTGCATTGATTACACTTCTATCGTATTTGGGTAAATAATTATTATTATAATAATGGGATAATCAATAATCACCCACACATAATCACTCAAAGGTGTAGTTTTAATCCTGAACAGCACAGACACGTGTAAAATTAAATTTCAGCAAGAATATGTCATCTGCATATAAATCCTATACATGTGCTTCTTTAGCCACGAGTCTCCCAGATTATAACACACACATTAATGAAAACGTAAACGTACATGCTATCTGTAATCTCAACCAAAAATTGTGACCCAGAAACTGCACAATCTTCCAACACAGGCGACATGTCAACCGTACCGTGAGGTCTTGGCGGATGGACTTGAGCTGCTCGCAGGTGTATCTGTAGTTTTGTTTCTTCTTCCAGTGTTCCTTCACCATATGGAGGGAGCGACGGAGCACCTCTACTGGCCGCACAGAGGACGGGTCAGGTCGCTGCAGGCAAACCACCACAACAATTGACACTCTTGTCATGGAAACGTATCATATTGCATGTCCAACTTTAATCTGCAACTAGCACGAGTGCTGTATCCCTTTAAAAATCAATACACGCTGTACAAAACAGTCCCTTTCCAAAAGATAGTCTTATAATACTCTTATACTATGTGTAACAGATTTACATGCATATTTCTTGTACATGGTGTACTAGCCTTCAGTTAATTTCTTAATATACAAACTACAGAAATCCATTTAAACTTCTGTAAAATAGAAATATAAAGAAACATTTTGATATTATTGTATTGTTGCTTACAGCAGTGAGTCGCAGGTATGGTTTCTCTAGTTCCATGTTGGTACCGATGATTGTCATCTCATCCCAGTCCAACTCTGTGTCACTGTCCACCTGCTGCCAAGAGAAATTTGTCAATTTGACAGGCAAGGCAACCAAACCATGTAATTTTTTTTCTTTTATATAAAATTCAAATTAATGTTTAAAAATAAAAAAGGCATTTTGTACAAAATCTTAGAAGCTTTAGCACAACAATAATTTCCCGAAGATTGCCATAGTCACGAGAATGCACTTCACATTTGACAAAACATAAAAATTCCTCACTATACCAGGAAGGCAAAATTCCATGACTTTTCCCAGAACTGTGTGAACCATGATACGTACATTCAGGGTTCATACAGAAAGCATAAAGAAAAATTCAAGAACATTCAAGAATCAAGAAAATTTTGGGGAAAACAGCACTTTTTCAAGAACGTTTTCCAAAGCGACTGAATGTTATTTCAGAAATAACTTTAAAATATTAAATGTTTATTTGCAATGCTCGATAGACTGTTTTCTGCTTGACTAAATAATTAGTTTATTTTAAATATTGTACAAACTAGAGCATTTGTCATCTGTACTCAAATAGGTGCAGCATATTTACAGCTTTGTTAATGTTATTAAGCAATGCCTAGCAATGAATTAAGAATAAGTTACCTAAATTTAGCCTAAATGCTGAAGCTGCGGCAATGCCATAACTTTCTCCAGTGTTTTCGAAACATAAATGCCATAATGATTTAAAGCACTGGAGTCTTTCCACAAAACGTGTTTTCATATTTTTCTACTTTGTAAATATTTTGCTAAAAACAATTTTTCTAACAATTTGTTTGCACTCAATCAATGAAATAATGAGTTAGTTATTCAGAATATTGATTCCTTGGACTAAAGTTTCTTCAGATTTTTGTGAAATTACAAAACTGCATTAAAGAAAAAATTTTGCTGCAATCAGTACACACCTTGAATCGTGCTAACTTCTGATCACTAGAGCTATCCTTCACGGGGTAAATTTTCATCATATTTATATCGCTCAACATCCACACGTCTCACATTACAATCATCATCAGCTCTCGACAAGGCGATTATCAACCATAAACAACGAAAATAAACAACATGTGCACGGACGGCTGTCTTCCAGACCATCGGAGAGAGTTCATTTGATTAGTTCGTGTTTTGATGTTGCGACATCTGGTGATTACGACCAAATTTTTTTATTACAGCTTTGCAGCGGTCTTCTCAGGGAAATTCTCGGCCGCAATTAAAAACTTATTAAATATAACTGAAGCAATTTACCACAAGTACAAAACATGCAATCACTGATAGTTGTTGGTGCATTCACATAGCAACACATAAAATATGTTTTCAGGAACATGAATTCAAGAACATTTAAAGGTACCTGAGTCACAAGAACATTCGGGGATCTGTGCGAACCCTGGATACACTTCTCTTTCTTAGCAAATAAAACTGACTATTTACCTTGAGTGAGCTGTTGATCTGCAGTGTGAGCGGCTCGGTGCGAGACCGGACTCCTTCAGAATCAAGTGTCCCAGCAAACCTAGCTGCACGACTGTTTAACTTCTGCTGCTTCTCGGCAGAATTGTGAGTATCAAAGAAGAACATCTTCTCTCTGTGGAAATACAAAAAGATGTACTTGTGAACTTCAACAGAGTGGACTTTTTCAATAAAGCCATTCACAGTAACCTAGAATTCTATTGAACAGTTACAAAAGTTCTAAAGCTGCGGTTCTCTGTGCCACACAGAGCCAAATTCAATTACATCCTGACACAGCATTCAATCAAGTTTCAGCTATGCCCGGGTTGAAGCGAAACAAAAGTTATACGTAAGAGCAGACCTGGTATAAATTCAGAATTGAATTTGAATTGAACTGATAACAAATTAGCTTGAATTTGACCAAAACAGAAACAGATTTGAATTGAATCCCGCAGTGAAATGAATTGATTGAATTAAAAAAAAAATGGAAATACTACATTTTTCAATATACGTTTACATGTAAAAACAACAAAATGTGTTATAATTAAGTTACTCTTACGATTTACTTTCACTTAAAATGAATGCTGTAATATTCACTGACAGATGCTTGAGGTTGTGCTTACTGCTCATTGAGTATGTGAGACTGGGGAGAGGGACACAAACAGTTTTTGCATAATGTGTGAAGCACCTCTTGGAGGTTCCATTCCTGTTTGTGCAGCTATAACCCTGGTGAAATGAGTCAATCTGGATTAGGATTGTTTGAAGTTGTTGTTTTAGGTGAGCAGTTAAAAGTTAATGACTTCTAATATGCAATGTGTAACTTCACATTCACATATTACTGGAAACTGCCTGTTACAGGGTTTATCTCAAAGAACATGAACAGCTTTTTAAGTTGATATACTACTTGATAGTAACTGACTCTTGACAGTAACTATTTATATATATATATATTTCTTCTGTTTTTGTCAAAGTTGGTAATTTGGTATACCCATGATGACTTGATAGTAACTGATTACTGGGTATATATATATATATATATATTATAAATATATATATATTATATATATAAATGTATATATATTCTGCTGTTGCGAATTTGTAAAACGAATTTGAATTGAATGGAATAAAATGATTTGAATTTGAATTGACCACTGGTTACACGTGTAAATTTGAATTGAAAAAAATTAACTGACCCCAGTTATACTAGGGACTGACATGTTTACTGGGCAACCAACAGGCGTCTGGCAGTTCCAAGAAATTGACTCGGGTGAAACGCATCACGTTCCTTCGACAGAAACCAAAAGGCTGTTGGAAGTAATGTAAACTCTCAAATAAGCGCTCTGCTAAGTCAGAATGGCATAAGTTTAGTAAACAAAGACCAAAATAGGTTAAGTAAGTTGAGATTAGAACTTTAGACACAAACAGCATGGTCACAACCTATTGGCAAGTATAGCAGCAGATGTTTACAAATAGATTTTCATTTGGTGAGCGATTATTGCCAGACTACACACACTCGTGGCAAAGGTGTATCTAACAGTATGGTGCGGCCCATGAAGTTAAGGTACTGTTCAACAAGGTTTTCCTAGTAAACCACTGACATGAGTGTCGTGAATGTAGTTACAAACGGTTATGTCTTAGTAACTCTAATAGGTACATATACCCAAAAACATGACTTCTTTTTCATTTTAAAAACGTTTTTATATCCACCTTGCCAATACTTACCCTTTTTTTGCTTTCTTTGCAGACTTTGCCCACTTTCCAGGTGATCCTTTAGTGCGACTGACGTCTGTGTTACTTTCCTGCAGTTGAAGTCGATTTCGGCCCCTTCCGCGACCTCGCCCACGACCTCGACCCTGTCCACGCCCCAGAGCTGGTCTTGCCAAAGAACTTACACGTCTGCTGTTTCGGGATATATCACTGTTTCTCGAGTCGCTATCATCATAGGTGCTTGAGCTACTGCAAAAGAAGTGAACCAAGCTTTTAAGAATGGGTGAACTTGCAATTTAGGCCCTAATCTTTACAGATAAGGGTCAAATAAGAGTCAATAAGAGCTTCTTAACCAATATTTTAATAATAAAACAGATTCTCTGTACAGCACTAATGGGACAGAACAAACACAAAAACAGCATTGTTGGTCCTCACACAAAAAACATAACTGTCATTCCTCGTAAGTTGATAGAGTTGGAACAAGTACATAACAAACATCTTGTCCATGCATATTCTACACCATGCTCCCGCTGAAAATTCTTTACCAGAAAAAAATTATATACTGACACAAGTAGTTATTACTGGAATATATTTGTCTTGCAATCTCTTAGCCAATAAAAACAAGCATCCATACTGTTTTCTACCCAGAGCACCCACAAACATTTACATACGCTGCCAAAAAATAACCAAAATGTGTAGTACCTGCTATGACTGCGTCGCTTTCGCCGATGATAGTAGGGTGACCTGGAGCGTGACCGAGACCATGAAGTTGAAGACCCTGAACTCGAATGTGACCTTGACCTAGATCGTTTGCTGTGACCTGGTGATCCTCTGGTTCTCCTGCGAGTGGTTGACTCCTTGTCTACGGCAACAGACCACCTAGAACGCCCTCTCCCCTTCCCTGCCATCGGCACTGCTGAATTACCCATACCACCTAGTCGCATCTGCCCCGGCAGTGGCTCGACATCCCACTTGGTGGTGTCCTCGTGGCCGCTCTGGAAGACATCGGTCAACTTCTGCTTGAGCAGACGCTCCATGCGATCCTTCTCGCCGTTCGATGCCGCACTGGTGAAACACCTCTGGACATAGGCCTTGAGGGCTGGGGGCCATTCTGCAGTTGCAGTGATTGGCCCACCACATGTCTTCGTAGAGGGGGTTGGCTCCGACACTTGTGTCGGCTCAGTGACCGCCGTGGTGGGACTAGGCGGACGATACTGGGACTGTGCTTGCTTATGTTGCTGGAACCTATCTGGGAGTCGATGCCTGGGACCCTGTGGCGAGAATTTCTGTTGCTGCGACATCTGGTAATTGTGGATAGCATTGCCTGACATCATGTTGCGCTTGGGCAATTGGAACCTGATACCACCGGCATCGGGCGCCTGCTTGCTGTGTGGCGGCCTTGTGCCATTTTGGAAATAAGGGGGAGAACGAGCTGGGAAACCTGGCGGTGGCCGTGATGGCCCAGTCGGCCGGTACCCACCCGGGAAATGATTCGAAGGCAAGGATTGAAAATGACCACTACCCTGGCCTTCGGTGGTGCTAAAGGGACCCGACGTCCTTTCGGTTGGCAGATTGCCTTTGTCGCTGCTATTGTCAAGGCTTTCGTGGTTGCTATTCTCGTTGACTGCACTCTTGTCCTTAGACTGTGGATCAGATTGCTCCTCAGGGGACCGGGGAGGTGGTGGAAGACGATTCTGCATGTAGGGTGGTGGTGGAGGGGGGACATTACGTGGGAGTGGGGGCCTGTAAGGCGGGAAGGGATAGGGACCAGGACCGGGGCCATACATGCCATAGTAAGGTGCTGGTGGTCGTGGTGGCTGTGGGTAGGATCCACACATGGTATATGGGTCAAAGTAGGGCGGATAAAACTGGCCATACGGTTGTGACATGAGGTGACTAGGCTCTGGGGGTGGCACAGCATTGTGTGTGGCTGTCGCCTTCTCACTACCCATTTCCTTCTTCTCATCGCCAGAACCTGTCACCTTCTTCTCCGACTGAAGCTTCTCCAGGGCTTGATTTGCCTTTTCCCATTGCGGATTGGGAATAGCAGTTGCCATATTGAATTTCTCGTTATTCCTGTAAAATACGAAAAATAACATTTCAGGGACTGCTTGGTTGGCAACTTGGAAATCAAAACAGATTTATTTCTGGCCATGCTGAAGTTTATTCCAGAACAACAGCAAAAGATGTTCAACAAAATGCTTATTTAGCAAAATAGGTTAACAGTTCCAGTAGTAGCACAGCTGTCCATATAGAGATGAAATGTATGTTTATTGTGTGTGTTTATTGAATTGTAAAAAACTTCCAGATATCCTAAACGAGTTTTCAGTAGCCTGGATTCTCGCCTTTCATTAACTGGAAGAGAAAGGCGATGCTCTTGCTTAGCGACCTAGTCCTAGGTAATTCCGACAAGATCAACATGATATCCGCAAAGGCCAAAGAAGTCTGGTGAGTAGGCCATGTAAAACGGTTCATATTTCATACAGCAGAAATAGGAACAGTGAAACCCATTGGAATATATATATATATATATACCAGATATAAATATGTCATTCGTATCAACGGTGAAAGAAAATCCATTACAGACAGTAAGGCGTAGGTAAAAAAATTGTGTGTTTCCGGTAACCCGACCCTACCTAGAAAAACGGGCTGACCCTAATCTTTTTATTTGATATTTCAATCAATGTTTGTTTCGTTACATTTTCTTTAAAACTAATAAAACAACCCGTGAGTAAAATTCAACCTGCGTATTCGATGACATGTGTGCATTATCGAACTTGTTTGGGTCCACACGCGTGATTGGGGGATCGGAAATATTTCACCCAATGAGCGATCTTGTTACATGCTGAATCACATTGGCTGGGGATGGTGAGATGGCACTTGCGTCTCTAGTCTGCGTAATAAAACGCCATTGTTTATTCCACAATGGAAATCTTATACGTACATTTTTTTGCTGTGAAACGAAACGTTTGACAGCATTGCTAAAGAGTATGGCTGCAGCGATGGATCATGTGAAATCGCCATGGTGGAACAGGAGGAAGGACCGTGCATGGCTACTGTGTCGCACACAGACACGTTTACCTCGCAGACGCCAGTCATAAATGTAGTTACAGCGTATAGATGTAAATTCATCATGATATCATGAACGCCGGATCCTGACAATATCGGCCCTAGCATTGAGGCTCAGGCACCAAGGAATGTGTTTCAAGTGCTGAATGTAGGCAGCCAGTCAAGTACCACTACCAGGCCCGAAAATCCCTGCTGTCTGTCAAAACCTCCTGGGCCTGGTACTTGTAAACTTTGTGAGTTCGTCTTCACTGACTAGTCTGGATTAGAAATGTCAATGAAATTTTGAGCTGGCAGATCCATTTTGTATTATATTTTTGTGATATAGCTGACGCGTTGAGAAATTTTAATGTGAAAACAGTTTCAAAATCGGTGTCAGATTTTGAGATATTGTTGAAGAAGTTGAATTCAACACGTTACGCAGATTATCATTACTATGTCTTCGACCGCATATCAGGCTCACCTTTAATAGTTATTTATTAAATTTTTTACTATTTAAATACACTAAGTTAAAGGCGCGGTTGTAATATTAAAAGCTTGCCTTTGATTAATTAAACGCACGTATGTAAAGTTAAAGGCATGCTTCTAATTAATTAAGTATGTGTACGTGATGTTAAAGGCATGTCTTTAAATAATTAAGTACGCATATTAAATTGTAACCAATCGGAACCAGCGAAGTGCATTGATATAATTTTATTTCGTTTTTGTGAATGGCAGTTGGAACATTTCTGGCCAACGGGTGTTGCGTCACATTGCAATTTTTTAAGATTTTTTTTAAAAGTATTCTTTGTTTTAATTAAACTGACATTATTGTGTGATATCTACATTGAACACTGACAATTGCCATAGGTGCAGACGCTTTGTTTTTAGGCCGTGGCTGCGCGTACATGAGCCGTATCTTTAGACCTCGAGTCTAAAAGTACAGCAGTCATTCTGCGCATGCCTTTAGATTTCCGGTTACGTGAGCTGTATTTTTAGCTTAAGTTCTAAAAGTACGGCAGTCATAGAGCGCATGCACGTTATTTCATACGTGAGCCGTATCTTTAGCACTCAGTTCTAAACGTACGTGAGCCGTATGTTTAGTCACTGCTTTCGTGGCCGGCCTTCGTTCGTTATAACTTGTATTCCTGCCATCTTGATTGCACACGGTTAATTTTCGAACGGGACGATCAATGCGCGTGCAGATTTACAGCAGGAAATGAAAAACGAAAACCGATGCGCGCGCAGCCTCACGTACGTTTAGACCCCCATGCTAAAGATTACGGCTCACGTACGCCTAGACACTTCGTTGTTTTTATGTTGGTGTAATAAATTGTGTCCATAAACGATGTCGTGTTGTAAGCTTACTGTAGTGTTAAAACAATATTTCCCTACCTACCCTACCTAACTTTGTTGGGCCCGTTACCTGAAACACAACATTTTTTTGTTTAGGCCTAACCGACGTTACGTAGGCCCGTACCTTAGCCCGCCGGATACCTACGCAGCCTGATGTGATGACCGACATGCCTCACTTTCTTTAATTTCAACACGATGGTTGATGGTTTTCTATGCATATATACGAGGTGATCGCATTTATAGATCAAAAACGTATAACTCAGCTCAAGCCTTACCAAGTGGCTGTTGGTTGTTGCTGACTAGCGCTAAGATTCAACTGTACTGAAGTCATTTTATTTAAACATGCCAAATCGCACTTCGCCTAACAAATATGGCGACAATACCAATGACGTCAGTGCTGGTAAAGCGAAAAGAGAAATCTGGGCGATAATTTACGAAACAGGTAGAAGGAGTTGAAATATCCTAATGGTGACAGGCAACGCAACCAATATTATTTACCTAACATAATCAATAATATAGCGCACCGCAAGTTCGAGGAGAGAACACAAGTTGTCTGAGGGATTTTTACAATAGCAACAATTTGCGAAAACCTGAATAAAAGTTAATGATATTAGATATGATATTAATGATAACCATAACTCTCAAACTATTCATACAGAATGATGAAGATCTGATCAATGAGGAGCCAAGAATCCTGCGATCAGGGATATTTCAGTCACTTATGCGACGCTACACAGGCTGAAACTCTGATGAGTCTGTGGATAATTAAACTTATGCGACGTTACACAGGCTGAAACTCTGATGGGTCCAGGGATAATTACACTTTTTTGTTGATTATTAACAATTTTGTTTTGTGTTACACTCTACTCTGCATTACACGCACCAAACAAAAAGAGTAATTTATATCTTGCAGTCAACATAAAATTGTATGATGGTTGAAATATAATAATTATAATAATTATTATTTTACGAGACTGTAAGATAGCATAGTAATATATATCTATATGTTTGTCATGTTCTGATTTGCAAAGAAGTAAGATTTTGCTACACTTATCCACCGAAGCCTATATTTTTCATTGTACATTAAATAAGCCTGCGTAAAAATATATTCTAGTTAAAGAAAAAATCATAGTTTTGTGCCTATGCGCATTTATAAGAGTTACTAAACATAACCTGCTGCAACTGCAATCAAAAATATCACGCCAGTACTAGGAACACCTTGTTGAACATACAGCATCTTCGATGGGCCGCGCTGTTAGACAACCTTACGTCGCAAGTGATTGTAGTTTGGCAATATTAATTCGCTCACCAAATTAAAATCTATATGTAAATGCGGACTAGTCCCATATATTCCCTACTTGCCAACAGGATGTGGCCATGTGTTTGCGTCTAAGCTCAACGTCACAGCGGTAGTTTAGATTAATCGTTATCTCGGAACGGCACACGTGCTTATCGGTTGCAATGTCAGCCACAAAGAAAATTGAGATTTTACCAGAATCTTCCACTTTCAGAATAAATTCTGGGAAAACCACTATACCAGGGTAGCGCAATTATCACTGTAAAATGATTAGTTTTTATTAACTCTTTTGATTGCCCCAAACAATTACTTTTGTTTCGCTTTAATAAACCTGACAATTATTCGTAGTGAATACAATGTGTGGGCTGGGTATATGGAACAAATGGAAGGGGAAGGGTTATCGAAGAGAACAGATGCATTGACAGTGGAGGGTAGAAGATGAGATGGAAGAATGTGTGAAGAGAGGGCGTGGGAGGGGAGTGGAAAACTAAACAAAGGATATCGTAGTAGAGACGGGTGGTAGAGAGGGCAATGAAACGAGACCAGTGATGGATGGAGAAGGAAAACGTTAATCGAGGATCAGTATTGATGCCAGCCTCACCCGGACCTCAAGGACAAATAGGAGAACATCAATTGATAAGCCTGAAGAAGCTTATTAATTGAGAGGCTAGTCCGGCACCATGGCCATGGTACCTTATATCCTGTTGCGAAACAAATAATTGCTGATCTCCATTCAAGTTGGTGTCACCGACTTGACTTACAATACCTGCACCTCATTGTTAGCAGTTTTCTCATTGAGGACCCAACCTTTCTCCATCGTTGTGATGATCCAGATATTTTCTTCATGATCCTGAGAGAGAGCGTGCCTCATTTCTCACACAGTTGAATATGTGTCTTACTGAACCAAATTATATTCGTTGCAATTCCTGATGAACTAATGTATTTCGCGCTCCACGGATAAACTACCGTTCAGCCAACCATAGCTGCTGCTGCTCTCCTGTTGCGATCATGCAGTCACACCAGCTGCTGTAATCATTATTAAGGGTTTCTCCCTCTAAATGAACATAAAATGTAAGCTTGCATTTAATGACAGCTAGCACAGTTTCTGTCTTTAGAACTGAAAAAAATTGCCAATCACGGAATGTGTGTATTTCTTTATTTGTCAAACGTTTTTGATACCATAAATCATCAAATATTGTTGAATAAATTAAACCACAATAAAATGCATAAAAACAGCTTTAACCATAACGGGAAATTGTGTCAACACAATTTAAATGTTTTATTTACCGGTATACTGATCATACCACATCACGGAGCCCGGATAATCGATGGTAACTACACAGGTAATTCGTCCACTGTTACCGGAGTCGAATTTTTGTGAATACCGTCCAACATTAAATGTGTATATAATATATATATTTTATGAACAGTTAAAACAATCAATTGACTTCCACTAAGTAGCATAATTTTGCTTTAAAAAATAGTAAATCGTCGTATTTATGATACTTAGTCTTGTCCATGGAAATTTCTAAAGTGTTTTCGTCCTTGACCTTACAGCACCGCTCCTCTGGCAAAATGGCAACGATGCCGTCGGACGAAGAGCACAGCTTGAAAGAAGTTGAAGCGTACGTAAAGAAATACGAAATACAACAAACTCTGAAAGAATGCATAGTCCAACTATGCATCAGCAAACCCGACAAACCTTTCGCATTTCTGCGAGATTACTTTGATAGACTCGACAAGGTATGTCTACCTTATTTTTTATTTGTATTGCTGAACAGGTTAGGGCTAAGTTAGGCCCTATAGTAGGCTATACTTACAGTATACTAGTCATCGTGTCAGTGATTTGAGTAGACGTCCGAGTGATTAGTCGTAGACAGGTAGAGTAGACGTTATGCAAGTGCGGTTGTCTTCGTTGACAGTCCAGGCGCTCTGGCTTGATTTTATTTCACTGCAACTTAAGTCAAGATAGGCACTTCAAAGAAAAATTAGATATCATGACAGAACATTGGCAATTGATTTAAATGAAAGGTGAAATGAAAAGGAACCAAAAACTGCTTATTTTATTAATATATCTTTATTAGATCCAAAGAGATTGTGATTTTAATACGGTAAAAATTCTAATTTTTTTTAATCGCGTATACAGGAAAAAGGCTCTAATTTTTGTGATTTCTTTCAATCAATGTATGATTAAAATTACATCACTTTTTTTTTGCATATATTTTAATTAATAATTGTTCTAGGAGTTGCAAGCACATTAAGAAGGATCATAAATATGCATAATCCCGTCATGTATAATCGCATTTCTGCGAGATTACTTTGATAGACTCGACAAGGTATGTCTACCTTATTTTTTATTTGTATTGCCTGAACAGGTTAGGGCTAAGTTAGGCCCTATACTTACAGTATACTAGTCATCGTGTCAGTGATTTGAGTAGACGTCCGAGTGATTAGTCATAGACAGGTAGAGTAGACGCTATGCAAGTGCGGTTGTCTTCGTTGACAGTCCAGGCGCTCTGGCTTGATTTTATTTCACTGCAACTTAAGTCAAGATAGGCACTTTAAAGAAAAATTAGATATCATGATAGAACATTGGCAATTGATTTAAATGAAAGGTGACATGAAAAGGAACCAAAAACTGCTTATTTTATTAATATATCTTTATTAGATCCAAAGAGATTGCGATTTTAATACGGTAAAAATTCAAATTTTTTTGAATCGCGTATACAGGAAAAAGACTATAATTTTTGTGATTTTTTTCAATCAATATATGATTAAAATTACATCACTTTTTTATTTTTGCATATATTTTAATAATTGTTCTAGGAGTTGCAAGCACATTAAGAAGGGTCATAAATATGCATAATCCAGTCATGTATAATTAAGAGTAACTCAGTTAATGCAATTAATAAGTAAATATTGGCTAATTAGTTCATAAATATAACTAAATTTATTATATATTATGACATTTTATAATTTCCTGCATGTACGGTTTACTGCATGTTCAGTACAGCAATTAATTAATTATTATCTAGTGATTTAGAATATCTCTTGTGCAGTTTTTTTTAATCATTGAAAAATTACATAATAATGTCATTATTCTACTAACTTAGCACAGCCAGGCCCAACAAGTTTAATCAATATCAATCAATCTTTTATTTTAGATAAAAGAATACATGCAATATGCATTATGTAAAAGTACTACTTGATATTATAGTAATATAGATATACAAAATTAAAAAGTAAAAAAAATATATATATATAAATGTACCATTACTAATAATCATTAATAACATTTGTTTTGCAAAACAAATATTTGCTTTGTATTATTTGTAATGAATTAAAACCATAGAAATGTAAATAAGTCATGATATTGGTTAAATTGATCTCGCTCTCCAACTCCAAGAATCAAAATCGTAAAAAATTTCACAAACTAGGGAAGCTTAAAAACACCCATGTGCATTCGCATACGGGAAAATATTTCGTACACATACTAACTAAGACCTCTAGAAGAAGTCACAAACATATGGATGGAGTCATAAATAACTTTGTTTGCTAAACTTACACCAGAAGTACACCTGTCTCGTTTAATCTATGTATTTCACCTTAATTTTGGTTAAATTTTTATCGAGAATAGATGATCATGAAAAGGAACTTACTGTTGTCCAATCTGCCGCTGTAAGTAACAGAAAGGAACGGAAACAGCCAACAATACAGGATGTAAAACAAAAGGAGAACCCGGGTGCCGAGAATCAGCGCAGATAAACTGACACGATTTTTCGGCACGCCACACGAGCTGCTCAGCGGATTTTGTTGAAGTGCCTACTTAAGACCAATCCCAAACTCAATGCAAGATTGGTAAATTGGAATTAAGATTGGAATCAGGTTCGAGAGGTTGTATATGACTATCAGCGACAGTGTCAGTGATCAGGAAGGCATTTCTTACACTGTTACGGATCCCGGTCCGTTCTGCCCATGATGGGTTCGGCCCAATCAAATGGATGGTTCAGCCCTCTTTGTTGAAAACCGTGTTTCTATTGAAATTAACTACAGTCGATTCAGCCCATGCTAGTAGCAGAATTCTAAGTGGTGGAATTTTAAGAATAGTCTTTTCAGCCCACAGCCTGATTCGATAAAAAATTCAATTATGATTGCGCACAGAAACATACGCACCAGCTAATATAATAATAATATATATTATTATTGTAGAGCAATATCCATAAGATAACGGAAAGTACTTGACATAATAAATTTAAGGTTATACCTTGAACATACCTTGAACGGGGTTTGGGGCAGGGAAACTACTGGCTCATATATAGACCCTCCAGTCAGTGGTTATGACAGTAATTTTGATATTTTGTTTTTAAATTGTTTGCTGTTAGTGCATTGACACAGTCGCTTGGTAGGGTATTCCATGGCTTGATTATTCGCTGTGAAAAGAACTTGTGGCATGCATCTAGTCTGCTATTGACTTGTTGTGTTTTCCTGGACAGAGAGTATGGTTTAGCTTGAATATTCTCTTGGTGCCTATGTCAGTAAATCCATAAATAATCTTGAAAACATTGAGCATATCACCCCTTTTCCTCCTATCTTGTAGAGACAGGAGGCCACACATTCGCAGTCTTAGGTAATATGGGAGCTTAGAGATTCCGGTGATCATCTTAGTGGCCCTCCTCTGCACCCTTTCTAATTTCTCTATATGTTTCTGAAGATGTGGGCACCATGCCTGTTGGCAGTTGTCGATGATGGGTTGGACCAAGGTGATGTATAAGTTTTTGATTTTCATGCTTTTGTCTGTGTAGGCCGTACGAATTATCCTTAGTATTCTATTTGCTTTCTTGATTACGCAGTTTACTTGCTCCTTTACTTTCAGTATGTCTACTCCTAGGTCTTTCTCCATATATATATATATATCGATTCTATATGTTCATCTCCCATAAAATAGTTGTGGTTCGAGTTGTTGTATCCAATGTGCAAGCATTTGCGTTTTGTTAAGTTGAACAATAGCTGCCAATCCTGACTCCATTTATACATAGAATGGATTTATACATAGTCTTCCTGGAGAGGGAAAGCATATTCAACTTCAGGAACTTGCCTCAACGTTTTCGTGTCATCAGCAAACGTTAACAGGGAGCTTACTACAGATGAGTCAGTGTCGTTTATAAAGATAACAAATAACATTGGGCCGAATATTAATCCCAGTGGTACACCACTGATCGCTTTTTGCCAACCAGACTCCATACCACTTATGCACACTCTTTGTCTTCTATCTGTTAGTCAACTTTCAATCAATCTGTTGGTCTTGCCCGTAATGCCATGAGGAGTTAGTTTTGAGATGAGTCTGCGATGCGGAACCATGTCAGATACTTTGCTGAAATCCAAGTAGATCACATCGACTGGATATTCTTTGTCAATATACAAAATCATTTCTGTTAGAAACTTTTAGAAACTTTAGCAGATTACTAAGACAGCTTCTTTTTGGTCTAAAACAATCTTGTGAGTCTAGAGCTTGTGTTGTTTGAGATGTTCAGATATGGATTCTAGAATAAAGAACTCCATCACCTTGCATACTTATGAGGTTAAACTAATTGGCCAATATTTTCCTGGCTTGGTATGGTGTCCTTTCTAAATTGGAGTGACATTTGTATCAAGCCAGTGTTGTGGTACCTGCCCACTTTGAAAGCTCTTTGTAAAAAATGCATTCAATGGCCCAGGAAGTTCTTCAGTACTACTCAAATCAAATCAAATCAGTTCTTTATTTCCAAATGAAAATAGCACTTTGCAACATATACACATACTCATCAAATGTCTGTAGGGGGCAGCCGTGGCCTAGTTAAAGTGTTGGACTCTAAATCCCAGGGTTGTGAGTTCAAGACCCACATGGGCATGGTTCATTTTCGAAGCTTAGGCAATTTCGTTTACCCTACTTTGCCTCAGTCTACTCAGCTGTAAATGAGTACAAACACTGTTTGGAAGGTACCTGCGATGGACTAGTGTCCCGTCCAGGAGAGTCAGTATAACTGCACTCTAAGTTGCTTCGCACTACAGAAACCAGGTTTAAGCACTGGCCATTATAAGCCTTCATGGCTTCCTAAGGCGTAATGCCTGGGGGATGACTTTACCTACCTTACCATCAAATGTCTGTAATTCAAATGGAAAGGGAGTAGAAGTGCATTACTTATTAATCACTTTCCCCCTGTATCAAAGTAACGTACATATTAATAATAAACATAAATTTATAGTATATTATTAGTAAATAAATAACTGAAACCCATTTACACATGCATATTTCCAACTGTTTTATACCACACAGCAATTTATTTAAGTAATTTATACTCTTCAAGGAAATACATTTTATATCGTTTTTTAAGATTCTGGATAGTAACTGAACTTCTTATTGACTCATCTAAAGAGTTCCAGAGTTTAACACCATACACAGATGTACACTTAGCTTTTAAAGTTGTTCGTGCATACACATGTTTTAATTTATAACTTTGGCGTGTTACATGCAACATGGTATATTTTACATTGAAGAATTTTTGAAGGTTATCAGGCAACAATTCATTGTTGGCTTTAAACATTATCATAGAAATTCTTAATTTTTTAGATCAAAGAGCTTAAGAATGCCTAGATCACAAAATAGTTTATTAGAATGACATAATGAATTCTCATTACAAATGAGTCTCACTACCTTTTTTTGTAATATATAAACACCATTAATATATGTTTTATACGTATTGTCCCATACTTCACAGCAGTATGATATATAAGGGAGAAATAGCAAACAATATAGTATAAAAAGCGAATTTTTGTCTAGTAAGTATTTCGCCCTATATATAACTGCAATAGTTTTTGATAATTTAGATTTGATCATACCAATATGTTCTTTCCAATTGAGCTTATAATCTATTAAGATTCCTAAAAACTTAGTAACGTATACTCTATCTAAAATTGTATTGTCGACTTTTATGTCAATATTTGTTTTTTTACAATAGTTGCCAAACAACATATAGTTTGTCTTATCTATGTTTAAGGATAATCTATTTACTGAAAACCAGATATGTAACTTTCGTAGTTCAGTATTGATAGTTTTGCTGAGCTGGGTTTGATCTTTCCCTGAGCAAAATATATTAGTATCATCAGCGAAAAGAATGGATTTTAGTAATGTAGAAATATTACAAAGATCATTTATAATAGTATAAATAGTTTTGGGCCCAGAAGAAAACCTTGAGGTATCTCACATATCACATTTAATAAATCCGAATTGTTATCCTCAATGCTAACATACTGTAGTCTATTATGCAACTCATTAGCCACTCATTGGCCATTCCTCTAATTCCATAAGCTTCTAATTTTCTGAGTAATAAATGATGATCAATTGTATCCAATGCTTTTTTTAAATCAATAAAAACACCAATAGTGCATTTGTTTTGGTCCAAGGCAGTAGTAATGTTTTCAGTTAGTTCTAGCAAAGCCATTGATGGAGACATACTTGACCTAAACCCATATTGACTACTACTTAAAATGTCATACTTTTCAATAAATTTATCTAGTCTAACATTAAATATTTTTTCTAAGATTTTAGAAAATTGTGTAAGTAGAGATACAGGTCTATAGTTAGTAAAAACATTTTTTTCACCAGCTTGATATACAGGGATTACTTTGCCAACTTTCATTTTACTCGGAAATACACCACTACTGAAGGATTTGTTACATATGTGAGTAAATGGTACTACAATGTTAGATATTACCTTTTTCACAATTACCATATCAACATTGTCATAACCTGTAGACTTTTTATTTTTGCAACTTTTGACAATATTAGTTACTTCATTTTCTTCAACCCCAGCTAAGAACATGGGCTGGAATTAGTGTAAATAATCAAGCACACTTATGTTTCCATTAGGTACCCTAATGTTTCTTGCAAGATTCGGCCCTACATTTACGAAAAAATCATTGAAACCATTAACAATATCTGTCTTGTTTCTAGTTAACCTACCATTAGTAGTAAAATAATTTGGGTAACTTGTGTGCTGTTGACGTTTTTTATAATTGAATTTAAAATTTTCCATGTACCCTTTGTATTGTTTTTTTCTTTGACCAATAATTTATTGTAGTACTCTTTTTCACAAAATCTAAGAATAGAAGTTAGTTTATTTTTGTAACTTTTATATTTACATTCAGATTCTTTTGTTCTATTCTGCAAAAACTGTTTGTACATATTATTTTTCTTTTTACAAGCATTTCGCAAACCTCTGGTGAACCAGGGTTTGTTCTTAAAAATGGGTTTGTTATTACATATTTTCTTAATTGGACAGTTCTTATCATACAGTCGAGTGAATATGTCGATAAAGTTAGTGTAGGCTATATCTGCATCGGTTTCGTTTAAAACAGTTTCCCAATTTACTAAAGAGAGATCATTGTTAAATGATTTTATACAACCTTCAGTAAATTTTCTGATGAATCTGTATTTTTTATCAGGAATTCTATTTATATCCGTATCTGAATAACTGCACACACAAAATATAGGTAAGTGATCACTAATATCATTTATAAGTAACCCGCTACTAATATTACTGTTTAATTCATTTGTGAAAATGTTATCTATTAAAGTTGCACTACTCTCTGTAATTCGGCTTGGCTTATCAATTAAGGGATATATACCTAAACTGAACAACATATCTACAAAATGTTGAGTACCCTTATTATTATTATATTTTAGAAGATCTATATTGAAATCACCACATAAATATATATTGTTTTACTAGTGTTCTTAACTGTTGTTATCAACAATTCAAGTTGGTCAGTAAAAATATCAACACTAGTTCCTGGGGCTCTATATATACAACTAACGATAATATTTTTTCTATTACTTATACTTAATTCTACTGTAATACATTCTAGTTTATCATCAATTACTACAGACATAGTATGTAGTACCTTGAATTCGATTGATACATTAACATAAATAGCCACTCCACCACCTTTCTTATTTTTTCTATTTCTGTGAATCAATTCGTACCCATTCAACAATATATCAGAACAATCTTCTGAATCTAACCATGTTTTTCGGATATGGTAATAATATCAAATGGGATTTTTAGTTCATTTACATGATCTCTAATTTGATCAAAATTTGACCTGATGCTCCGAGCGTTGAAATGAATGAAAGACGAGCCATTCTAAATTGTTTTGCTCTCAACAAATTGTTCTACTGTGTAATAGTCACAGCGTGTAGAAATACTGTTAAAGAAATTGTTGTTAGGGTCAATGTCATTTTCAAAATCACAACAGTTGAATTTAGAAGTGTTAAACGATTTAAAGTTGAAGATTGAACATTGTTCATATATATTGTATATATTTGCATTAACATTCAGGTCAGAGTTAATAAATTTAAATTCATCATTGCTGATACTACTATATGGGAAAACATTGATACATACTTCACAATATCGATAGAAAGAATCTTTAGCTTTTGCCGAAAGTTGATTTTTTATAATTTTGCAGACCTCCTCTATAGTGAATTTTGGCATAGGGAGCATTTTAGTGCACCACTAGCCATGGTTATTTAGTAAATAACACATATACTTAGACTAACATTGTCCGATATTGTCTTACATGTCCATGAAGAGATGCGTTTGGCTGATCATGGCCTCTGGGAAAATCTGATCTGTTCCCACAGATTTGGATACATTTAGCTTCTTTAGTTTATTGCATATGCTCGACTCCTCAAAAGTGATACTAGTTAATTCCTCTTCACTGCTTCCTTGAAATGTCTCAAATGGGTCTGGAATTCTGTCTAGATTCTCCTGTATGAACCGTGTCGCGAAATGATTGTTAAATATTGTTGCCGTCTTGAGGTTATCATTGATAACTGTGTTACCATGTTCATCTTCAGTTGATGTTACCGTTTCTTTAACTTTTAGTTGTGATCTAGCATACTTGTAGAACTATGGATCTTATTTGATGTTATCCGCTATTTTACCGTCAAGTTTCCTCTTTGCTTGACGGACCAGTCTTGATGCTTTGCGTTCTGCTCTCTTGAACTTTATATAGTCTTGGTGGATCTTTGTATCTGTTCCACCACCTCAATCTGTTTTTCCTAGAACCGACCAGCTGCTATCGTCAAAGTTGGATTTATAACTTGATTTAGCATCTGACAATTTTATGACTATTGAATATTTATATCATAGTGATATTATATGTTACATAATTATAATATTTTTTATTTATTACAGTTAATATTGTCTTTTTAAATTTTTAGAGAATAATATTAATTGACTTTTAAATTTAAGTTATCAACCGAATGGCTAATATCATTTAAAACTTGTTTTCTATATAAAAATGCTTTTATTGATCTGTATATATGTTTATTAAAACACAATTTCATTCTTAAAGCATCTGTATGTTTAAAAAAAGCTAATAAAATTTCTCAGTTACAACACAAAAGTCGCAAACAGTCAAGTCGAAAATATCCCCTTGAAAGGCTGAATAGATGGAGCCTCCAGCATAGATTATGGGAGGCTGTTCCATACATCTGTGCATCAGTGTATGAATAAATTTCTTATGATGTTAATCGGCCTTCTCTCATATCATATTCATTGTTCTTCAGTGTAACTAAGCTGGATGAGACTGAGTTATGGTACTTCCCTGTTAGGATCTTATATAGTTTTATCATGTCTCCTCTGAGGCGACAGTATACCAGAGTTGATATTTTTAGGTTTTTGTAGATCTATGTTCTTTCTATTTAATGTCTTAGTATCGGGGAATTAGTTAAGTTGCTCTACACTGGATATTTTCCAGGGCAAGATTCAGCCTGCAGTTGACTTTTCCATCGGTGGCCATGTTAACGTTTTGTATGATTATAAGAAAATGTGACTGTCAAAAATGCTAAGAGTCACTGTAAATGCTGCTGTCATCATCACATTCATTGACATGCTAATCAAGTTTTGTAAAAATTAACATGTCTAGCTCTTGCAAAATGCCTGTATGTGCGATACCCATCAATGTTGACCACTATTGGCATGAATTACGGCGCACACATGTCTAATGGCCAAGAAAATCCCAAATATCCTTCCGTCTATTAAAATCATCTAAAAATCCGCCATTTCACTCTCAACAGCTTCTGCCAGCGAACCTAGCAATGTTACTGCTTAAATACACTTATGTCAGATCATATGAATTTTTTTTCCTATATCCAAACTTACTGTACCCTACATTCGTCTGTAATACGCCAGGAAGTCTAACTGGGCATGACCTCTATAATGTGCTTGGGGCTTCATTGGGAATGGTCTGA
Source organism: Lamellibrachia satsuma (assembly GCA_033239005.1). Lineage (NCBI taxonomy): Eukaryota > Metazoa > Annelida > Polychaeta > Sabellida > Siboglinidae > Lamellibrachia > Lamellibrachia satsuma. The sequence continues at coordinate 7,140,067 of BSQZ01000023.1, forward strand.
ATGGAATCCATTGGGAATGGTCTGAATGGAGTCCATGTGGGAATGGTCTGAATGGAGTCCATTTGGGAATGGTCTGAATGGAGTCCATTGGGAATGATCTGAATGGAGTCCATTGGGAATGGTCTGAATGGAGTCCATTGGGAATGGTCTGAACGGAGTCCATTTGGGAATGGTCTGAATGGAGTCCATTGGGAATGATCTGAGTGGAGTCCAGGCTTCATTAGGAATGAAGTCCAGGGTTCTATGTGCAGGTGGACAAGGGACTTGTAGAGAAACTGTGTTTATCCATGTAATTGAAATTTTTATAGCATCTTGTAGAAAAGGCAACATCAGCATTCATTTATCACACACATTTACTAAAAAAACAACCAAATTCCAAGAATCAGTGGTTTTCTTAAAATTCCAAATAATTGCCTGACCAACATATATGCCCAGTACTGGCTTTTTTGCCAGAGATTAAATAACTAAGATGGTTGCCTGGTTGTCCTTGTGACAACATTAAATATGACCAAACATTCTTGTCACATGATGAAAAGCAGCCTTGAGAACTGAAAACTGAATCTTGTGTTTACAACCTACAGGCAACATTACATGTATTTTATTAATTCCGTAATTGCTATTGTTTACACAAATTGTATGCCTGCACAATTGCGTGTGGTTGCTGGTGGTCTATGTTTCTGTATGACGAGTAAGCAAGGACAAATTGAAACATAATTTGCCTCGTGATCACTAATTACATGATGCTGATTTTATTTATTGCCTTCCATCCTGCGTATGGATTAACTGATCTCAAAACCCGCCTGGTTTAAATATTACAGGTCATTGAATCGTTGTTGGGATTGCTGTAGCTGACTGCCTGTTATTACTGCATGTAACCAGTTGTCTCGACAATCTAACTGTTGTGCGGCGCTGTAAACTAGAGCTGTTGCCACTGCTGCTTTCTGGGATTATGCACAAACCACCAGATTTGTGGTATACATGCTGTGTCATGTAGCCCATTCATTCTTGCTGTCAGATTATGTACATTATAGGAAACAGAACTACTTGTAACAATAGTTGTTATTTAACTGTTATAATTGGCAATAGTTATGCTGATTTTGTGGAATTCGGACAGGCATGTTCTGACAGATACACAGACAGACATACTCCTCTTAGTGCTGGTCTGGTAGACAATTACAATGGCATAAACGAAGTCATGATTTACAAGGAATTCTTTGATCTACAATTAGCTACTTGTATTGACTATTATTCATTATGCAACGACTGTGACTAATGAATCCCACTGGGGACACTGAGTGTAGAAGTTAACAAAACAAAAGAACACACAAATTGGCGAGGTGTGTGTGTGCGTGCGTGCATGTGTGTGTGTGTGCGTGCGTGCATGCATGCTAGGCTAGCGCTGGGCCTAAAATCTGTTTAGCCAATTTGGCTAAAGGTTAAAATTTTCTTTAGCCAAATGAGATTTTGTTTAGCCATTTTTTTAACAGACACTAAGATGACAAAACGTCAAAATGCAAAACATGACATAAAAAATGTGTTATGGCCTCATAAAAAAAGAAACTAGTTTCTTGTCCCCGCCCATTTCTTTTTTGTCTCCGCCGCCTGTTTTATTTACTATTGAAAAAGATTATTTAAAAAAGTTTTTCCGGTTCTGTGAAGAAATCTTTGTCGAAACAAAATTTGTTGTACGAAGTACTGTTATACTCTTTCAGTTCACTCGTTATTCATCATACAAGGTGTAGGGATGTATGTGCATTCTACAGAGTCTAAAATAAGATTCAAAAGATGATGCCTTGCATTAAATAATCTTGGCAGACTCGTTTACAAAATTCCAGTCTCAATCAGTATAAATACCATTCAGGTATATGCCTGTGATACATACTAATGAAACCATGGTCAAACCTGCACATAAATATATTCAACATTGCATTTGCTTCTTGTTTCTTTCTGGTCGATTTAAGTAGTGTTCCGGTGTAACAGGTATGTCCCATATTACATTTACGTAAATGTTTCTATTCATCTGCCATTCCCACTAAAGAGTAATGTATTTGACAATGGAATGGCAGGCTATAATAGTAATATACATCATTGGCATATTCCATATTGCATCGAAAAAAACTACAGCTTATCAACCACAATGAACATCTAAGACATGGCGGCCATCTTCGAAACTAATACCAAAAAATTCATAAATAATAAAGGCCTCCCTCTAACTTAAAAAAGAAACTAGTTTCTTTTTTACTAGGCCTAATATACGATATATTACATAAACATAATATACGTATATTAAACATATAGATAGTCACAAGAGAACATAACACCAATATAAATTAATATAACAACGTTTAATTAGAAGTATATAATACAAGAAAATCGAGCAAACTGCAAATCTCCAACACTGAGAACGTCACCATGATGATACAAGTGTCGTCCCAAATGTCCACCACCACTATTCTGGTCTCTGCGACAGTGTCCACCTGTTTCACTAAGAGTGAATCCGGGACGCTGCTCCTTCACCGTACAGATCTTGAAGGCTTCCTCATGAAAGCGTTCTTAGCTGTCGGGAGACGTTGCATCGCTTGCATCAACACGGTCTGCCTATGGGCAATAATCGCCGAGTTTGCGTGATTGTTCGCAGTGACGAAGTCTATCTGTCTCTGGCGCTTCGGCAGTAACATCGATCTCCGGTGGTCTGCACATATATCGTGTTTTGCCTTTTCTCCTTCCCGGTGACAAACATGTTCTTGCTTTTGCATGCACGCAAACTTTGCAGCGAAAGACGTGGCTTTTACTATCGTGAATAAGCCACGCAAAACGTACGAACCAGTCCGCCTTTTTTCTTTCCGCGATCTTCGCTGGCTGAAGTACATTTACGAATCATTTTAACCGATAACAAATTTAAAAACTGCGAGGAAGTGAGCTCCCACATTTTAAGGTTATAATATTATTTTGTAGCTGCCCAGCAGGTTTCGCTGAGAGCAATTCCATCATTGGCTTATCGCCGGGCAATTATAGATTGGGGGTGTGAAAAACAATTCCACGGATGGCGGGCAGCTATGATTCACGGGTTCACCGCCGCTTGCTTACACGAAAATGCGTGTTAACATGATCGTAAATGCGTTTCGCCAAATTGGCGAAGAGTTTTGTTTTCCTTTCGCCAAATGGGAAACCGTTTCGCCTATGGCGCAATTGGCGATCGGCAGCGCTAGCCTAGGCATGTGTGTGTGCATGTGTGTGTGCATGTGTGTGTGCATATGTGTGTGACTTGCTACAATTGATGGTACACTAACCTCAGTAATAATACTAATAACTCAACAACTGTTGCCAAGCTATATTAAAGCAAAAAAATATATGGTTTTCTGCCTATGCTCCTATAAGAATTACTAAAACATAACTGCATGTAACTACAATTAAGAATATCACGCCAGTGATTTACTAGGAAAACCATGTTGAACACACAACATCTTAATTTCGGGGGCCATGCCATACTGTTAGATAAACCTATGTCACGAGTGTGGTATTATAACAATATTCACTCGCAAATGAAAATATATTTGTATACACCTATTCCTATAGTTGGCAATAGAATATGGCCATGCTGTTTGCATCCAAACTCAACTTCTGTAAAATATTTTGGCTTTGTTTAGTAAAGTAGTCGCCTTTCTGGCAAAATAACACATTTATTTGAGATTTTGTGTTGGTTCTGTGTATGCTGCCTTCCCTTAATACGTCACTTGTAGTCTAGGTTACCCCAATTTCATAGAACTGCACGATGTGCACAGTCCTGCTAGTTAGCATGTCAGTCCTCGGTCATTCGGAGAAATGATTGGAATCTCCCACTTTTAGAACACATTCTGTTTCGCTTTAATTGATTATATGTAAACCAGTAGAAGGACTTGCTTGGTGCTCCAATTACTGTGTGACGTCTTGATGAATGTGTGAATAGGTGTGACTCACACATATTATACTGGCCTGATTTATTACCTCATGTCATTTGTGATGTCTGTCACACCATATGCATGCCATTGGCAACACCATTTACAAATAACTATAGCTCTCAATTTTTATATGGATATTCTTACAAACTCCCCTGCCTTTTGTCATCAATCTGACAACATATCACATTAGGCATACAGCATGATTAAGAGTACGATGCAATACATACATCACAGTAATTAAGTAGAATACATTCAACATTGATGATTCAATGCCGTAAGCCGTGTGTCATTACTACACAGTTCTATCATGGCAGATCGATGTGGTTTTACAGTTCTAGCATATCCCATCAGAAAGCCCATCTATGTATATCCCTATAGGCTGTGGTGTGACCACATTGTATGCCGACCGTTAAATGCATGACTTCAGAAGCTCATATTTGTAATTGTATTGTATAATTGTATGTTGACATTTTGTGATTTTTGATCAAACACAGTCACTTTTATTTGTTTGAACTAGCACATTTTAGGATCTTAGATATTGGTTAATGCCTACCTTAGCACCTTTCTTCACCATTTGAAATAATAATTTTTGTACATTGTCAAAATACCAACATTTACGCGCAAAACATACACACCAATAATACATCATTAACCAAAACTATTAAAAGACTAGGCAAATAGAACTGCTAAACGCATTACTTCACTGGTCTCTACTGGATGTTATTTGTCCAAGATGAATCAATTTATAAAAGAAATACCACATACCATATTCGACCTATTAAGCATATATGCCCTATTTAGCGTACACCCGTTTTTTTGGTGTACTCTTAAAACAACAGACATTTTTCCATGGCCCAACTTTTGTTCAAGCTTAGTTGGTCCAAAACGGTATTTTGTGTTGATGAACTAAATTCTGAACAAAGCGTGTTATATGAATGACAGCCAGTGATGTTTAATAGGTAAGTAAATAATATGTGATTTGCTAGTGACCATTCTACCGTGACCAGGATCGAGGTCAACTGGGAATAGTGTCTCATATGTCATGGATATTATAAGGCAATAATTACTAGCATATTAAACTCAGTAAAAGAACCTGAGCTAGATGGGGTATAAGAGGGTAATTGCATAATGGATGAAGTCTCAGCATCTGATGTCTCCTGTAATTGCCCTCACCACCTTACAGGTCTGGACAGGTTCTTCCAGTGGCACAACATCAGTTTGCCAGCTGTGTGAATGAGAACCTGGTGTTGTTGCCAGAGGGATAACCAATTGCTACATGTTGGCTTCATATCCAGAGGGACTGAAGATTCCCATCCCTTGCGCCAACACAACACTGTCCCTATGGGCATGCATTTCTCACAAGGAATGATTAATAGAACCCTGGATGCAGTGAATGCTGTAGTGTGTATTAAGATGTATTTCCTGTTGGTTGTGGTCGGCGTGTTTATAGACCAGTAGAACAACGATGTTAAAAAATTATATGCAAAGCTCCTTTTTATTGTTTTTCCTAGATTTTGAAATGTTTTTAAAAGTTTCTAATCCAGTTATGTACGGTGGTAATATCTTAATTAATTCCACTGTGAGTATAATTTCCAGCATATAGTTGTTTTCTATGCTATAAATTTCCCACCGTTTGTTATTTTATGAATAAAATTACATTTATGGTAGAATTCATGGTTATGAATTGATAATAACCGTGGATAAATGAAATATATTTCTTTTCAAACCCAGTATATGACATCACGGTGATCCGTCTTATGAATTAATTTGGATACAAATTTTAAATGTTTAGTGAAACTGACTAAATTAGTAAGAAAAACAGCAATGCTGAGTAATAATACTGTCAAACTCTGCTGGCCCAGTGTCCCAAAAAGTGTACAATTGGAGTTGTAGCAGGTCAAAAAATAAATGTATTATTAAAAAACGTGTAAGTTGTCTTTTTTATTGCATGTAGAATGAGGCATATTTTCCATAAGAATGAAACGCTAATATGAATTACTTTTTTTGTAACAGTTACATGAAGTCAAACAAGGCTTTTATTATCTGTACAGCGTCACCGACAAAAAATTACAATACTACTAGTATAATTATTACTACATACAATTTGAACATTTCAAATGACTGGGACAGATGAACATTTTTCTGTAATTATCTAGTATACATGTCAATAAATAATAAACAAAAGGTACAACATGACATTTGATTTGGGAAACTTTTTTTAGTCATTGTTACTTTGGTCATATTGTCTGCATTGCTTTGTTCTCGGATATGCCTTCTTTCAACTACTGCAGTTTTTCATAAAAGTGTTGTTAATTTTTTACGACACACTCATTAACTTTGATAAGTAATCTTTTACCATTTGTGTCCCAGTATTGGAACTTTGCAAAACATGAGCTAAACAAATTACTGACATTGGTGAAGCTTGATATGCAATATATCTTGAATTAAGCAATATCATTATCCTTCATCATAAAGTAGAAAATGACACCAGGAAAACTACTTAAAACATGTGCCATAAAAACCTACATAATCTTTATAGTTTTCTTACAGATTTTTTACATTTAAAGGTATTTTGTTTCAAATATTTAATCTGAACTTGTTCTGGAGATAATTAATGTAAACCGAATGACTTTGTGTAGTGCTGAACATGTTACAGCACCATGTGATTATGGTAATGTGAACTCGGACTGTCTGTTGGGTAGTTAACCTCTTAACCTTCACAAGTGGCACCGCAGCCATAAGGAAGGCATATAGAGATGTACTGTTGTGACCATTGCCATCTGATACAGCCATGTACGACTTTTGTTGCAGCTAATGAGTAACCGCACCCCCTCCCCCCCCCCCCCCCGAGTGCACCACATGGTGGTGGAGTGTTACCTGTTGGTGGTCGAAGTTGGCATTTTGGGCCTACTCACTCATGAAGCAGACATAGTTTTGCAATTACAAACATTGCTAGTGCTTTCATTACTTTGATCTTTCCTGACAGAAGAAGGAGATATATTTTTTGTATCTTGATTTTCGTCATCGAGTTACACATTTAGTTCGTCAAAATATATTTCATTCCTTCTTCTTACTTCACCGCATAATTCTTATATGGGAGGAATGTACAGGTATCTGGTCTATTTGTCAACTCATTCACTTCAAACTGCAGCCGACTGGCCTTCACACGTTGTATTGTCTTTTGTCCTGCGAGCTGCTGCAACGTCTTAGCGACTGTGCTTCCTGTCTGATTTTTTCTTCAAGTGACATCTTGTAAGGAATGTTATCCTTATCTTGACTAGAATATATCGCATCTCCATCACAAGTTATTCATGTGCAGTGAGGCCATTTCTCACTTTATGTTTTTTGCACATCTCTGTCCATCCTTCCCCAGTGTTACGTCAGCATGGCGTACTGACATTGGTAGAACATTGTTAGTGGGAGTAATGTTGGTCCTGTTTGTCCTGCTCCAGCCAGCACGGTGTACTGACATTGGTGGAACGTTGTTAGTGGGAGTAATGTTGGTCCTGTTTGTCCTGCTCCAGCCAGCACGGTGTACTGACATTGGTGGAACGTTGTTAGTGGGAGTAATGTTGGTCCTGTTTGTCCTGCTCCAGCCAGCATGGTGTACTGACATTGGTGGAACGTTGTTAGTGGGAGTAATGTTGGTCTTGTTTGTCTTGCTCCAGCCAGCACGGTGTACTGACAGTGGTAGAACGTTGTTAGTGGGAGTAATGTTGGTCCTGTTTGTCCTGCTCCAGCCAGCACGGTGTACTGACATTGGTGGAACGTTGTTAGTGGGAGTAATGTTGGTCCTGTTTGTCCTGCTCCAGCCAGCACGGTGTACTGACATTGGTAGAACGTTGTTAGTGGGAGTAATGTTGGTCCTGTTTGTCCTGCTCCAGCCAGCACGGTGTACTGACATTGGTGGAACGTTGTTAGTGGGAGTAATGTTGGTCCTGTTTGTCCTGCTCCAGCCAGCATGGCGTACTGACATTGGTGGAACATTGTTAGTGGGAGTAATGTTGGTCCTGTTTGTCCTGCTCCAGCCAGCGTGGTGTACTGACATTGGTGGAACGTTGTTAGTGGGAGTAATGTTGGTCCTATTTGTCCTGCTCCAGCCAGCAAGGCGTACTGACATTGGTAGAACGTTGTTAGTGGGAGTAATGTCGGTCCTGTCTGTCACGCTCCATCTTCCTGATTGTCTGTGTTGTATTGCTACTATTTCTCGAAAGCCTATCCACATTGTTACATAGCTTCTTCGTCTCCTCAAACCATTGACCTGCTTTAGGGCATATTATATCCTTTTCCTGGCATTCAGTGTGGTATCCAGTACATGACCTTAGTGCTACTGGTGGATGTAGTTGGGGTAAGTTATTCTTCACGACGAGGTTTTCATTGAAGGAAATAGGCAAGGACAACTGTTGTCCTTAAAGTGTTAAACTATGAATTCAGAATATAAGTACTTATAACATAACATATGATGGATAACCCATAAATTCTGTTGTCCTTGAAATGAGGTCTATAAATATGTGTTGTCTTGTCTGTTATATCTTGTGATGTAAAAGTAATTAGTACGTTTCACAATGCGTGGATGCACCTTTCCCTAACTGCATGTCCAGCGTCACCACATGTCCAGCGTCACCATCGAGTTTGAAGGCCACATTTCCCCAATTATACTATTCAATTTCACCAAAATTACATTCTTATGTTGTGCTAACATACTAACTAAAGTAGGAGTGACACTGGACATGCCCAAATGATTTTTTTCCCCAGACCAGGAACTCTTGAATACCAAAAACCTGTGTATCTTTCGTATATTTCTGGAGGTAGGCATTTCCATTGGTGACGCTGGACACTTTAAACCACTATTCCGTAAGTTTGAACTTTGATTTATCATAGTTTCATTTCATTTAGGTTTAGTCCCATTTTTTCAGAATTCTTTCTTTAGCCCTGTTTGAAGGGATCGTTTGTTTAAATACGTATTAATAACAATCACAAATTAATATGGTGGACCATTATAAAGAGTGATGATGGACACACCAAACGTGGTCACTTAAGAAACGATAATGTCAAACTCTTTTGTTATAACGTTTTTGGACAGGATTTTTGTACTGTACACCCCCAATACATACCTCACCTGTACACCCCCAATACATACCTCAACTGTACACCCCCAATACATACCTCAACTGTACACCCCCAATACATACCTCAACTGTATACCCCCAATACATACCTCAACTGTGCTGCATGCTCAGAAAAAACATACAATAATGTTTTTGTGTGGTAGAGATTCCAAATTTGGAAACTTCAATTGGACATGCTGTTTTTGCCATTTTTGGTTAGTTTTAATTTTTTTTACCAGTATTAACATTAATGAGACAGGCAAACTATAATATGTTTTGGTGTGGGCAATCCATGTTGAAATTTATTTAAACCTAACTTTAAAATTCACGTTCTGAGAGACAAAAGGTCAACTGTACACTTTTTGGGACATTGGCCCTGCTGCTTATTCAGGGAGAATGCAGGCTTTAACTATTATGTATCATATTCTCCTGTTAGTGTCTTGTGTGGTTATCTGCTGATCACCAGGTGGCACCAGTGATGCGGCACTGTGTAGCACAATGGCTGGCCGTAACTATGGGTGACAACAAGCTTCATCATACTTAGGGCAAGACACACATATTGTTTCCTCTTGAGATTGCATTGTCAAGACATGTTAGTGAATTAGTGACTGAATAATGTAGATCTGTATGATAACGAGTGACTGAATAATGTAGATCAGTATGATGGTTTTAAGTTGTGTTTGGATAAACTATTAAAAATGAACTACACATCAGAATTAGGGAAATTAGTTCTAGGGAATACACAGAGTACAACACGTGGGACTAATAAAATGTCTTAATTAAAGAGTATGACTTGCATAACTGCATGAAAACAATTACTATGAGATTTTTTTGTCAGCATGGGTTGATCATCTAAGCACCAAGTGACATAACTCTTGGTAAATGTTGTAATTATGATTGAGGAAAAATTAGATAATTTTACCTGTGTGTAATTATAATTAATTTGTGTTTTGTAAAAACAGCACCAACAGGCCTTGGTGTGTGTTTTCATGCTCCATTGTTTTAAGTAAACGTAGAAGTAAATTGCTTCAATCATTTTGTTTGGTATGTCACTGGGCTAATACTAGTCACTAGTAGTTAGTGCATGTTATTATATGCATACTTTAAGTAGGACTGGAATCCACTTACTTATAAATTAATTATGAATCATGCAGATTCCTGCTGCTTTATATCTAAATATTTATTTATATCTAATGTATGTTGTACGTGAATGTGTACATGGATTTTTTTGTGTTTGTAAATATACCTGTTTATACATCTGTATATATGGCTAATGTGCATACATATTATATATGATGAATTATGATTATAATAATGTTGACTTTGTATTTATTTTTCTACACAGTATTAACGAGGTGGCTCCCATGCTAGTGAGTCCAGCCCTCATGGTCTAGCCTGGAATAGCTGGATAGCCTTATGTCCAGGTTGACCTCCTGTTACCCACCATCAGGGAGGGAAAATTTTAGAGGGAAAGAGTCTGTACTCTGGCCTGTGTTTGCCAAATCCCAGTTGTTGCCTAATATCATGGATGTCTGTGTTGAGGCTAAGGGCAGGCTACTTTTGTGCATTATGTTTTATTCAGAGTGGAGGATTATGTGATTGAGCTCAACAGGGAAAAGTGATCACGTTGGATTGGTGTGGACATTCATTACATACTCCACTATAGATACAAGAGTATATGGTGGGAAAAGATATGATTACTGGAAAGCAAATATGGCAGCAATGAATGCAGCCTTTCATAATGTTAAATGAGGAGAAGAAATGGAAACAAAAGGAGTAAAAGAGAGATGGAAATACTTTAAGTTGAAAATTTAATAGGAAGTAAAAAATGTGCTGTTGATAGAAAGGAAGAAGCCAAACCCTAAAGCACCCTGACAAACTAAGAGAAAGGAAGAAGCCAAATTCTAAAGCCCCCCCTGGCAAACTAAGAGAGCCTGTAGATCAGTACAGAAACAGATTCTACTTTGGAAAAGGTATGACAAACTGATAGGAACAAAGAGTATTAAGAATATAATAATAAAAACTATAGTATCCAGAAAAAAGCACAAAGGGAGAATGAAAAGAAGCTCTTGAACAGATTTAAAGACAAACCAAAGCTATCCTATAGAAGAAGTAAGCAAAAGGTAAAAACAGTCATACCACATTTAAGAAATGAGGACAGTGAAACCACCACAAATGACCAGGAAATAGCTGATGTTCTAGGGAAGTTCTTTGAATCAGTAGTTACAACGGAAGATGATGGTGATAATATTTTACCATAACTTGAAAACAGAGTTCCAGAAAACAAGGTTTTAAACAAGATTTAAGGTTTAAACAAAACACATTTACTGAGCTAGATGTATTTATGAAGTTACAGAAGTTAAACGAAGACAAGGCTTGTGGTCCAGATGGTATACATCCAAAGAAATTGAAGGATTGTGCTGAAACTATCTAATATTCACGGAATCATTGTCTAGTGATCTAGTACCATTAGATTGGAAATTAGCAAATATTTCTACAATTTATAAGAAAGGATTCCAGCAGGGTTGTTTGATTTAACTCATTTGATTTAAATCATTGATTTAAATCACTCCAAAACAAAATAATTGATTTATGATTTTTTTGACTTGTGGTTTTTAATCGTTGATTTATATGAATTTAACACAAATAATTGTTTACAAGCATCGAGATCAACAAAGTTTTGTATGTTTTTTAATACAAAACACAAAGTGCGCACACTTGTGTAGCTGTATTGTCACCAGATAGCCTGATAGTCAAATATTTTATGACATTGTGTATGTTTGAGCTATTCCCTTTCTGAATGCAGTGAAGTCACACAAACTTGTCTTCCAGAGGAAGTATCTTTTCAACACAGAAGCCCTGAGTTAAAGTCCACTTATAGCTTGTGCTAGTTGTTACCAATTCAGTATGTTGACTCAGTTGTTTAATACTGTACCAGTTTGTATTCTGGTTAGAGACCCTTAGAGTACACAGAGCCCTGGACAGGTGTTAATCCACCCTATAGGCAAACAATAATTACCACTGCTACAGCCACAGACACAGAGCATGCTTTCCTTTCCAAGACAGATTATGCAACTACAGGGGGTGAGGCCTTGTGGACATTGTCTAATGTCTTTATATAAGCAAAAATCATGTACCTTCTGTTATGACAAGAACCCAAATCGATTTTAATAGAACGTGTTTGAAAGAGTTAACAAATTTAAACATCTATATAAATATCTATATACCAGATTTAAAAAAAATAAAATAAATAAAAAAAATAAAATAAATCCGATTTAAATAAAAAAAAATCTGATTTTTTTATTTATTTTATAAAAATCATGATTTTTTTCAACCCTGGATCCCAGTCTATGGCTAGTAATTATAAACCAGCAAGTTTAATTTGTCTAGCCAGTAAACTGATGAAATCTTGTGTGAAAGATGCAATGTTAAAACATTTATTAGAAAACAATTTAAATACCCCAGACCAACATGGTTTTACAAAGGGTCGTTCTTGCCTAACAAATTTGTTATAAACTTTTGAAAGTTGGACAGAAGATGTGGATCAGGGACATAGTTAGACAGAAGATGTGGATCAGGGACATAGTTGGACAGAAGATGTGGATCAGGGACATAGTTAGACAGAAGATGTGGATCAGGGACATAGTTGGACAGAAGATGTGGATCAGGGACATAGTTGGACAGAAGATGTATTTGACAGTCTTGAAAAAGAGGTTGTTGCAGAAACTATCTACCTATTGAATACGAGGTAAAGTTTTAGAATTGATAGCTGATTTTTTATGGGATAGAAAAATGTGAATTATGGTAAGAGGTGCATATTCTGAGTGGTTTGATGTCATTACTGGGGTTCCGCAAGGATCAGTGTTGGGGACTATTCTCTTTTTAATTTATGTAAATAATATACCAGAGACAGTAAATAGTAATGTAAAAATGTTTGCTGATATATTGAGAACATTAAAAAACGAATCTTACTGTGGAATCTTACAAGCTGATTTAGATAATTTAAGTGAGTTGGGTAATAGAGGGTGCATAACTTTCAACACAAGTAAATGTAAAAGCAAATAGGCAAAGACAATCCAAAATTCCAGTATATAATGACAATAATATGGTTTTAACTGAAACTGTTCAAGAGAAGGATCTAGGTGTCTGGATTTAAAATAATTTGAAATGCAAGAAACAAGTTGTCGTTGCATCCCAACAAGCTATGGTGGTTCTGCATTCAGTAAAGAAAACATTTATTCACTTTGAAATGTTCAACATTGTTTATAATACATATATTAGACCACATCTAGAATATTGCGTACAGGCTTGGTCACCTTATTAAGATATTTTAATGCTTGAGAAAATGCAGCGCAAAGCAACAAAACTGATAATAGGATTCAAGGAATTTACATATGAGGAAAGTTTAACACAACTAAAACTATATAGACTAGACTTTAATTGAGACTTTTAAGTTGTTAACTTGGAAGGAGAATATAAACCCAGATACATTTTTTAACATTAATCTAAATAACCACAGAGGCCACAGTAAAACATTAAACAACAACAATGTATGAAGCTATGCAGTCGCCAATTTTTTAGTCAAAGAGTGGAAATGTATGGAATTCATTGCCGCCCAACAATATTATGTCTGCCCCCTCTACTAACATTTAAAAAAATAGAATAGATAAAACCTGGGTTAAGATACGGGTGAACTATAAAAAGCTTATCAGTAACCTTAGAAATGCCCATTACTTGTAAGTGTAGTAACCTGTCTTAATTAAGCCAGAATGTTTGTTTTCTTTGGGATGACAGATAAACATGTTGCAGCAATTTAACTAGTATCCTTGGTTTCATGCTGGAATGGCTTGCTCAGTTGTTTTAAGTTTCTTGTATCGGTATGACGTAAGAAGGCTAACTCTGTTCCTCTTGCCATGTTCCTGGTTCAAGGGTCCTTTGCCTGTGGCAGCAGCACACGCCACACAAGCTTTTTCTAATGCCATTTTCATGTCCCAAAGTGGCTGAGAACGTCTCTCAAAGAAATGCCTTTTGTGTGCGTCAAATGCAATGTGATTTGTCACAGCCCAGAGTAACGATGGTAATAATCACTTGGGAAATGTATAACCTTTGTAGTTGTAACGCTGTCACCTACGGTAGTAGCTTAAGGTGAATTACCCCTTTGGGAAATCCTAGTATTGCACAGATGAAAAAAATTACATGCCTGACATTTTGTTGTATTTATTCTAGTATCTATTATGTGTAATGTTTGAAAGAATTACACTAAATGTAAAGTGGCTAGCCTTCAGTACACTTTATTGTGGTAAACTATATAATACAACGTTTTACTATGTTACAGGTACAGCCTATTGCCCCTTCTGTACTATGGCCTACATTCTTATTGCATAATGCATAATTAATTTTGTTGGTTGTTATTATCAGCTCTCTGCTTGAACTCTCTGTCAGAACTTTGTTGATTACTCTGTTGCCCTCTTCCTAGGGTCAGGGGGCATGTCAACGTCAACAACAGTATTGTTATTGTTGGGTATTTCTTGCTCAGATGGAACAGTCAAGTGCATCTTTCTAATGACATGGTCGTATTAAAAAAAAAATTATTTGTAAAGGTAGGTCACCATTGGTAGTAATTTTTATAGTTTCTTATAGGTCAGATGTCATAGCCATTGAGCATACCGGGTAATAATGATAATTAACATTTAATTGTTTGATTTGAAACATACACTTGTTAACGTTGTTGAACTGGTGTAAAATCAGTAAGTTTTAACAAGTTGAACATCGTATTTAATACATGTGAACACTGACTTTTATTATTAAATCATACCACTTCACACATTGACTGGCAAATCATAATTAATATATTCATACAATAATTTGATGTGTTAAAATGCAATTTGCATTCTAATGTCATTGACCTATATACAGAGTTAAAGACCTTTCAAGACATTAGGAAATGCGGAAGATCGATGAGTACTCGAGCTTATTGTGACGGATTCAAATGTTAGGCGAGGCTTGCGTTGATCAATACTCTTATTAATTTTGTCCCACATGCCGCTAAATATAAGTTTTATTGATTTGAATGTTATGGGTGCAGCTGATCCATCATAAGTGGTATTACGCCGTGAAAGCAACTGCTCATGTGTTGTTTGGTATATTCTCATTAGATTAACCTGCTTTTTAGTACTGAAAAATAATTGTCTTATTGATTGATTGTTTCTGCTATGGCTGAGCTGTTAAAGTAATCTGCTTACCCGCAGTAAACTATAATTGTCACGTTAATGTATGATGTGATCAGTATTGTGTCATGGAAAAACTATGCCAATAATCAATCTTGAATCCAACTTTTTCGGTTGTTCTCAATGCTCTTATGACATAGTTAGTAAAATTGTGTTCTATTGTATTTACTGATTGAGAACAGTAATTCCCTGTCTACAGGTATCTTGCTCAAATTTATCTGCTATTCATCACGTCAAGCAACTAAACATCAAACTATGCTTTGCTTGATATGTCGAGACACCCATTCTGATGTGTAAATATAGCACTGAACCATGATGCCTCAGGACATCGCTATTCCACGCGCCATGTCCCATGACATTTAATAAAGATGTCTCGGAGAGATTGCTCGATTGAGATTGTGCTGTAGACAGTGAACGGGGTGCTGGGGCTAATGCAACGTGAGGAGTTTCCGGACCCCACTTCCTGCCCAACACTGTATGGACACTGTATGCTGTATTATTGATTGTGTGCTTTGTGATAAAGCAGCAACAACAGCAGCAGCACACCAAGGCCGGTAGTGCCATCACGCAGGACATGCAAGGGAGCTTCAGTCTTCACACGGCTGTCTGATTTGTGTCAAGTGTCGTTGTTGACATCCACATGAGTGACAGTTGGTCACTGATAAACATTGATTAACAGAATCAGATGCCTAGGTGTCATCTGGCTAGATTGCCTATCAAGATTTGATTGTCGGCACAGATTTGTGTATGATCGATGCTGCGGCGCTTGAGTGGGGACAAGCGGTTCCGCGCACACAAGCAGTGCAGCATACACAAGCGGTACTGTCACTGTCGCTCTGACAGTTTACTGGCCCAGCCATTGATGCAATTGGTGTCAGGTGGACTCGTTGAGAGGATCCCTATGAGAGGAGGAGGTCACTTGAGGGGTTGGGTTAGGTAGGCTTCAGTTGGACAGCCGACCAGTAGGGTGGTCAGTCCCTTGTAATCTTGTCAGTGTCTGGACTGATTAGGCAACATCAACAAGGAAGAGGCAGGGTGTTATTTCACATACACCGTAGAACCAATTATCTCACAGATTGCAAATATAAGCGGTGACTGGTGGTTGCTTGCTGCAGCTGCAATGCTAGTGAGAGCATGGGAGGCCCACTGCAGTGACTGGCTGAACACATCCAGAGCTACGGAGAAATCACAGACAGGTCATTGACAGGCCTGAGTTGGAAGATCTGGGACTGTTGTGTGGTGTCTGCAGTTGTGACTGCCTCGTCCACCCAGTGTCTCTGTGGCCAACTCACAGCCAGCAGCATGGGCAACGCCCTGGACAAGCTGCGTACCCTCAAGAATGACATTGCAAGTAAACAGGACAACGGGGGCAGAAACGGGGCTGCTAAGGAGGATCAGCCGCAGGCAGTAGGGAAGGCAGATTCGGAGGGTGGGGAAGAGGGTGAGGAGGGACAGCAGCGGATTGAGGATGTCGTTGAAGCGGTGGGGAAGAGTGAGGGACTGGTAGAGGAAAAGACTGGGGAAGTCGTGGAGGAAAAGACTGGGGAAGTCGTGGAGGAAAAGACTGAGGAAGTCATGGAGGAAAAGACTGGGGAAGTCGTGGAGAAAAAGACTGGGGAAGGCATGAAGGAGAAGGTAGTCGAGGAGGACAAGGCTGAAGCACAGGCTACCCAGGTAGTGTTCTCTAGTTTCGTAGAATTCCAGCAGTTATATGCATAAACACACATGTTTTTGTTTTTTGTGTTGTGGGACAAAGTATGTTGTTGTCATATAACTGTTGCTGTATAATGTCACGTATGATGTTGGTGTGTTGGTAATGATGTAATTTCTGTGATCTACACCTCTGTTAAGTAAAATAGTTATGGGTAATGTTTGAGCGCTTGCATCTTGACACTGGCTCTGTTATGTATGATACATTTCTCTTATAGTATTTGGATGCAGAAAAACCTGGCTTCAAAGCCATAGCTTTTTCAGCCTCATAGCGAATTACAGCAAAGATCATCAGCCACCTAAATTTACCTTTTTGATTTGTCTGCATGTGCTTTCTACCAGAATAGTGTTTAGCAACTGTACAACATCTTGTCCTACCCTGCCTAGGCAAACATTAACAGCTTCCAGAATTTACCTTTTGTGATTTGTTAGCATATGGTATCAATCACAATCAAAGTACCTTATTAGCATCTGTGCAGCATTCAAGTGGTCTTGCCCCACTGACCTTGGCTGCTTCCTGTAGTTCATGTCTCAGGGAGATTGGCAGGGACTTCAAACAGCTGATCTAGATTGCCTGCCCAGTGTCATCCATGGAACATTTGCTGCACTGTTTACAGACTTGTTTCACCTACAGCAATAACCTATCTGTATCACCGTATTAACAGTTTAACACCTATGTAATTACTGTAGTGATACAAAAGTTGCACCATTGATAGGACAAGGTTGTGTTATTTCATTGACAAACAGTTTTTGTTTATTGTGCGCAATGCCTGCAAATCTGCGATACATGGTTATACACCAGAAGTACTTAAAAATTAGTATTAACCATTGTGCATATTTATGATGCTATAAATTCTAGGGTTGAATAATAGCATTCAGTATTAATGATTGATGAATTTTAGATTAGTTCTAACATCGGTTTAATTAGCGTTATTCGACAGCAATTTGTTTTGTGTAGGAGCAAGTTGTGTGTCAAGTTGTGCATGCACAAAAAATATAGATTTTGTTTTATTTGCAAACAAATGTTTTATTGTACGACGGCATGCTGCTCAGCTGGGCAGCTCATGGTAGCCTATGTGCAGGGAAAGAACTGCCTGGAGTGGTGAAAGAACTCCATTGTGGCTTGCAGTAGTGGCATGGTTCCATTTAGATCTGAAGTAGTGTTTGTGAAAGGTTAGAAGTACAACACAGGGAATAATACGCCAGACCGCCAGAAAGCTTATGGCCCATGGAAAATGCATCTATCCATTAGTCCCACATCTTTACTTCCATCAGTCCCTCCCTCACTTTTACTCCATCCTCCATTACTTCACTGTTTTCCCATCGCCCTCCCTCACTGCCCCCTCCCTAATTTTTCATTATTATTTGTTTCCCTTACACCCTAAGGAAGATGGCAGCTAATGAAAAGCTGTCCAGGACATAAGGGTTGTTAGAATATTAATAGCGCTGCCAGTAGAGTGAGTAGACAGATGGTGTGGAAGAGGAGGCCTGCCGAGATCTGTGACAGTTGTTTAAGACAGTTCACAGGGTCCAGCTACATTATTTACTCTGGCAGCATGCTAGCCATCACAGGAGCCAACAGCTTGTCTTTGGAGAGACTGGCTGTCACTTCAAATGACCATAATCCCCAGTGAACATGACACATGTCCCATCTTCACATCTATTGTGTTTACATACCCTTTTAGAGTTCACTCATGTCTACTCAAAATACGTGATCTTCAATACAGTAATATATGATAATAGTAATAGAGAATATCATGTGTAACCATGTCAAGGCTAGTAACTTTTGATGAAGTCAAATGTTGACATTCTGCAGTTTTTCTGCCCATGGTTGTGTGACATTACGATTTGGTAAATGTAATTTCTTAATTTTTGTTCAAGTGAAAATTTTATTTTCCAGTTCACAAGTCACAACAGACAGGGATACGACTCAAGGAAGCTTCATTATTGTCCTGGATCATTTGTGTAAATATTTTTCAGCTATTGGGTAGTTTGATGATCGTTGTTAGACGGTAATGCAAACATGTATCAGACTATAATGTAAACACGCATCTTGGAGAGGTGTAAACATTGTAATCATATTTTGTCAGTAATCTGACAGGCCGACAGCAATGGTTGTTGGTTAGTGCTTCAAGCAGAAGCGTTTTATCGCATGGGTCATTAGATTGGCGCCATGCACTCATTCCCAAGGTTTATGTGTCACAGTAAGGGGCAGTGTCTTGTTGACCTGGCATGTATAAACACCTGAAAGCATCCTACTTCAATGAAGTGTGGCACATCCCAATTGCTTACGGTCCATCAAGATAATTTATTGACCTGCAGATAATTTTGCCTGTTATGGTTAGCTTCACTGAAGCGAACATGCCAATGTGCCCATGGGCTTTTGTGATGCTTTCCTGCATTTTAGGTGAAAATTTTTAATTTACAGAGTGCAATTAGCGGCACTTGTGTAATTATTATTAAATATACCAACCATTTTGGAGTAAACTTTTGTTTTGAAGATATGTGAAATGATGTAGAGATTTACTAATTTTCACAACAAAGGGGATTTCTGCAAAAACACATGTCAGCAAATACTGTTGAACTGTATTAATACATTTGTGTACTTTAGCGAAACAGCGTTATGTAACGGACAAGTGCAGTAGTATTTAATGGAAACATGTTTTATCTTTACAGTTCTGTAAATTCCCAGGAGTTTGCTAATGGGAGCTTATCTTTATTTATGGGGATGTGGTTAGACTACATAGATCTCATGCTGGAGACTTGCGGGGGCGGGGGGGGGGTACTCAATCCATTTCATTAGAGACTTGGCAATTTCTTTCACTCGATTTCATACACTGGGGTTAATTTGCTATGCTATCCATTTAAACACCCCAAAGCTGGAAATATCCAATCCACTACTATAAAATGTATCTGCATCCAATAGTAATATTACAAATGGTTTAATGTGATTTCTTTTTTCATGTATCGTACAAAAAATGCATGCTAGCGACAAGTTAACTAGATGCATATTCCATTATAAAATTGTACAAATGTAACAATTAAATATATATTTTATAATAGTTATGTTCGTCTGTGCACTAGATATTGCCAACACGATTGCAAGCCAATAAGAATGGTCTTATGAATATTTCCATAATCTCTTCTGTGGCAGAGATGTCAGCAGGGTATCCTGCATGCCCAATGGTCGTAAAGAGCTAAAGAAAAGGAACAATTTTATCTTTATGTGCGGTCTTATTCAACATTATTAGCTTACTGCTAATCTGTAAACATTAACTTAATCTGTAGCTTTGTAGAATGTTGATGGCTCCAGGGTAGTTGTTGGAGGCCTGCCAGAGATGAATCAGGTCACTCGGTGAAAGGAATGTATTGGTTCCCCCAGGCCGATTCAGTGCTCTACTTTTAGCAAACTAAGATATGATTGTAATAACATTTCCAAACATTTCAAGCAGAACATGCGCACCTTGCTAACTCTACTAAACACTTCATTAACATAATATGTGTGGGTAATATTGCATTACTATAATTTTCTGTGTATAATACGCATTTTTTCTCTTAATTTTTACCTAAAAAAATCCAGGTGGATATTATAAATGGTAACAAGTTTAAACAAAATTTCAGCCAGATACACGGTTATCAGGATTGGCCTAAATTATTTACGCTGCTAAATGACAATTCTTAACTCATTTGTTCTATACCAATGCATTCATTCAGTCATTCCACATTCTATGTACAAAAACCATATATATCCTTTAAAAACATTATGCACACTTTTGCTGTATACTGAGAGTGATAATATAAGTAAATGACACAGCATAAGACACTGATGCTTGGACCGAAAAACTACACCAGGGATAATTTAAACCATGCTTCAACCAAATTATTGGAAGTATGGAAATCGGGGTTTGATGCTAATTTTGTTGGAGCACATATTATACGGGGTAATATTGGATTTCACTCAGATTTGAGCGAAAAGTCAGGGTGTATATTATACTTGGGGGCATACTATACACAGAAAATGTTGGTAACCCTCAACCCATGCACGATACTATCATGTGTTATTAAATAAGTTTTGAAACCTTAATTTTTTTGTATCACAATATTGACTTAATGCTGTCCAGTTTACAAATTACATTGGGGGTGCATTAAGGCGGAAAGGTCGGTACTAGCTGTCACCCTAGAGTCTTGGTGAGGAGGTCTTTGAAAACCAATCAGTTAATCCTTTTTTCCAATGCACAGTTACAATAAATGACAACAAGTTACTAACAAAATGTGCAACAAATGTGAATTGGTGAAGAATACACAAGGATGAGTTGGAAATGGGTTGAACAGAAGTGTAATACTTATCTATGGTTTACCCCGTGGTGCAATTATATATTTGCATTACTTACAACATGTAACAATTGAAAATCGTTGCTAAATAAATTATGACTAATACATTGCAATAATATCTAACTTGTAGCACTTTTTAAATGCTTGTACAGTTCTACAAGTGGTAATGTTTTCATTAAGGGAGCTCCATAATCTTGCTCCATATATGGAGATGCACACTGATTTTGCAATAGTACGAAAGCGAGTTATGCAGAATGAATCATTCTGTCTAGTACCATATACAGACACATAATGTTTAAAACAAAATTTAGCAAATTACTTGGTAATTCATTATGAAAAGCCCTAAACATAATAATAACTAGATCTAAAAATGTTAGAATGCCTAATTGTTGAAAAAGAGTGCTTGTATATTCCAGACGTTTTATTCCACAAACTAACCGAATTACTCATTTCTGTAATATAGTAATGCCATGTACAAGATAGTCAAGACATTTATGTAGTTAATCAAGGTGAAATTATTTGTTCACGTCCGGGCCGGAGATGTTCCAGGGATGTGGAACACAAGTGAAGTGGCCATATCAAGAACGTGATGAGTCTAATCTGTGAGCCTCAAGTGTCTCATATTCCATGGTCAGCCACATAGATTACCAAATCCAAGCAATGTTGGTGGTGCCTCAGGTGTGGAAAATGTAAAGAATATGTCGCTTCATCATTACCAGTCCCTACTTAACTCTATACCTGGCTCTCCAGTCAACATCAAGTAGAGCAATGAATACTGTAGCAATGTACAGTTTAATGATCAAATATTTGTTAACGTTAAGGAAATTCAAGATGTAATACATGCAATGCCTATAGGCAAAGTACTTGGTAGCGCTTGATAGCATAAGTAACGAACATTTTAAATATGCGAATAAAAAACTGTTCTCATTTCACTGTTATGTAGCAGCATGTTAATTCACGTTTTTTTACCGGATGCTATGATGGTTACAACCATAGCCCCCATAATTAAAAATAAGGCTGGTGACCCGTCTGACAACAATAACATTGTTCTCGCCACAGCTGCTAGTAAATTATTAGAATTTTTTATATTATCCAGAGTTTCTACTTTTTTAACTGCATGTGTTAACCAATTTGGATTTAAAAAGCATCACTCAACTGAAATGCTCATATTTTTATTAAAAGAATTCTTTTGACACTATGTAGCAAATGGCTCATTTATGTATATCACTATGTTGGATGCCTCTAAGGCCTTTGACAAAGTCAATCATAGTAAACTAATTGACCGGGGATGTCCTTTTATTGCATGATATTGCCAGGCAGAAAACATGTATTTATGCTCAGGCAAATGTTTTAGAAAAAAAATTCACTTATGTAACAGTACCATTAAAACAACTTTATTTAATTCATGCTGTGGTTCAATGTATAACTGAAGTCTTTGGTGTGATTTAAAAAAAACAGAGCCTGAAAGGCATTACTGTTGCATGTAACAACAGTTTTAGAATTTTACACAACTTGTCACCCCGTTGTAGTGCAAGTCATATGTTCGCTACAAATTATGAGTACGAGTACATAATCATAATTTGTACGAGTACGAGTATTTCAAAAATGTACTTGAATACATGAGTACTAAGTACTTTGGCCCCAGGTCTGGTATATTTATAATACATATTAATACATGATGTGTGTGTGTGTATATATTTATATATATATATAGATGTATATATATATATATAAATATATATTTTATATATATATATATATATATATATATATATATATATATATATATATATATATATATTATATATATATATATATATATATATATATATATATATATATATATAATATATATATTTATGTATATTTATATATATATACACACACACACACACACACACACACACACACACACACACACACACACACACACAAACACACACGTATGTATATATATATATATATATATATTATTCTGACTTGTATATTATGTACTTTTATTTCACGACGTGTATATTTATATATATATAGAGATTTTTTCTTTTACATGTACTTTTGTACATGTATATTTATATATGTGTTTAGTTGTATTGTATGTATATACGTTGTACATGCGCTTTTGCCTGAAATAAAACATTATTATTATTAATATAGAAATGACAAGTGACAATAATCCATACATGGCAACCAAAGAAGACACAGAGCTCTGACTGGGCATGCCTGTGTGTCAGTACTGACTTAATGCTGGTTTACCACAGAACTGGAATGACCTCGGCTCAGACCTGTCTTGGCTAATTATTAGCTAATTATCTTATGGTAGAATGGAAATAATGTGACTTCAGGGGCTTCAGATCAGTCGGAATAGGCGTGCATGTTCCAATGAAGGGATCCACCTGTGCTCTCTAGAACATGAAGACTTGATCTGATGCTGAGCTCAAAGGTTCAAATGGAGACCGACCTGTTTGGTCTCAGTGTTGCACAGCAAGGCACTGAGAGTGGAATTGCTTCCAACGTTGGAAGAAATGGCTAATGTCATGTGTGATTAAATCGCCAAGTAGATCGCCAAGGATCAGTTCGTAAGGACACAGGACGAACAAAAAATCTTGCGCGCAGAAAGTGGATCGATAGCGACCTGGCATCGTGCTGCATGGCTGGTGCAAATTAAGACGGTTGTTACTTGTGCTGTCATGGTTCGGTTCGCGGTACTCAATTACCATTTTTATTCAATGTGTGAGTCTGCCAATGTTCCAGTATTAAGAGGAAATATCTTAAAAAAAGTTTAAGATATACCAACGGAAAGCTACAGTAGGTCAATAACAAACAACTACATAACTGAACAAGTTTTATCTCAAGACAAGAAACTATATCAATGTTGAATTCGAATCAGCCTCATCGCGGTATAGTTAATACGTGGACAATGGACGTTAGATACAGTTGTGTTTAGAATACAAATGATTTGTGACTGTGTTACTGGTAACAAGTGCTGTGACAGTTCTGGGTCTGGAATGGAATAGAACCAAGACCCACAGTACCTATTGGGACCCGCAGTGCCTATTGGGACCCACAGTGCCTATTGGGACCCATGGACATGCAGTGCCTTTTGTTTCGGTTCCAGAGCCAGAAGTATGGCAGTACTAGTTGTCACCTAACTGGTAGAAATTTAATGTAGCTGGAGCGGCTATTATATGCTTGTCTTTAATTGAGTAATTTCAGTAGATGTTTTGAAGATAAATTAACACATAGTGTAGCTGAAATACTATATAATATTCCAGATGAATAAAATTATAATTTTTTTATTTATTTGGCTATGTTACAAGGTTATTAAAACATTTTGTAAATGTGAAAAAATAGCCACAAAATGCTAAATTATATCGTTTTGAGAAAATCCACAAAGAAATAAATGGCATACGTATAAGTATGACAGTGTCACTGATAACTTTGAGGAACATTTTGGTTAACATAAATGAATTATGTCTGCTACACCACCATGAATAAGTTAAGCAAAAGTTGAATGACTAAAACTGACCTAAAGAGCCAGTGTATTTTTTACACAAACCCTTCACCAATCGTAATTCTAATTCATGTAAGTTTTTATAGTTTCAAAGGCACAATAAACTACGTTAGCACTGATATTTGCTAGTTTAAGGACATGGTTTAGTTAAGTAGATATAGGACTGATGTATACTGGAATCACAGTAACCAGGCGATATGTTTCGCATTCACGGCGAACAAATAAAGCTGGTTTGAAGATTGAAGCACATGTGGTCGTTTACTATGGAAACATCGTCAGTGTTTCTAAGAAGTCAGGCGGATTTCCAAAAAGACTGGTTTTTTAAAGGATTAATTGGCAAAGTATGACATTAGTGCCCGGTATTTCCTAGCATGTTATGAGGAAACAAATGCCGTCCCAGGTACCTTAAACATTAATTATTCAAGTTAAACATGTGGTGTTGTTATTCATATTTCCCCACACTCCAGTCCACTGCCACAACACAAATGTAGGAGATAATGTTTCATTCGTCGGTTTTACAATAACTTACTGTTACTTAAACATTGTCATAAATAACATCAACGAATACTCCATATCGGTACCCAGTCACTTTGCTAAATCATAAGCAGTAAATGTCATTACCCGTAATGCAATATAAGAAAGTAGGCTCATGTTTCCTCTCCATGTAATGTCATCAGGAATGGATTATGAAAATTTATTGTTGATTGTAGAGGAAGCGTTTGGGAGAGTTGTTGACTCGCCAGTAGCCAATGGGACTAGGGTCATGACCTTTGAAGGGAACCATGTATAATTCCCTTGTATCCCTTCACTGCACAGCACCTTATTTTTGATGCTGTAAGCCTTCATTACTTATGTCCTTTCATGTGTGGTCCGTCTGTGACTGACTGACTAAAGACTTTAGTGGGGGTAATGCAGATTTAATTTACACTATTAGTTTTATTTGCCAGTCAATATATTACATTGGCCAGTGTTTGGTCAGCCAGCAAGTCATCCTGATGTAGCTGTATCACCCACATATAGTAATCCAATACTGACTGTACTCTGTGCAGTACAAATTGTATTGGGCCATGTCGCGTGCATGTTGTTTTGAAGTGAAGATGACTTTGTCTGCTGCAGCGGCCATTTTGATTGCGCAATCACCTTTTCTATGATGTGCAACAAATTTTCAATCCAATGGATGGTTTTCTTTGTGCAGCGATGTCAACATAAACTCTTCTGTGGATTCGCTTCAGAAGCCACATGAAAAAAATTATGATGTCGTAGCACGTGAAAGTTAGCAGGTAGTATCTTGTTTTTGAAGGGTGATTTTTCTGCTGCGATTTTTATTACCCAAACAAAACTTTTTCAATGATACAAGCCAAAACGTATCATTCAAATGACTGTTTTTCGTACTGCAGTGCTGTCAAGTGTCATCATAAACTATTATGTGGATTCGCTTGAGAAACCTCAAAATAAACAGCTACTTTGTTGTATGGTAAATTCACCTTCTTGTAGGGGTTCCAGTTAATTTCACATAGAATCTATCCATTTTACAGGACTTTGGCTTTGTAAAAAAGAAATTCTGTATGGCAGTTTTCACTGGCTATGATGTACCGTATGACTAAAATGCCTCAATTCTCTTAATTTTATTATCGATCTCAAATTATGTCTAAATAAAAAATTATACTTTATGGTTTAATCTTTATTGTCATGGTATATTTATCGTTAGAAATTGTATAAACAAGAATTTAAAATTGCAGGAACAAAAAGAACTGTTCATCCACGCTTGCCGAATGACGTCATCTTTTTCAGTTTGAGCAACAACTGTTTTACGGCTGAACATTGCACCACTGATATTTATTAGTATTTTATGACATTTTAATCATTTCTACGCAAAACATGTTACTACTTTGATCTTCTCTTTATAAAATATTATATTAAAAAATACACAGTTTGGCAAAGAAATAAAATAACGAGGTTTTACAACATAGAAAGACCGCTATATATTTTGGCATGCCAATAAGTCAGACTACTGACCTGCATGGACTTAACAGAAGCCATTGTAAGACGGCGCTGAATAGTCGCCTCAAAATGCAATTACTTCATATTGACAGCTGCCAAATGAAATCAGTTTTACTCAACAGTAAATGCTATGAAATTACTTTTCGTAAGAGCCAAATTTATCCACAATCTGCCAGCAGTGTTGTGTGTAATTGCAGCTGTAAGATTGAAGCCTGATAAAAGGGTTCTTTTGACTGGGGGAGTGGGTGTTACTTTAAATTTGCTACCTAAAGATTAGTCATTGAGTGCTTGAAGATGTCACACAACATTGTTTTGATGGTGTTCGCCACTTCTTAGTGAAGAGGCGCATTTGTCGCCCATCTATAGACCAGTTGACGTGTTTGAATATATTTCGTGCATTCTAATAATTGGTGCTCGAGTTACCTTTCTGTGGCATAATGTCATGCAGTGGTGAAATGTCATCTCTTATGTAAGCAGCTGATGGATGCCAGTCTACAGTGTTTAGCATATTGACTTTACATTTCAAAGGGTGGGGGGGAAACGAATTTGTGCTGTCAGGTCTTTTTGGCCCATAAATGGGTTTACGTTTCCAGCATGCACTGGAGCCTTGAATGCTGCGGCTCCAGCCCTTGGTTGCCGTCTCCATTCGATGCCTTTAACAGGGATTGGAAAAGGAATCATTGACGAAGGCAGACAGACATGTCTCTGTGTATCGGACATGTTTGTCTCAGTGTCATGATGCAAACAAAATTGGACGTGTCTGAGTGGTTCTATCGGTGAATTCATTTGTCGTGTGACTTGCATGTGTCTGCATCTAGTTCGTAGATCATCAAAGTTTAGCCTTGCCTTCTTGTAATGGGAATTTATCTCTCGCAAACAACTTCATAAAATGTAACATAAATACGGGGTTATTTAAGAAAACCATGACAATTGCGTAGGTATCGTACCCAATAGAAGTGCGCGTCCATAAAAGATGATGTTTCTGACTAAATCAACTTTTGTTAGCACAAAAAACATATTATTGCCAAAAACTGTAATTTTTTTTTCTCTTAGTATGAGAAGTCTTAATTTCCAGTTTTACCTTTTAAATGCGCAATAAATGCTCATCACACCTCTTCTACTTCGTCTATGTATGCCAGTAGTTGGCTTAATAATAACCATATGTTTATTACCATCACCTTGCGGAGTCTATCCACTGAGAAGCTGGATAATGATGTCCTGAAGCTTAATATTTCCGTTATTAGTGCTTCGACGTAAGCGCCGTAATTGAGGATGTTGGTCGTTAATGTGTGGCATGTGGATGCTCGAGGATGAAGTTGGTAGTGCACTGTTTATCTCTTTGTCTCGTGTCATGTTTGTTCTGGGTGGCTAATGCATGATAATGGATATACTGTCACTGGTTCTCTGCTGATGTTTGTGGTTAGTGAAACATGCGTGCTCGTACACAGGTGCCTGCAAACTGCAAACCTAATACACAGGTACAGTGCCAGCATCGTTCATACACAGCGCGGTATCTAGTCCTTGGGAACAATTAAATCACTTAGCATTTCCTAGCATGTCTGTTTATTATAAAAACAAGCTTAACTTCCACTGGAACTGTTCAGTTATGCTGCAGCTGCTACACAAAAGCTATTCGTCTCATTGTTTCACCTGTTGCTAGATTCTAGTTTACATGGCTGAATGAACTGGAGTAGCACATGTAGACCCGCTCTCTTTCTCACATCACTTTCTCACAGTTTCTCTCCATCAATCACTGTTTTCTCTTAACACTGTTACAGTGTATGCACAAAGGCACACATGCATGCATGCATGCATGATTGATACATGTATTACTGATTAGCTACAGATCCCTCTGATTGCTTCGACCTTCCTAGTGTCTTATTGATTCACTTTCACTCTCTCACTGTTTATCTTTTAATCAGATGAATTAGATACCGACTATTCCCATGTTCCAACTGGCACATCAGTGTAGAATATTGGCTTACTTTTCTCAGTTTGCAGAGCTGATTTTATGTTCTTATGATTACATGTATATAATTGGAGACTGACTGCACAAATTGATGATGTGTTTACAATCAGTTCAGTCGAATAGTCACTCGTCGAGTCCTGTAAATCACACAAGGGTGTAGGTGTGTGTAAAGTAATTTATTCATAATTTCCCCCGTTACTCTGAGTGCTGCCAACTCCCTGGTGTCAGCTGGAGATAATGCTCGGTCTTCTCATGCGGATTCACTTTATCGATGTTTACATCATCATTGATTAGTTGGAGTAATTTTGTCTGCACACGTGCTGCCTCCTGGGGAATGAACTGCACATTGCTGCAGTTTATAATTTTTTTTTAATTGTCAAAATATCATGCACCAGTTTCATTTGTATGTTTTCAGTATTTTTTCCATACAATTATTATATTATTTAGAGATGTTATTTACTGGTAGTGCATTTTAACTACTGATGGTCCAGATACTTAGTTTGACAATTCTGAATCTTCAGCAGTTTTTGAGAAAACCAATATTGCAGGAAGTGGTGGATAACATGGGTATGGTTTCTTGGACATTTTCTGCATACCAACAATCAGTTCTGTCTTTGGTGGACATTACTGCCACCCCACACACACAGCCTGAATACTGCGGACCCTGTGTAGTCAGTACTCGGTACCCACATTGTTGTTGGACTTTTTTCATCCAATCAGTTCCTGGCAAATAACTTTCTGTGATTGACAGTCCATATGATGCAAACGTGAAAAATATTATTAGCTGGTTGATGTGTTTCCTTGTGCAACAGTATTTATAGTGAAACGACTGTGTGGGGAATGAACCAATCCGGTGGAGA
Source organism: Lamellibrachia satsuma (assembly GCA_033239005.1). Taxonomy (NCBI): domain Eukaryota; kingdom Metazoa; phylum Annelida; class Polychaeta; order Sabellida; family Siboglinidae; genus Lamellibrachia; species Lamellibrachia satsuma. The sequence continues at coordinate 7,169,723 of BSQZ01000023.1, forward strand.
AACTACTATACAAGGAATAGACTTGATTTTGTGGAATTCCTGCCAGCCAAAACACGGTTAATCAACCCCACGAGGAAATCATGCTGGTTGTGTTGGACTCAGATTAACACTGGTGTTCATGCATGTGTGCAAGTGTGTCTGATTTATAGATGATATTGATATATATATATATATATATATATATATATATATATATACTCCGTGTCGAAATGCATTTATGGTGAGATTGGAGAGACATATCAGAACACGGATATCAGTCACATAATGGTTCATGAATAATTCGTCTTAGAACTTCAGTGTGGGTGACGGGAGAAAGGTGAAATCTAATTACAGTACAACTTTGTTAACTTGAACTTCGATAAATTGAGTAACTGGAACCATGAGCCCGGTCCTGCCAGGATGCACTGCTCTGTGTAAACTGTATACAAGACTGATCTTGAACACATCAAAGATTCAAGTGTTTTCCCTGTCAGTCCGTACTTCAAGTTAATGTAGTTGTACTGTATTTTTTTATATTCAATTGTGGGTTTCTAATTCTCTAATTTGTGTCATTATGGCTAACATCTTTGTTTTTTTTCTATTGAGTACAGCCTCCTGTAGTGTCAGCCCCTACTGCATCATCTGCTTCACCCAGTCCATCCACCTAGCTCTTGGGTGTCCTCTCCTCCACCTGCCTCCTATCATATCCAGCGTTGTCTCATTCTCCAGTCCATCTTTTCCCTCACGATGTGGCCAAAGTATGGTAGCTTGTGTCGCCCTGGAAGTCATTCATACTCCAACTGGGAGACACGACTTGTGTCGCCTGGAAGTCATTCATACTCCAACTGGGAGACATGACTTGTGTCGCCTGGAAGTCATTCATACTCCAACTGGGACACACGACTTGTGTCGCCTGGAAGTCATTCATACTCCAACTGGGAAACACGACTTGTGTCGCCTGGAAGTCATTCATACTCCAACTGGGAGACACGACTTGTGTCGCCTGGAAGTCATTCATACTCCAACTGGGAGACATGACTTGTGTCGCCTGGAAGTCATTCATACTCAAACTGGGAGACATGACTTGGTTGTTTGTCCGAGTCAAAAGAAGCAGTGCAATAAACTGGAGGAAACACAAGTTGTATATGAAGTGTTTCAAGACAAAACGCGATAAAAGCCTCTTTGGGTGACATTTCTGAATGGGCGAAATTTCATATTTAAAATCTGCAATAAATTATAAGATTTTAGCTGCCACTTCGCTTTGATCTTAGATATTCCAATATCACGTGCAAGTTTCCATTTACACTCTAAAGACGAAGCACAGAAGTGAGTTTTTCCCAAAAAAAACAAATCAGATCAATTGCGTCTTGCCCTGAAACCCTTCATATGAAATCCACGTGAAAATGAATGGGCACGTTTAGGAAGCAGATGCTTGTACGCCGTTTTTTTACTCACACAGCAACTTTGACATTGCCAGGCAACTCAAAACTGAACCAGTTTACATGGTAATCTATGGATGCTGTAGGAAATCCCTGAAGCATAATGACTGATAGTATGCGATTCATTTATGCATAGTGCATAAGTCATTTATACATTGTGTCTAAATTTGTTATGCATGGTGAAGCGAGATCATGCATGCATCATTGCTTGCTTCAGTTATTCATTCTGCGTAATTAAAACAGACACTTTGTGTTGTGGTTTTTCGAATGTGCAGCAGCATGCCATTGAAGGCGAGAGTGGGATGTATTTACCATAGCTTTTATCCTCTAAATTGAACAGTAACCTTTTCATAGTGTGCCTAGCACAAAGCAATTTTCATCAAAAGAATCAAATCTATATTGGTTTTGCTCAAATATGCATATAAAATTCAACCTAACAAGCGTACAGGACTCTTGAACAAAACTGGGCCACGGAAAAATGTTAAGGAATCTGTTCTTATAAGCACACACCAACATTTTTTCTCTAGACTGTAAGGTAACTGTTTAACACTAGTGGTGTCATTTAGTGACTAGCTAACACCAGATGGCGACACTTTTCGGTTCCACTTTAGTCAAATTACAATAATTATGGATCCTGCTGATTAAAAAAGGGGTGTACGCTAATTAGGGCATGTACGCTTAATAGGTCGAATACGGTATCTGTTAAATTGGAAAAGGGTCATTCAAAAGATTAATCTTTAGTGATTAAGTCTATCACCTGTGTATATGGCAACATTACTCAATGTGGGGGGTGGGGGGGGTGTGTGATTAGGTAAAGTTAGTATTATTCTCACAACCTGTGTGATCAATTTAAACTTTGTGATTTGGGGCAGTGATTGCGTTGCATGTTCCAGTGATTGCATTTATTTGTATTAATTAAAAAAATTGGTGGGTGTTTGGAGTCGATTAGACCTTAGACCACCTACTTGTGATCTAAAAAATATTGATGTATGATACCAGACAAGATAGGTTACCTGGAGGAGAGACGAGGTTAGCAGCTGTTGTTTGGCATCGTATATCAATGAATTTTCCCCTAAAACACTGAGAGTAATGTTTTTTCTAGCGTTTTGAGATCATACCTTATGGTAGAAAGTTTTCCTGAGGAAAATTGGATAATTTTGTACGTATTTGTTAGTCTTTGGGTGTCGTTTGTGACGGCATTTGCTTCTATTAGGTACTGTTCAGTAATTACACAGGGAAGGGAATGGCGCCAGTCAGCTTTGATGATGGCTGAAAATGCCAATGGAAATGCTTCCTGTTGTGACAAATTGAATGTGCAGTAGCCGTCTATTCATGTATTGATCATGCTTGTGTCCTGTATACAGCAGGCACCTGTAGTGTTGTCTGCTCCCAGCAGGTGGGGCAGTCAACTGTCAAACTGCTTGCTGTATATGTTGTTAATCAATATAATTAATTTATGGTGGTCACAGTTGTGGCTGAGTTGTGTTATTGTGGGGTGCCGCGTGGCTCGTCGATAAAGGCACCCAACAGTCTGGAGATTGTATCATGATATAATATCTGTCTATATTATGGTTTTTTGACCAATCTGTGTAGCTACACAGATAATAAAAGAAACAAAGTTAGGTGATCATGAAAATAAATTACATATGTAGACAAAATAAAAGCGTAAGATTGTGATGTAGTAGCAGAGGACATACAAATTTACAACATGCAATTTCTTGGAAATAAAAAATCATGTGAAAACGTGTACTGGAAGGGAAAAAGCCGGTATACAATATTGATAACAATGGTGGGAAGTTGAAGGTGTTGAAATATTAAATCAGTAACAAGTATTTTATAGATTGAATGTAAACTAATTGCTTTATACATGTATATGTATAAATACTTGCAACAAAGGAGTGTTTCTGTTGATGTCTTGCAAAGTGCTATTCTAACCTGTTTCTGTTGTTTACGAGACACACAATTATCTGTGGAACATTACCTAATTATGTAAAGTAATGCAACAGCTGGTGTCTTTATGTGACACCTTTATAGAAGATGCGTGTGATATGTTATGAAGATCAGCATAATTTTGGTTGCTGGTACAACGTAGTGCACCCTGTGGCGCAATTAAAGCAACAAATCTTGATGCATGCACTATCTGGTTTCAGCCACTTCGTGCTATTTAGCAAATGATATAGACAGAGTTTTTACAGTAATAAGATACAAGCAATAACCCATAGAGCTGATGTACAAAACACAGAACAAGAACTTGAACCATGACATGTTTATTATGCTGTTGAATGAATTGTACAATAGTTTGTTTTAGTAGCAGTAAACCCAATTACTACTACTTGCAATAAAAATTTTTTTTTATTACTTGATAACGCCCTTTCATGTATTGAAAAAAAAGTTTAACATCATATTAACATACTGTGCAGGTTCTTATGGAACATACAGTGTTCTTGTATCAGACACAATCTGGTAGTTGGCATATTATTCCATTACTGCGTCTGTGGCCCATATCATAGCCTCTGGGCAGCCTGGTAATATGCAATGTAGCATCGTGCCATTTAGAATTCAACTCAAGTAGCATGGACGTCAGAGGCGGAGGTGCTGGCCACTCAAAGCTAGTGGCTTCACAGAAGGCTCTTGTAGAAATTGCCTGATATTCAAGCTATCGATGCAAACACAGTCAGGGGATTAGATGGCATGTGATACATACGTGCAGTAGATCTGAGTCAGTGGTCGATGGTTAGAGTTACTTGCCTGCAGTGTGGTGGAGAATTCGTAATTGCACGAGGCTTTTTGTTGTTGATGTTAACATATATAATTGAAGGCGATGCGCAGTCTTAAAATGAGGATTTTTGACGAAAGGTCTTAAAAATGGGAATTCTTAGCGAAAAGTCTCAAAAAGGTCTTATTTCACTAAACTTAGCTATGATTCAACAAAGGCATATTGCTCATTCATCATCACCAGGTGGCGTGTCTGTTGCAGGAATAAGCGGTCACGGCCCTCCATTTCAACGATCACATGTGTCTATTAACAGTTCCGTTAAAAACCCCAGTGATGTGCTTCTTTCATCAAATGAAACAGTTTGATAACTAAATAAATAACTGGCTCTGAGAGGGTGTTTGAAAAAAATATTCTTTTTGATTTTATATTGAATCTGTCTATTTTTTAAGTATTGGTGAGCTATGTTGATGGAAGATTGTTTGAAGACCCAATGAATTTGCTGGAGGTGAATTGGTGTATGATCAAGTATGTATGGGAAATTCCTTTAGCAAACAGTATGGCTGTGGTGTTGTTTGAGATTCAGACAGTTTACTAGTTCACATTGATTCTCATCTGAAATGAGTGTCTTGAATGTGGTCCTTCCAACAATCTGTGCTCAATAAACGTGGGAGGAAGACAAATTAAAAAATTTAGCAAACAAAATAACGAGTACGAAAACAATAACTGAAGCAGTTCAGCGTCTCAGCTGGCATTGTTGTGTTATTACTTTTAGAACTAACCGCAACATCAGGCATCGGCTTTAGGTAGGAATGATAGCAACAGATTCTAGTAATACGCTACAGCATCTGCACACATGTCACTTCATATCTATATTTGGTACTTCATCTTGAGAAAACATACCCTGAACCAACTGAATGTGTTATGTCCCGGAAGTGGTCAGCTGTTGTTTGTAGGATTGGTCAGTGTACTGGAGTCAGGCCACCTTCCTTGAATCCCAAGGTAGAACTCCCACCTGCTCCTTACTCCCTGGGAACAGGCTATGGGCTACTATTGATTTTCCCAAAGTAATGCTAAAAGTGTGTTGGACAGTTGAACACTGCGCACAAAATTGCGGCTTTAACGAAAACCGTGCGCTTTGATATTTGGCTTGTCGCTGACCTGCAGTACTTAGCGTTTTCGTAAAATTAAAAATTTTGTTTTTGAGAAAATCTACAAAGAAGATGTTCCCCGTCATTTGTCAACCAAACCATTGGGATGTTGTCTCCTTATGCCAGGGATCCTTCCATCGCTGACACATGCTGCCCACCAGAAACTGGAATGTTGACCCATGCATTGTACTCACAAGGGTCGTCTTCAACTGTGTCCTTTGTGCCTGTTCATAACTATTTTGCAGGGTGCAAAATATTGAAAGAGGGTCGCATCTCAAAATCACTGGCATTTATTCATCTACAATGAACCTGGAAATGAAATACTGATCTGTGCCGAACAGGAGGCGGGGCATTGAGGAGGTGATAAACCCATGGATGATAGATATGCTGATTCAGCTGAAATGGGGATAATCTTTGTGCCTCACAAAGCTGCTGCAGATTTAGCTGTTTCAAGAATATTTATCTGCTATCACGGACAGGCCGATGAGCCAAATTACCCAGCTGGGATTGTACCCAAGATGTCATGTTGAGTTTATTCCTGGCTTCAATTTGCTGGATTGTTTATGGGACTGCAGTCGAGGAGGCAGTGGTGGTTTTCTGAGGTGACATAGTCCAGCTAGAGCACAACTATAATGTGATAATGCCTTTGGGGAGATGCCACCGAGTACAATGATGCTGTCACATGCTAAAAGCATTTTGCAAATTTTTATAGCACAAAATAGCGCATGTAAAATGGTGGAAAGTATTTTGAATTCCCACTGCTGCCACTAGTAACCTAATTATCAGACATTGTTTTTTTTATAGAAAACTCATGTGGATTGTTCAAGAACAAGAATGCACAATAATATGATTCCTTTATATGTATAACTCTGTGTCTCATATTCCATGATGAAAAATCGGTTTTACCATATCATTTTCCTTATCACCGATGGAAAATGAAATCAGTACCGGTAGGTGGTGTGTTGTCTGTGAACTACGTCCCAGTAAAACTGTTTGAATACCAAAGAAATCTAGCTAGCTAGTCTCAAGTGTTTGCTCGACAGAGCTATCGAAACCCTCTCTCTCTCTGTTTGTCAGCATCAGTCTGATTTGCCCTCCGGTCTTCAACGCCCCATCGAGCATACACCCGAGACTCTGAAAGTTAATATTTCCTACAATATGAATGTCACCGAGTCTAGCACTACCTTACATGCTGCTAATTATATTCATACACTGTTCCTTAAGTTCAGATTATATTCTGACCATTTCAATGGCATCACTTCAAATCAAGATTTCAGCAACAACAATGCATTTTACGAATAGAAACGCCCTATATACTGAAAGTAGAATAATCAACAAGTAAAACAAGCCAGACAATTTTATTTTTGTTGTCATCATAACCAGCAATCAGAGAAATCTGTCAGCTCATGAATCATGTAACAGTTAGAAGTGCTGCCACTGTTAGTGACAGGGTCACCCTCAGTCACTGACTTCAAGATTATCTCCATTCCAACCATCACCAACGTCCAACAAAATTCCATCGCTAAAGCTATGAAGCACTCTGTCTAGGTAAGATATAACTTGGTAAATCGCCATTGCCATCATCAGTAACATTATCTTCATTGCCACTATCGTAGATGTTGGCAAACAGCTATAGGAAACCACAAAAATTTAGAAAAAAATCTATTCAACGATGATCTGTAATTACCCCTATTAATATAATAAAGCATTTGCCATGATGACAATATGTAACATGTGGCTCCACATAGTGGATTATCATGAATAAAACCAATATTAATAGCGGATACAGCCAAAGCCGCCAGATCAGCCTGTCATACCATAGTGGCCTGTCATACCGTAGTGGTCTATCGTATTGAACCCATAAAGCTAAACACCTGAGAAATTACTGACAACGATGCAGTATTCAGTTGCAATCACCAATTTCCCAGTTGACATCACGTTTTCTGGATGTTTTGTTGCCATGGCTACAAATGCTTACATGATACTGACTGAGGATGGAGATGATTGCAAATGGAAATTGGAGAAGTGCAAAGCACTTCAGGTGATTGTAGTGTAGTCAGACATTGATTTTTGTATTGGTCAACTGAGCAGCAGCGTGTTTTGTGTTATGTACCAAGCTAGATAAAGGCAGTGTTACAATTAGCTAATTGGCCATGTTCTGTTAGAGCCTGCATGTGGACGCACGTGTATGTTCACCTTCGAACACAATGGCTGAAGTCCGAAATAAAGTCATTTCCCAGATGGTTTCCTCTTGCCGTTAGAGAGTTGCTCTGTGATCATTCTGGCGTGGCACTCCGTCGGCTGCAGCTGTTTGGTTGTTTGTTGTAGGAACTAGATACAAACAAAGGTGTCACTGAGGTTTATGTATATGTGGTTAATCTGTCATTAGTGATTTACAGTTCTGCAATATTCAATTGTTTATATGAAAGTAGACTGTTTAATTTGATTTATTTGATGTTCCCCTTCCCTAATCAATTCAAAGGTTAGGTAGGCAGTGGAAAGGAAGTGGAATGTCCTAGACTCCTAGGTTATCTAGCCGAATGCAGTGGGATGGACATCTTAATCTCTACCCTTCACCTGAGACATCCTAACATGAGACATCCTCACCTGGAACACCCCAGGCCATCGACATTAACACTGGTCCACTGGCCTGGCGTTCTTTTTTTGGGCTGTGTTGGGCCACAAGTTTTCATATTTTAATGGCCCGGTGGGCCACCGTAATTTCAGATAATTTTTTATATGATTAGTCACAGCCACAGGTCATCGTTTCAATCGCTTGTTCTTGCCATCCACTCCGGCGCTACAATTAAACACAATCTTCATCTCATCTGATTTCGTGTTGTTGCTTTGTATGGTTGCCATTTTGTTTTGACATGTACGAGCCTCACAAAAAGTCTGCATGGCGTCACTACTAGCGACAACGTGTGGACTTTTTGTGAAGCTCATGATTTGCGGGTACCAATATTTTACCAGGGTTGCGCTGTGTTACCAGTATATCGATATGTCACAGTGTTTTCTTTTGCATGATACATATCGGCTATCACAATTCGACATACTGATTTCATATAAACCGACTGGTTCACGGATTGTCCACTAGGTATCATGACAGCACCATACATTCCAGGACCCGCTGTTTTACCGTAACTTTGTATTTCAGTCAAAAAGTTTATATTCGAAGGAAATACAACATCACCAATGGCAAAATAAATAACGGCCAAACTTGCTTCCTTCAACTTGTAATGCGATATATTGGAAACACTTTTGTTTTCTTAAATAAATTTATAAAGATATTGTTTGGGCCGGTGACTTTTTGGGGGCCAGTAACTTTTAAAATTTACTGGCGCGACGGGCCACTGGATACAAAAGCTTAATATCGAGGTCTGCACCCTCACCTGAGACACCCTCACCTTGGACACCCTCGCCTGGGACACCCTCACCTGTCATATTTTCAGCACCATTAATACCTTAATTAACGCCATTATATGAAATTGGATTGACTATGGTGTGAATGTTAGTAATTAAGTAGCATTTGCCAGGCTGGTTGCAAGTTATTTCTCAAACGGTTCCTCTTCCAATTAGTCCAGTTGTGCAGCACTGTACCCACCCACGCCTGTAGTTAGTAACTAGCATGCACCTGAAATAGGCGTGGTCAACCCACTTAGGGCAATACATCATAAGTGATTCCAGGATGTGGATTGTTTAACGATGGAGATTAATTGTTGCGTGCACAGAAGTGACACACAGCATGAAGTGGTGATTGATGTATTGCTTTTGCATATTGACAGACCTGTGTCTGGTGAAAATGCCAACACAGTTACTGATAAAGAGATTTTGTAGAAAGCTATCCTTCGTAATATTATGGACCTGAAATAATGCAGTGCGTACTATTATCTTGTGAAAGAATATGAATTTTTTTTCTTAACGATTGCAGTTATAATAGCGAAGATACCAGATGGCATAATAATTATGTTGGTAGTTGTCATACAACTAATAAAATGCGTGGCACAAACCTTTCTGTGGCACATTACCGTACAGCAGTTCTGGATGTCTGGGAAAAGGGAATGGGTGTTGGGGAGTGGGAGAGAGATAGGAATGTGGCAGGGGGTGGGTGTACCCTCGTGAATGTATTTCAAACCTGTATGCCCAGTCAAGATTCAAATATTGTTATGCCTGTCACATTTAGAGGGAATCTGTGTATGTCGCTTCTGAAAAATGGCATGAGAGGAAACAGAAGAAGACAACTGAAGTAGAACTCCTATTGCAATTCCTTTGCGAAACATCGTTGCTAAGGTAATGGTACCACATTCATAACACAGTCATAAATGAAGCCATTTCTGTAGAGACAGTATGCAGGAAGACGGTGTGGAGACTGCCACATAAATAATGATTGTCTGTGTGTTTCTCATCCATAAGCATTGGTCATTCACCATCCTGTGCGATTGACTAATGACCACGGCTGGTGTCTTGTCGGTGTCCTGGCCTCACCTGTGTCAGGGATCACCTGGTTAACTGCAAGTGTTGAGATCTTATATTAGTGGGCACGACATGTGTGGTGATATTACTGGTGAGCTGTCGTCGTCCAGAGATTGTTGGCCAGGAATCGTTGATGCTCGTACACCTGCTAATTATCAGTAGGTGTGTGTGCACCTGGCAAGTAAACGCATTAGGCTTTTAATTCCACCAAAGCTGTTTGCACCAGCAGCATCAGTAGCAGCAAGGGGAAGGTGTGATTGCCAGCAGCACTGGCTGTACTCGGACAAGAGTCTTGTGTGTCTGTTGTTTTCTGCCAGGAGCGTGGTTGGTTGCTGGGCTGTCATAGAAGATGGGGGACAAGATTCATTATCACTGTGGAGTAAACATCTACACTTCAACGTTGTGACATTGGCATGCAACAGTTGTAATTAATCCAGGCGTTTGGGAGAAAATCGTCAAGTTCAGCTGAAACTAACTCTTTTTCTTACGAGCTGTGGTCGCGTGTAGATCGCTCTGTCGCACTCGGAGGTCAGCTGACTGCGTGTGTTTTTTTTTTTTTCGTCACATCTTCTTACGCAACAGCAGCAGTGTGGCTGGCATCTCAATGAAAGGAAAGGTAGGTTTCTTGTTGGTAACGTGATAATCTTGTTGGACACCTGGATGTTGATGGATACTTTGTGAAGTGTGGTTAGAGGCATAAACTTCTCCACTTATGACACCATGGTCAAAATCATCTTACAAAGTCAGGAAGCTTTTGTTCCTTCTACAGTGATTGCTTTATTAAACATAAAATATTAAAAGAATGAAATAGAAAAGCGTGTTTGATCCCTGACTCTAGTGTAGCCTCCAGCTTAGTTTGTGTGACTGACAAGTTACTACAGTTGATTCACACCTCATTGTGTGTGATTGCTTGAGGCACCATTAGCACTTTACTGTCTCCTCACTGTCACAGTCAGATACCATTAACACTGACTAACTACTGCACATTATGTCAGTCCATGTCATGCTGTTTTGTATCGATCTGGAGACATATCAATGAAGCACTGGTGATTGTGATGTGCCTGCTAGATCTTCAAGTATGACACATAAGTGATGTTTGGTTGTTTGTTTCTGGCAACAAATAATAAGTATTTGTTACATTAAGGTGAGAGAGAGAGGGGGAAGGGAGGGAGATAGAAGAGAGAGAAGAGGGAGAGAAAAAAGGAGAGAGAAGAGATAGGATATAGAGAGAGAGAGGGGAGGGGAGGGAGATAGAAGAGAGAGAAGAGAGAGAGGGAGAGAAAAAAGGAGAGAGAAGAGATAGGATATAGAGAGAGAGGGGGAGGGAGGGAGATAGAAGAGATAGAAGAGAGAGAAGAGAGAGAGGGAGAGAAAAAAGGAGAGAGAAGAGATAGGATATAGAGAGAGAGGGGGAGAGATGAGATGAGACCGAGAGGAGAGAGAGGAGAGAGAAAGGAGAGAGAAAGGAGAGAGAAAGGAGAGATAGGGTGTAGGTCAAGAATAGAATACTAATATGTACAGTTTGTGTTTGCACAATTTTTGACCCAGGTATGTTTTTTTTACATCATTCTATGAACAGATTTGTCACCCACACCCCTGGTGTTAGCCCACAGGCAATGACAGCCTCCTGTCTGCTTCACTGACCAGCAACGTGTTTCTCAAATCTGCATTCCCACAATGTACAGTAATAGAAAGTTGTCTGTCAGTGTTACTTTAATCCACCTAAGATGGCAGATGGAGTTCTGCGCTGTGTGTGCATATGTGTTGGCAAGCATGCGTTGCCACAAGCCCCAAGGCACTTAATGCTTTTAAGTAAGTGTTTAGTCGTGTCGTATTGCCATTTGTGCCTGAACGTCATAACAACATGTACATCCTATTCTCTGAAAATAATGGGATGGAGCTGTAGCTAAACAGGGACAGAGATCTGATAAACACCATTAAGTTCCGTAAACGTCACACATGTAACACATGCCAAATCAATCAACGTGACAACCTTCAAAAGCCCCTATGACACAAAACACCCAGGTGTAGGAAACACATCTTGTGGCTTGAAGACATAGAATGGGCCAACTGAGATCTGAGACGAGGACTGAGTGGCGATCCATTGGTGCCAACCTTCTGTGCATGGTTGATGATGATGACTGTAATAATAGAACTTCTATAGCGACTAAATCCACATGAACCCGGGCTCAGAGGCGCAACAAACCAAAATCGTTAGAAGCATTATATCATGAACAGGGACGCAAAAGTCGTCATTAGAGCAACGGACCATCAAGGGTATACATGAAACGTATTTCCCAATAGCATGGATTTTCTTCCCTAGAACACTTTCCCGTCCCTGACAGAAATCGCCTCGTGGGGGAGATGAACCTTGGCATGGAGAAGATGGAAGCAGCTGTTGCCCGTGTGCCTTGACGTGACTGGGTGCATGAGGCACCTGTGATCTGTGTAATGGTTCACCTTACAAGTCGGGAGGCCTGTGTTATAATCCCACGCTGACGCGAACCATACAGCGTGGTTCTTCTCTAGTTTACGACAAGGAGAGGCTGAGTCTGTTAGTAGCAAGCCCACTGCTTATGTGAAACAGATTTGTGTCACTTCTTATTGTTACACGGTTATGTGTCTCTTCTTATTGTTACACGGTTATGTGTCACTTCTTATTGTTACACGGTTATGTGTCTCTTCTTATTGTTACATGGTTGTGTGTCCCTTCTTATTGTTACTCGGTTATGTGTCACTTCTTATTGTTACACGGTTATATATCCCTTCTTATTGTTACATGGTTGTGTGTCCCTTCTTATTGTTACATGGTTGTGTGTCCCTTCTTATTGTTACACAGTTGTGTGTCACTTCTTATTGTTACATGGTTGTGTGTCCCTTCTTATTGTTACATGGTTGTGTGTCCCTTCTTATTGTTACACGGTTGTGTGTCCCTTCTTATTGTTACATGGTTGTGTGTCCCTTCTTATTGTTACACGGTTGTGTGTCCCTTCTTATTGTTACACGGTTGTGTGTCCCTTCTTATTGTTACACGGTTGTGTGTCCCTTCTTATTGTTACACGGTTGTGTGTCCCTTCTTATTGCGTTAACTTGGTAGCAAGAGGATTTTGTCATTGTCATTGAAAAATTCTGGTGGAGTGATCACTGGAATTACCATCCTAGTCAGTTATATGATTGAGTACCCTATACATTTATGAATGTGATGTCATTCCAAAACAATATGTTGAAATTTTATTATGGGTACATTGGACTAACTGATTTACTCTACCATAAGTGAGGCAGTCAGAACTTGTCAGTAATTATATGTCAATCTGATTTACGATGTAATTGCCTTGTTGATAATTGAAGACACATTGTAGTCTGTAACTACATGATGTAATTGCATCATGACATAATTTGTGAGTACACCTACAATTCTAGGGTAACGTGTTGTAAGTAATCATGATTAGAATAATAATGATGCCCATGTCTAGCCAGCAGTACAGCACTGGGGAAGAAATGGTCACCAAGATACTTCATGTCAGGTGGCAAGATATTCATTATGATAATATTACCAATGCTTATATAATTGAGATTGTTCTCAGGTGCTCTACTATACAAGATTTTATAAAAAAAATTATGCTAAAACCTTAATGGTTAGGGTAATCTAATTTATTTGTTTATGATTGTGAGGTATTAGAAAAGTTAGTAAAATATAGGCATGTGTAATAAATTAAGCAATAAACCAAATAAAACACCACATGTGCATTGTCAATACAAAATGTTCGTAGCTGCACTTGCGAAACAGCGCATCCTCATAGATATGACTTTATAATTGCTTTAGAAAAAGTGGTCATGTCTTAGCAGACCGACCAGTAGTCGTACATACACGCATACATGCACCCATTGACACGGAACGTGCTAAAGTGAAGTGTCTGAGACAGGCACACTCTGTTGGAGCTGGGACAATGCCAGCAGCTTTGTGGTGGTGAGGATTGAGCAGTTCCATCTTTCATGCGACAGGAAGTGTGCCAGCCATTCACATGCTTACTTCATGCATATTGCACGAGCTCTGTGTCTTTTAACAATGCTATCCAATACAGGCTTTCTGATGGTGCAGTAGTAGTATTAACTTTCTGGTGGTGCAGTAGTAGTATTAACTTTCTGGTCGTGCAGTAGTAGTATTAACTTTCTGGTCGTGCAGTAGTAGTATTAACTTTCTGGTGGCGCAGTAGTAGTATTAACTTTCTGGTGGCGCAGTAGTAGTATCAACTTTCTGGTGGCGCAGTAGTAGTATCAACTATCTGGTGGCGCAGTAGTAGTATCAACTTTCTGGTGGCGCAGTAGTAGTATTAACTTTCTGGTGGCGCAGTAGTAGTATTAACTTTCTGGTGGCGCAGTAGTAGTATTAACTTTCTGGTGGCGCAGTAGTAGTATTAACTTTCTGGTGGCGCAGTAGTAGTATTAACTTTCTGGTGGCGCAGTAGTAGTATTAACTTTCTGGTGGCGCAGTAGTAGTATTAACTTTCTGGTGGCGCAGTAGTAGTATTAACTTTCTGGTCGTGCAGTAGTAGTATTAACTTTCTGATGGTGCAGTAGTAGTATTAACTTTCTGGTCGTGCAGTAGTAGTATTAACTTTCTGATGGTGCAGTAGTAGTATTAACTTTCTGGTCGTGCAGTAGTAGTATTAACTTTCTGGTCGTGCAGTAGTAGTATTAACTTTCTGGTCGTGCAGTCTGCAGGTTCTATTTACCTGGGCAGTTGTGTATTGCATGTGCTTCCATGTGGTGGGGTAAAGGTCAAAGCGGTGTCACTCATAGATGTCCAAATGAGGGGAGGGATCTGCATTCCAACAACAGTTATAATATGTATACAGCTCATAAGACAACTTCTTAGTGTTTGGTGCATCATCACATTGTGTATGGACATGTGATTAAATAAGTTAGACTAGTGAACGTGTGTAGCAGTGCTCAGTAAATGGAACTAATTAGACATCATTGTCCACTTGTCATCTGGAGCTTGTTGCTTTATAATGTTGTAGGGACGTAATTTTGTATCATTGAATTTAATCACTGGCTACATATGAACCAAAGATGATTAGGGGAAGAATTTAGATTGCAGTATGTGCAGTATATATGTGCCATACCCAAAATAGTATTAACCCAACCTAAAAAGTGTAATAATTGTATGATGCATGCACGAGATTTCAGTGGAGTAGTAGTGATTATTAGATGGCTAAATACTTCCTTTACTTAGTGCTCAAATAAACTCTTCTGCAACCTTGAACTTTGCTAAACTAAAGCCTTAGCTCCTCTGTGCCTCTTGTGCACATCTGGTGTTTTCTACATGCTCTACTTCATGTTTAAAGTGTTTAAAGTGCCTTCACATTTCTCCAACAGCTGTGCAATTAGCGGCAGATTTAGAAATGACGCCAGCAAACACTGTAGTCATGCATATTATTGTGCACAGTTTTGTGTGATATATAAGTGGAAGTCACATGATAGCGTCTGCTGTTATTTTCATGTTGTTAGTTCGCTGATAATTTTGGAAATACGAATATGTTTTTGTGGTTTCATTTATATGTCGATGGAAGAAACCGGTTTGCTGTTTCCGCAGATATGACTAATTGGACAGAAAATCAATGCTTTCATGTAGGGTGGGTGTGGGTGTGTGTGTGGGTGTTTATGGTAACACTAACAGACACGACACTCGTGCTGTAGATAGGAATAATAAAATAAATATGTAATGTTGTTTCTTATACTGATGTTGCAACACCCCCTGTTGACAGGAGGAAAGTGCCAAGGAGAAGTCTGTGATGCCACCGACGGATGAACGCGAGGATGAGATTTCCCCCACGCCACAACAGCTGCCATCGGTGAAGCGACGAGGAGCCATCAGTTCAGAAGTATGCACAGAGGAGGATGCTGCCTCCTATGTCAAGAAGGTAAACCAACTCGCTTCTGGCCAACGTTTGTAGCATTTATCACCAGTTTCTAATACCCCAGCAAATTATACATCAAACCATGGACACTCTGACAATCTGACACTAGCCAAATTATTTAAATGTCCGTATGATTAAAACTTCATCCTCAACAGATTTATCCTATCGCAAATCTGGTTCATTGATGTCCAAATATGTACTGTGTGAATATTTTAGGTAACATACAGATTTTTTTATCATTTAAACAATCGGCTTTAGTTGTTACATCTGGTAAGGCACAAAATGGTGGTTATCCAAAATGGTAAAACACTGCGGGTCAAGGCCGATCATGGGTGTGGCTTCCATGCTCTCGCCGATCACATGACGAAGTTACAATGTTTTAGCAAGGGTGAAATTGGTGAGTTTTCAGCGTTTCCATTTTCACGTCAATTGATGTTTGACCAAGCATTAAGTAATTTAATAGTTTGTCTGATTATTTCACAAAAGATACGTACAAAAGTTGTACAGACGAACTAGCATGTTGCCGTGGATACTAGGTAGGTTTGACTTTTCGCAAAATGAATTTGAACTGAGATGAGCGAAAATATCGAATTGAGGACACACATGTAAATAGTCATTACCAGATCTACCGTTATTTTTGTCAACTTTCTATTTGAATTTACAGGAAGATTTCACAATTGCTACATGATGATGTATTTAACGATTGACATAGATGTACATATATTGATTATTTTGTACAAACTTGTGTATTTAACCATATACATATCTTTAAAATGTTGATTTGGACTGGTGTTGATAAGAGGCCTTCGTTTAATCTGGTTAGCTTATCATGAAAAAACTCTAATAAAATTTTTATTCTCATCAAATAAGTATTGCATAATGGAATCTGTGCATCTGGGCATGGTTTTGTTCTCATTCCAACTCCGAATGAAATGTTGGTAAGTATTAAAATACCTGCAAAATTGGCAGGAAGTGAGAACTTTGATAAAACGTTTTTAATAAAAATGGTACTGAACGTGGAAATGACAGTCATTTGTAATCTGTTTGTATTTTTACCTAAAATTTGCCTTATTTGAAAAGATCTGTCTGTCTGCGAAGATGATGTGATTGATGACATAATATCTGACCAGATTAATCAGTGTGGGCAGGTTGTATATATTGGGCCCAATGCCCCCCATATTCCAAATCCTTGTCTGTTTCAGCACTAAGATGCACATTTCATGTAGTGCTCAAGTCCGTACTATTGTTGGTATTTTTTTTGGCTTTGCCTAAAACATTCAGACTTGTTACTGATTAATTTAGGTCACATTAATATGTGCAAACATCGTCTACATCATCATGTATACATCTATGTGGGGACGACGCGAAAGAGCTACACTGTAACCTCATAAAAACATTTTAGGCGTGACTTTCTCAATATTGATTTATTTGGAAACGCTCATAAATTCAGCGACAATTGTTTATGACTTTACTGACTACATATCAAATTGCCACAACAAGAATGCATAGTTATTAGTGGCGCTGTCGTGTCATGAAATGTTTCTGCATCAACGCCAGACCTCAAATAATAATTTTAATTTATACTACTGGCCACACAGATGCCCAGAGTCAGTAGCACAAAAAGATCAAGTTGGAATATGGCATTTGCCAATGATTACTGGTTGGACCAGCTATTATTGGCCTATAGGTCCTATGCACGGGAATATCACCACTGGTTACTTAGGATGAGTAGCTGTATTTATATCAAATGGTACCTGTGCGAAGTAGATCGTCCACGAATCATATGAGACAGTGGCAAAATAGCACAAATAATTGGACGAGGCCATAGGCCACGTCAGATTATTTGTGCTGACTAGAAATATGGTTTTGTGTTCCAATTCCTTTGTTTACTACGTGTATAGGAAGTTTCATGTGTTTCTAATCGATTTATTGACAAAAAGAGAAGCATGGTTTATGGAAAGAGAAAGTGGAAGGAGTTGTACAGTTGTGGGAAAGCTAGTAAACGAAGGCAGCTGAAGTTAGCAAGCAGCTCATGAAACGAGAGAGAAAAGCAGCGCACTGAATGCAACGTAACTTCAGCAGTCGGCGAAGACGATCAGGTAATGGCTACGTTTTTCTATGAGTAGACGTAATTTGAAGTGTTAATCATTATACACCTACACCACTGTATGCCATTGTCAAAGCTTAGCTCCTATCAAAAGGGAATAAACAAAATGTTTGTTTACCATAAGCATAGTGAGAGTTGGTAAATTCAGCATGATAGCCACTACAGTCTTTTAGGTATCTGGGTACTATACTATAGTCTTCCATATTATACTCATATGATTATAGCCTTGTGTATTTATATTATATTTATATTCTAGCCAAATCTTACAATTATTATAACATAATAACTACTTTACTTTACCGATTATGTGGCTAAAATGTTCTAATGTGAAATTAGTTGTTATTATGCAGTTTCTATTCGTCAAAAAAATCGTCATGTGGCACATATTGTTTTATTGGTAATTGGACGAACATGCGCATGATTTGTATGTTACTGCACAATTTGAATAACATTACAACTGTTCTCTCCTCAGGTTGCTCGGCCTCCAGATCAGCCATCAACATCACAGACTGTGAGGATTTCTGCTACTGAAAAGAAGTTTGGATACCTGCGACTCATTGATGAGACATCCAATGATGCCGTTGACCGCCCCAGTGCTACTCAGCCGTAGACCGTCATTGTGCGCATTCTTATGCTAAGTGGGCTTGTGAAGAACCTGTTGTGCCCATCATGTGAGTGCAGCACACTTCGGATCCATGCTGTCAGTCGCAGACTTGGACTCGTCTGTCGACTCCAGTCTTTCTGCACAATTAGCCATCATAAACAGTGGATCCACCTCTGATCGACTCGATGACATGAAAGCAGCCAACGTGGCCTTTGTAGTGACACAATACAACGTGATGGGGATCGTCTCGGTCCCTCAACTAGTGTCATCTGTAGAGAAAGTGAGATGTTTGTGGCAGTCGCGTCGTCAGGTCGAGCACCAAGGAAGCGAGGCATGCACGTAAGGTGGCACGCGCGAAGAAAGTCAATGCATCAACCTACTCAGCAAGGTGCATTCTGGGAGTAATGACACTGGACACTGAACATTACAATAATGTATACTAGATAACCTGAGCATGTCACTAATTGTTTAGGTACAGCTAAATGTAATGCTTTGAATTGTGTGCCAGTTGACACAGTGATCTTTCAGTGATCTTTCAGTGATCTAATGACATTTTACTTAGTAAAATGTGCTATAAGAGTTTGTTCAAGCGTTTTTCTCACATTTGCCTATTTCAATAAAAATGTTGCTGAGTATGTGCATATCTCGGTTAGTTTTCAATTAAATTGCTTGAAATTTCTGTTAGTATATCCTAATTGTATGCTGTAGGGGGCTATGGAAACACATTCTTGTAAGCATACATACTTTTGTTAGAACTGTGTCGTGAACATTTATTGGCTCCGTTTTTATACCTCCAAACCTATAGAAATTTGGAAAATTAAAATATTAAAGTTATTCAGAATGTTGTTTCATAGCATCCTGGAGGTTTATGCATAGCATCTGCATACTAAATTATGTTGAATTTGGACATTCCAGTCTAAAGATATTTACAATCTTAGAATTGCATTTCAAATCCAAGATGGCTGCCATATCCATGGCAAAACTCGATACAAAAAATAAAAAATATCAAGTGCATACTTTTATTTACTTAACATTCTGTAAAATTTTCAGGAATCTGCATTAACAAATAAGGAAATTATAAATATATGATTTTCCCCCCAGAGAATTGCCTTAATGGAATAGTCAAGTGTTAATTGGAAACCTGCAACTGTAATGTGGATCCTTAATTGAACTGTTTATTCAAGCACACAAATCACTCACTATAGCTAAACTGCATGAATTTTGATTTGTGATGAGGACTCGGCACTGTGTTAAGAGACATTACTGTTGTTCACAACCCTGCATTAATTAATTGACACAGACAACACATGCACTCGGTTGAGGTTGCATTCATCTGAAGGAAATGTCTCCTCCAGTTTCCGTACACATGGTTGATGTTGTTACCTCGATTTAGAGGACTGTGTTTAATTGTGTGTGATTGTGTTGTGGCTGCCAATCAATAATGAATGGCATCGAGGTCCAGGTACCTGTCTGTTGTTGACAGATCTCTCACCTTTTTCTAGCTGTCTTTAATCTCCTCACTCTCAACTCCTATCCTCTCCTCCCTTTGTCTCCCTCGTTCCCCACTCCCACCTGTCCCCTTCCAATCCCCTCTGCTCTGCCCGTCATCCCTGTTTTCTTCCCATCCCTTCAGTCTGTCTCCCATCTTGTTCCCAAGTTCCCATTCCCTTGGTGTGTCCATCCATTTTCTTCACATCCCCTCTACCTGTCCTCCATGTCTCCTTCCCACCACCCACCTGTTCCTCTCTTCCTCTGTCTTCCCTGTCTCTCCCTCCATCTCCCCCGTCTCTCCCTCTCCCCTGACTCCTTCATTTCCCCTGTCTCTCCCTCCGTCTCTCCCATCTCTCCCTCCATCTGTTTCTCTGTATCTTCCTCCGTCTCTCCCTCCTCTCCTGTCTCTCCCTCTGTCTCCCCGTCTCCCCCTTCTCTCCCTCCTTCTCCCCTGTCTCTCCATCTCCCCTGTCTCTCCCTCCATATACCCCATCTCTCCCTCGTTCTCCTCATCTCTCTCCATCTTCCCGTCTCTCCCTTCATCTCCCCTGCCTCTCCCCTGTCTCTCCCAGCATTGCGTGCCATGTGATTACATAAACCCAGCCAAGCAGCAGTAAATAGAGCCTGTAGAATGTGAACTGGAGCATTAACAATGCTCTAGTTATAGGTCCCTGCTTCAGTAGTCACTGCACGATTCCTCTCTTCATTGAGTGCGGTGTTGGCTTCTCTGGCAGCTAGTCAGCCATGTCACAATCAATACACCCAGCCTGTTCTCTCTCGTAATGGCACCACTTTCTATCACCAGGCACCCATACACATCAGTGAACTGGGGCCAAAAAAAGTTGCCCCGACTTCTAATGAGTATTAGACCCAGGTCGGTGTTGCATCACCAGTGAGACAGAATAAAATCACAGGGAAAATGTCACAGAAAAGTCACTGTTGTTGGTTGGAAATTAAGTCGCAAAAATAATGTAACAATTGAGGGTGGGAAATGAAGTCACAGTTTGGGGTAGAAAGTAAATTTGGCATGAGGTAGGAAATAAAGACACATTTGAGAGTAGGATGTAAAGTCACAGTTTTAGGGATAGGAAATAATGAACTGTCAGTGGTATTTGTTCCCAGAAGAAAGACATACGTGTGATATGTACCACACATTGGTTTGTCAACAGGCACTGACATTATAACTCTATCTTTTGATGTCACATTTCCTGCTGACTGTCACAAACTGTGGTCTTGAGCTAACATAATGAGCCAGTTTAAAGGCATCTCGCCTTCTCTTTATGAGTTAATCATAGCTGTTTATGAGTGTGCTGCACTGTGGCATTTATCTCATACGATGTCTCTCCTCCACTGCTCTCGTACGATATCTCTCCTCCACTCCTCTCATATGATGTCTCTCCTCCACTCCTCTCATATGATATCTTGCCTCCACTGCTCTCATATGATGTCTCTCCTCCACTCCTCTCATGTGATGTCTCTCCTCCATTCCTCTTATATGATGTCTCTCCTCCACTCCTCTCATGTGATGTCTCTCCTCCATTACTCTCATATGATGTCTCCTCCACTCCTCTCATGTGATGTCTCTCCTCCATTCCTGTCATGTGATGTCTCTCCTCCATTCCTCTCATGTGATGTCTTTCCTCCATTACTCTCATATGATGTCTTGCCTCCACTCCTCTCATGTGATATTTCTCCTCCATTCCTCTCATATGATGTCTCTCCTCCACTCCTCTCATGTGATGTCTCTCCTCCATTCCTCTCATGTGATGTTTCTCCTCCATTCCTCTCATATGATGTCTCTCCTCCACTCCTCACATGTGATGTCTCTCCTCCATTCCTCTCATGTGATGTCTCTCCTCCATTCCTCTCATGTGATGTTTCTCCTCCATTCCTCTCATATGATGTCTCTCCTCCACTCCTCACATGTGATGTCTCTCCTCCATTCCTCTCATGTGATGTTTCTCCTCCATTACTCTCATATGATATCTTGCCTCCACTCCTGTCATGTGATGTCTCTCCTCCATTCCTCTCATGTGATGTCTCTCCTCCATTCTTCTCATGTGATGTCTCTCCTCCATTCTTCTCATATGATGTCTTGCCTCCATTCCTCTCATGTGATGTCTCTCCTCCATTCTTCTCATGTGATGTCTCTCCTCCATTCTTCTCATATGATGTCTTGCTTCCACTCCTCTGATGTGATGTCTCTCCTCCAATCCTCTCATGTGATGTCTCTCCTCCATTCTTCTCATATGATGTCTCTCCTCCACTCCTCTCATGTGATGTATCTCCTCCATTCCTCTCATATGATGTCTCTCCTCCACTGCTCTCATGTGATGTCTTGCCTCCATTCCTCTCATGTGATGTCTCTCCTCCACTCCTCTCATGTGATGTATTTCCTCCATTTCTGTCATATGATGTCTCCCCCTCACTCCTCTCATGTGATGTCTCTCCTCCATTATTCTCATATGATGTCTCTCCTCCACACTCCTCTCATGTGATGTGACTCCTCCATTCCTCTCATGTGATTTCTCTCCTCCACTCCTCTTATATGATGTGTCTCCTCCATTCCTGTCATATGATGTCTCTCCTCCACCCCTCTTGTATGATGTCTCTCCTCCATTCCTCTCATCTCATTGTGATTAAATACATATTTCCTTGCATTCATATCACAAGTGTACAGTGAAATGACTAAGCTAATATATCAGGGAGCCGGTTTGAGATCAGATTTTCACCTCCATGAAATATTCACCCCAGGGTGAGGATTTTGCTGAGATTTAAAAAAATTCACAGAGGGGGTGAATATTCTATTATGAGATTCTCACTGGGGTGGGGTGAGGATTTTTGGGGGTGAACATTTGATCTCACACTGGTTCCATAGTTGGTGCAGCAACAGAGAAAGGCCTAGTACAAAATAAGCTTGGCAGATGTTTTATCCACACGCAAATTAACGGTCCCAACTGGAAATGCAGCAAGGATGAGTTATTTTGCTTCTCAGCATTTGGCATTTACCAGATGGTATAAAATAATTTCTTGAAAATGTCACGGCATGTTTTAATGCGTGGTGCTTGTCAAAGGGATTTGGAAGTCGTACTTGTTCTGCGTGCATGGATGATAATAAAGAACATATGATACTGCTTCCTTGAGATTCAAACAGTTTCTACAACAAATTAACGAAGAAAAAGATGTCACTCTGTCATTGATCTTGGTGTAGTAAATGGAGTTGGAGATAAATGGAATTGCCATTTTGGATGTGTGACATTGTTGTAACCATGGAGATGTCCTTGTGGTGTATAACCATGGAGATGTCCTTATGTGCAACCATGGAGATGCTCTTGTGTATAACCACAGAGAAGCCCTTGTGTGTAACCACGGAGATATCTTTGTGTGTAACCACGGAGATGTCCATATGTGTAAGCGTGGAGATATCCTTTTGTGTAACCATGGAGATGCCTTGTGTGTAACCATGGAGATGCCCTTGTGTGTAACCATGGAGATGCCATTGTGTGTAACCATGGAGATATCCTTGTGCATAACCATGGAGATGCCTTGTGCAACCACGGAGATACCCTTGTGTGTTGCAGGTCGTGCCAAAAGACTACAAGACAATGGCTGCTCTATCCAAGGCCATTTCGAAGAATGTCCTCTTCTCCCATCTAGACGACAACGAACGGAGGTATGTCACTGGGCTTAGTGCCACCTTGAAGCAACTTTTCACAATGGTCATCATTTCTTAACTCAACCATGTATATGTCAGATGTGCGATTGACAATTGCAGTACTGGTACTCATTTTTATTTAACTCTGTTAACTGTTCATTTCTACTTTAATTGTGTCTCCCAGAGATTTATTAGTTTAATCCTTAAGACTTGGTGCACTTCACATGAAATCTATTCTCAGGAGCAAATAAAATGTTCTCACCCGTATTGTACAACCCAACAGAAATTTGCATTCTGTGTCCGCATGCAATTTGGCGAGGTGTTTATGAACATCCTGTTATAGTAATTTATCAGGCCCCATTCCTGAAGGGACGTCTCAGTCTTAAGTAGTTGATAAAGAAGCATTAAGTCAGATAAACATTGAGTAAGATGCTTGGGTAAATGAGAACTTCTAGCATGTTGTTATTATTGTTTATTTTGACGTTTGTTTCTCTTTCCAGCGACATTTTTGACGCTATGTTCCCCGTGCACCGACATGGAGGCGAAGTGATCATACAGCAAGGTAAGGCAACCAGGACTGTAGGGTTAACAGTGTGAATACATGAAATTAGAAAAACTCTGATTTAATATGGTGCCAGTTTCATTTGTAATCTTGTTATGAGACCGTAAAGCATTCTTTCTATGATAAATTGATTTGTTCACGATATTTAGTGAAAATTTATTTCAAGAAATACTGGTCTTCATAATCCGCTATAAAAAGTGCAGTACATATGGGTTGGGCCAAAGTCGGATATGTCTTATAACCAGCAGTTTGCGAAGCAGAATTATTGTTATACATAATTTTTGGTTCAGTCCAGTTTTACATTGAAAACAAATGTTCATATTACTTCTAACTTTTACATTTATAAATTGGCTACAATTATTACCTTTTACAAATTTTGGCTGTCTGAAAATGGCTTTCTGTTTTGAAGATGGCAGAATGATGTGAACGCGGTAATGCCTGCGGTGCCGTCACAATTAGGCAAATGTTTGAAAAGGTACAATATTATTGTGAAATGTTTATCACAGGTGACGAGGGGGACAACTTCTACGTGCTTGACCAAGGCGAAGTCGATGTAAGTTTCTCTTTTCCTGTGCTTTGAAAGTTGTCAGTGTCCCCATTACTAAGTTTGCAACTTACATTTGCTGTTATTAGGAAAATATTTAATGAGAATCAACCTTATGTTTCTGTAGATAATATGAATGTTTACATTTACAGATATACTAAATTTATATCTGACATATTTCACATGACAATAAAGACAATTGCTGAAACCCGTAAGAAGAATACAGTTACAATTTCTAGCATATATATTGAGAAATTGGAGGGAAAAACATAAAATTGAAGGATACAAAGCTAGAGGCATGCGATGAATAAATAAAATACATCACTAATTTAAACAAACGCCTTGAAAGACCAACCAAAGATATCCAGCGGCTGACAAAGTTCTAGTAAAGAATGAGTTGTATGAGGGAAATGATCGTCAGCAAGGTACTTTTTCAGATGAATTCAAATAAGTTTTGCACAGAAGTTCAACATCCTTCTTGCGCGTATTGTCAACATTTTAGTAAACTAAAAATAGTTTATTCGATGCAGAGAAGGGCGTCGTAGATAATGCCTGTTTTCTAGAAAGCCTCCCTTCATTGCTTTACATGGTTAAGGTCAACACTGGATGTGTCTGTTTCAGATCTATGTCAACAATGAGTTTGTGTCGCGGATAGGAGAGGGGGGTAGCTTCGGAGAACTCGCCCTCATACACGGCACACCTCGAGCAGCCACTGTCAAGGTATAGTCTAGTGAATAGTTAAGTTCATTTGTTGTTTGTGTCAGCTTCGTTACTGTGCTTGCAAGCTCTGGGTACTTTGTATGCCATACCTCGAGCAGCCACTGTTAAGGTATAGTCTAGTGAATAGTTAGGTTTATTTGTTGTTTGTGTCAGCTTCGTTACTGTGCTTGCAAGCTCTGGGTACTTTGTATGGCATACCTCGAGCAGCCACTGTTAAGGTATAGTCTAGTGAATAGTTAGGTTTATTTGTTGTTTGTGTCAGCTTCGTTACTGTGCTTGCAAGCTCTGGGTACTTTGTATGCCATACCTCGAGCAGCCACTGTCAAGGTATAGTCTAGTGAATAGTTAGGTTTATTTGTTGTTTGTGTCAGCTTCGTTACTTGCAAGCTCTGGGTACTTTGTATGCCATACCTGCATTGTTTCGTGGTTGATTTGTGTGCATACTGCAGCGTTCAAGAAACTGTGGTTGCTGTGTACACAAGACCCTTGTTGTGTTTGCAAGACTCAGTGGGTTATGTACGATTGGGTCTCTGGTTGGAACCGCAGGTCTGTCATTTGCACAGTCGTCATGCATCTAGTACATTTGTGACCCACTCCATCGAAATCAGGAATAAGTAAGAAAATTACCTTTTGAGATAAAGGTACCCTGTGACCCCGAACTCTGTTAGTTGCTGAGTTATCGTTTGATAAAGAGAAGGTGCCCCGAGTCATTGGACGAAAAATTATTCAGAGTAAAACAGCTTTGAAGTTTACTAAAGTATATTAATGCATTTCGCTAACAATGGCACATCATCATATGAAGTTGAAATTTGGCACTGTTGTAGCATACATCAACACGGATATTTCGGTGGAATTACACTTAGATAGCTGTGAAAGTTGGTAAGATATGACATTCTCAGCGATGTTGCGACCAAGCTGTCCGCCCACTCGCTTGAAGCTGTCAGTGTCAACAGTTGATTGATCTTTGTCTTCTTCGTCACTTTCACCTTCAGAAATTACACTCATTTCAATGTCGCTATCTGAGCTGTCTGACTCGACTAAGTTCCCCAGTCAACAGCAACTAAATAATTGATTAATAAACGTAGATTTGATATGATAACAGCATCCGAAGTAGTTGAACTCAAACCAAAACAAACATGGCTTTGCGTGGGGATAAAGGTCGCATTCCAGTGTTCAGAGCAGTTGCACATGCGCGTTTCTAGCTCAGCCAATCAGCCATTGCATTTCGTATCACGTGATTATGTCCTCATTATTATTCAGTGAATAATGTGGTTTTATTTATGTTTTGTCTTCGTTATAAACCTCTGACTGGTTATATATTAGTAACATGTGACTGATTTTGCCCTAGTACATGCATCCAATGATAGGTCAGCTTTCCAATGATGCCAGTATGGCGGGGGTGGACGCGATGTGCAGTTTCATTCGTCTTTGTTCATTAAGATATTCATAGCTGTACAAAACATCATATTTTTTCAAAGTTATCAATCTTTTTATGACCCTATAATAGCATGACAGCAATCTAGGATAGTTAGGCTAATTAAAAACATCAAAAAACTTAAAATCTGCTATCGCAGCCAAATTCACCCCTTCGCGCATTTTGAAGTGGAATAGCCAGGCTCAGTGTTTCCGACATTTTCCCACTCTGAGATGATAATCCCAGTACCAAACTGCAATTCAAACCTCAGGCAGAAACTATTCACCTCAGATGTAGCTTTGCCCTGGTATTACTTTTGCTAAATATCTGGCAAAACTTTTTTCAAGGAATTTTTTCTTGTTTTTTCCTTAGTGTCCTCCACCCCTCCCCTCCCCCCCACTCCACAATGACTGCGTAATGACTGCCACTAGATGGATTGTCTTCAAACTTGGCAGACACATACATATCAGTTGGGAAAGATACGATCGGTTCTTGCAGCCTATTTTCTGTATGAGTTCAACATGACGCAACCTATGTCACTGGACTAGTGCGTCACTGACGTAGATTAGAAACGTCTCACATTATCCTGACGGGATCAAACAGACGTTTGTCTTCATCAATTGCCATTATAATCACATCCGCATCTAAAGATAGTGTATGTATTTTGTTGAAGGCTGTGTCTGTGAAGCGAAATGAGAAATTATGTTGGCCGAAGTGTGAACTTGATGTAGCTGGGACGGCTAACGTGTCAGTTGATGTTTTAATTTTTTTCCTCATAACATGTTAGGAAATATTGAACTGAATGTCGACACCACAAAAAATCACCTGGCACTAAAAATCATGTAGCACCAATCTATCCTTTAAAAAAACAGTCCTTTAAGAAATTCCCATGACTTGCTGACGATGTTTCCATAGTAACAACCTCGTGTGTTTCAATCTTCGAACCAGCTTTATTCATTCGCTGTGAACACGGAACATATCGTCTGGTTCTTGTGATTCCAATGTACATCAGTACTATATATACCTAACTAACTCATGTCCATAAGCCCGCAAATATCAGCGGTAACGTAGTTTATTGTGCCTTTGAAACTTAAACAGAAACTGGCAAGTAGATGTGACCTGGTGACCCCGCAGATAACGAGCCAATCAAAATGACCGTAAACATGCCCTGCCACGTGTTTGTCAGATGGCTGGCGTAACCTGATATCGTAGACAACAATACATCCTTTGTGGGCCATTGTGGGGGCAAATTAATGGACATGTCAATATTAGAAATGGCTGTTATGTTTTGTCAACAATACGTAAAACGCCAGTGAAAAACATCACATTTCAAGCATGATACGCGTGTCTATTGACATTTCTGTTATCACTGACAACCAACTTATTCATGGTGGTGTAGCACACACAATTCGTTTATGCTAACCAAAGTTTTCTGTAAAGTTATCAGTGACACTGTCATACTTATAGGTATGGCATTTATTTCTTTGGGGATTTTCTCAAAACGATATAATTTTGCATTTTGTGGCTATTTTTTCACATTTACAAAAAAAATTTAAATCTTGTAACATAACCAAATAAATTAAAAACTCAAAATGTTATTAATCTGGAATATTATTTCAACTACAATCTGAAGAAATGGTTATTTTATCTTGAAAACTTCTACTGAAACTACTCAATTCAAGACAAGGAAACAATAGCCGCCCCAGCTACGTTAATAAAGGTTGCATCATGTTATTGTACAGGGAAGCATTTTAGCTGACCATCTCTGTTATATAATGTGTTGTTTAAATTTATTGTAGAATACTCGGAGACACGATAGCATGTTGATTAATTTTTGTGTCAAATAATAAAAAGGGCTTTTATTTGAAAAATATTCGCTCATGTGAGTAATGCTGTAAACAATTATAACATGACAACTGAAAAAATAAAGCAAAATCACCAATAATGTGAAGCTTTAAACCTAACCCAAATAATCTGAATAAAACCAAACCAACCATGTAACAACTTTAAACCTAACCCAAATAGTCTGAAAAAAGCCAAACCATCCATATGACAACTTTAAGCCTAACCCAAATAGTCTGAATAAAGCCAAATCACCCATGTGACAACTTTAAACCTAACCTAAATAATCGGAATAAAGCCAAACCTTTCACGTGACAACTTTGAACCTAACCCAAATAATCAGGATAAAGCCAAACCGTCCATGTGACAACTTTAAACCTAACCCAAATAATCGGAATAAAGTCTAACCACCCATGTGACAACTTTAAACCGAACACAAATAATCAGAATAAAGCCAAACCATCCATGTGACAACTTTAAACCTAACCCAGATCAGAAAATCTAGATGCTGAAAACCTAATCTGAAATAACAACTTCTTCTCTCAGATGCATATGAACTGTCCATGCCTTCCCTTCTATTGAAGGACTGCTGTCAGCTTTATCGCAAAGAACTCTTGTAAATGTAATTCATCTCGGGACAAACTCTTGTCGTCCGTCTCGCGTGTGGTTGTGCAATTGATTCCTGCTTGAGGACGTTGCTCTGTGATGAATTGTTTCATTCACGTGTGCAGGAGACAAATTTTGGGTTGAATGACCTAGTGCATGCATATCGCACTAATTAAATACTCCGGGGGAAAAATGCAGCGGTCAGAAAACCAGATATGTGAGCGTGCCAGAAGGAAGCAAACTAGCCTTGTTTTACTGATATTTAATTTTTTTAGATTTTCAAGGCCAGTTGTGCTTATGGCTTAATTGCACGGTTAGTGTTTGAAGGCTAGTGGGGTGTATTTTGTGCAATGCAAAAAGCGATAGTGGTGTGGCAATAATTTGCTTAATAAGTGTAATTGTTGTGGTATGAGTGTTATACAAGGCCTTATGTATTCCTATCTGCAATCTGAATGTAGCTATGAGACGGCTCAGTAGCTTTATAGAGCACCACACTCTACAATTATTCAAAACCTCGGCAGTTTTGTTCAATCCTACCGCCTCACTCATTTGAGTAAATGAGTACAGTGATGGAGTTATATGAACAAATAACTTTCATGCTGTAATTGTAGCATGGCTTAATGCTTCTCCGAGAAGTTCTGTTGGTGTTTGAGTGAACAGGTCTGCCAGTGTAAAGCATTTCGATCCAGTTACCACATATAGGAACTGCCTTTTCCTTTCTCATGTATAGAAGTAAACAAAATGCGTTGCTGCTGCCTGTAATTAAGACAGTGCATGAAGCCTGCCATTTGCTACAGATATCCCCTGGCGACATTGCTAAGGTTTCTTTGACATTTGATGAGAAAGTTCCCAACGTCTGCAGTGAGATATAGATATCCCGAGGCAGTGTTACCTGCTGCTTCACAGATGTCCACTTCACTAATTGCATTGTCAACAACTGAGGCAACTCGTTTAACCGTGGTTGTGTTGGAAACAGGCCGTGGGCTCCTTCGTTTCCAGAGCCATTTACATTTCAAACAACATTTCTCAAGCTGCGACATTACATTTTCATCCTCCTTGAATATTATGTCTATTATGAGACTCAAAACAATGAGCTGGAGTGAAACTAACTGAAGTAAATGTGGTCTTTTAGGGGTCGGATGTAGGATTATTTATAATTTTGTTTCCAAATTCTTTACACAGTTACCTCTACTGTCCATTAATATTATTCATGTGTACTCATTAAACAGTGATAGTAAAAATCTCATTAATCTATTTTCTGACAGACCTCCAGAAAAAAAGCAACTACAAAGGTCAGTCATGGCTGTTATGGTTGACTTTAATTAAGTCTTGCAGGAAATTGGGTACCTACCCATATCAACGGTGGCACTTTTATCACATTCATGATCATTCTGAAATGCCAGCCAGTTGTATATTTGGCAGACATTGATTCAGAGACAGTGATGTATACAGGAAACAAGGATTTTGTTTGTGAGTCATGATGTCACATACATTCTCTAAGGTGATAGTTGTCACATGTAATTGTTGAGGAATTGGAGGTTTTGATTTGTAATACACTGAATCATATCAGGGGTAGTTGTTGATCATGGAAGTATTTCACCAACCGTTGTTGTCACAACATCAAATTATGCTGAAGATAAAGCAGATTACAACTGACTTCCGTTCTCACAATAATCCAGTAGAAACGTGGCATTAACACAAATTGTTTTCACAACTGTTCAGTGTGTTTGTGTAAAATCATGCACAAACACAGTATGTGTGCCACTAACCAGAATTCAGTGCAGCCGATTTGCAGAAAGACATTAAATTATCAATAAATTAACAACGGACAACAAGTTGCACAGAAATACAACATACCCGCCGCAATTTTGGTTTGTTCCAAACAGTTAGACTGCCGTTAATTTAGAGTTTTAGTTTTGTATGTTTTCGAGTGTGTCAGCATGCATTCATGTCTGTATGTGTGTGTGTGTGTACATGTCTGTGTCGTGTGCATCTGTAGACGGTCTTCCCTGTAGACTATGCT
This sequence comes from Lamellibrachia satsuma, assembly GCA_033239005.1. NCBI lineage: Eukaryota > Metazoa > Annelida > Polychaeta > Sabellida > Siboglinidae > Lamellibrachia > Lamellibrachia satsuma. Next base: position 7,200,967 of record BSQZ01000023.1, read on the forward strand.
CCATCTCGGTTCAAGAAGCCCTTGTTCATGTAGCCTCTGTTCATGAAACCTCTGTTCATGTAGCCTCTGTTCATGAAGCCCTTGTTCATGTAGCCTCTGTTCATGTAGCCTCACATGGTTTTATTTTTTAGGCCAACACAGACGTGAAGTTGTGGGGAATCGACAGGGACAGCTACAGACGTATCCTCATGGTAAGGAACCAGCTCGAGTGGCAGAAACAATCATGAATCAAGTAGGCCAAGCATTCCTTGTGACACTCTAATCCTTATCTCAACATGTCACTCTGAGACTGTCTGGGAACTAGAAGCGACATGTGAAATAAAGTGTCAGTTCCCAGTGCACAAACAGAGAAATCCTGATTTTATTTAATAGCAAATGATGTGATGAGGGTATCGGCAGACTAAATCGTTTCAGAAGAAACTTTAATATTGCTTACTCATTTCGAGATTGACTAACCGTTTTGATGTACCAGGTACCTCTAAGCTTGGTTTCCGAAGATTTAAGTTATGTTATTATTATAGTAGCGTTGTTGTGATATTTTTATGCAAGGTGGCAAGTAAAGTAGATTTGAGAAAATATTCGCTGTGACTGGCTAATGTTGTGTGTCCTTCTTACACAGGGCAGCACGATCAGGAAGCGAAAGATGTACGAGGAATTCCTCAGTAAAGTCTCCATACTAGGTGAGATTTTGCTGTTAACGTTAACATTTGAGATACATTATATAACTACATTAACATTATGTTTAAAGGTTCCCCCTTAGTTACATTTTTTTGCTAGTCTCGTTTCAAATTCTTTTTGCGAATAAAACAAAACTACGTAGTATCCACTGCAACATGCTAGCTAGTTTATGTAACATTTGTATGTATTTTTTGTGTGAAATCATCAAACAAACTATTAAATTACTTAATGTTTGATCAAACATTAAGTGAAAATGGAAATGCTGAAAACTCACCCTTTCACTTTGTTGTGTGATTGGTGAGAGGATGGAAGTCACACCGGTGTTTGGCATTGACCCTCACTGTGTTTACCATTTTTTTATTCATTATTTTGTGCCTTACCATATCTAACATTTAAAGTAATTTTTTAATGATTTGAAAAAAAAATAGGCATTTAAAAAATTAATTTACTGTAGATGTTACTTGCAGTCAAAGATAAACTATTCACACATTACATATTTGGACACCAATGAACCAGGTTTATGATAGGCTAAACCAGCTGAAAATGGAGTTTTAAGCAGATATATTTTTTTATAAAAATACACAGAATTTGCATATATAAATGTGTTACAACTAGTACAATTGTTTAAATGTATAATTAATTAAATATTATTGAATACATTAAAACATTAAGAAAAAATTTACTTGATAAAACTGAAAAGCAATTAGTGAAATAAGATACGAGAGAGAGGTAGGTAACCATCTTGAGCAACTACCGTGCCAGTAGTCACTCACAGCATTGTGTGTCCCACAGAGAATCTGGACAAGTGGGAACGTCTGACGATTTCCGATTCGCTGGAGACGGTCCACTTTGAGGATGGGCAAGAAATAGTTCGGCAGGGTGAACCTGGCGAAGATTTCTTCATCATCACAGAGGTAGGAATGACTGCAGTTTCTCTTTAGGTCGATATTTCAGAATGTTCTGTGAACTTGTCATTTATTCAATAAATCCCCAGTAGAAGGATTTTTAAATCATTGTATTTTTAAATCCTTGGACGATTTAAAGAGTTTGAGATATTCTCAGCAGTGAGAAATGGCTCTCATTGGAATATAAAATAGTAAAAAGAAAAAACATGAACTCAAAATGAAATATTAAACGTTAAACCAAATTAACTCTAACATTATAAATGTCACAAATTACAGGGGTCAGCAAGTGTACTTCAACAACGGGCCGAGAACGAGGAACCTATGGAGGTGGGAAAACTGGGGCCGTCCGACTACTTTGGTAAGTGTCATGATACTGATATTGCCTCTTTGCCAGATGCCTCCTTGTTCCATCACTGTCATATCATGAAGCAGGAGCAGCCTCTTAGGCTGATAGAAAATGTTTAAATTTTGTTTTATAAAAGCTGGTGTGTTGACGGCCTTAATGCAGCTTTAAAACCTATTAAATAGGATTGCGATTAATTCAGAATGGAACAGTTTGGTACCATTTTGTATTGCAGTCACAAGTGATTATGAACAGATATGTAGGGCCTATAGATTAATAACTATCTAATCTATAAATCAACTAGCCGAGTTACCTGCCATTGCACAGTACAAAAAGGCAACCCCTGCAAGAGCCTATGACTCCTAGCGCTACCCAGTTAAGTTTTGGAAGGGCAATGGCTATGGCAATGACACCTTTATGCCCCCAAAATGATGTACCAATGCCGGTTTCATGAGGCGTTCATATATAGATATTTGGTGTAGATTACGTAACTGGCAACAGACGTAGAATACCTGCAAAACTGCTAACAATTGTATATGCTATTGTTCTCTCAGATATTTTCCACTGATCTACCTATTATATAGGTCAGGTGCTTTTTTAAAGTGGCCACTATGCACAGTGCTACAATGTTACTACGATGTAGCAAGTAGATAAAATGTTACTATGATGTGCCAAGTAGATACAATGTTACTATCTATAATGTAGCTAGTGTTTGTTATATATAGACAATTTCTATCCGTAAACATTAAACACCTGTCCGGGGTACAGACACACTCTGACTTGAAAAGTATTCAAAATGTCTGCATACATCCAGAGACAAATGTGTAGGCATAATTATTATCTTTACGATGACATAGAAAGCAAAATAATTTCACAGTTGAAACTTCTACTTCAGCCTTTTTGAAATTGTTGGGATGGTTCCACATCCGATCCCCCTATGTCCGTCAGAAAGGCCCCTTGGGTCACTTTGCAGAGTCATCGAGATCAGCCCACAAATGCGGCCATGTGTAAGACACAAGAGACAGAAAGACAAACGGACAGACACTTTGATTTATATATTACTATTAGAAGCGTTTGTTTGTCTGCTTGTTTGTCTGTTGTGTCTTATGCACACCTGCATTTGTGGGCTGATCCGGACAAACCTTTGCAAGGTCACCCAGGGGGGCCTTCTGACAGACATGTGAGGTCGGATGTGGAACCATCTCCACGAGGGCACCGGGTCACAATTTCAAAAAGGCTGTACCAGAAGTTGCAACCATGGAATTATATTGTTTTCTATGTCATCGTAGAGATAATAATTATTCCTAAACATTTTCCGCTCTATGGGCTACAGTAATTTTTAATACCTAGCTAGAAAAAACACTGACCAATACAATAATGTAGGTCAGTGGTAAATACCCGTGGCTGCCTGTTCTCCCCGTACAACGCCAGCTAACTTAGTTAGGACTTAATAGACAAGCTTAAATGTTGTTGAACCAAACTGAGATTATTTACATTAATTCTGCATTTGCCAGGTGGCACCACTGTCCAAGAAACCAGTTTGCTCTTATGTGAAAATATGCTAAATTATTAGGATCAGTGACGAACAGCAGTGGTGATTGTCAGCATCATGTGAGATTCTTGTGTTGCAGGTGAAATTGCTCTGTTGTTGGATCGGCCGCGAGCTGCAACAGTTATCGCCAGGGGGCCTCTGAAATGTGTCAAACTTGACCGGGCGCGCTTCGAGCGGCTACTCGGACCGTGTTCGGACATCCTTAAGCGGAATATCACGCAATACAACAGTTTTGTGTCGTTGTCAGTGTAAAGGAGATTCGGGGAATATGGACGATATTTAGAGCGCATCTACAGTTGGTAGATGGCAGCACTGGTGTCAATATAAAAAATGCATTTTCGAAGCATTAAAGGTCACAGCTGGGTCACAACAAAGATATATTCATGTGTTAGTTGTGTGGTTTTCGTCCACAAAGAACTGAGTTTGTTGTACTGCTCTGCAAAGATCGTATTGCAGAGCTGGGGCGTGGTAACTTTCATCTTTCCTAAACACCTATTTCTCGCTGGTCTGGCTTACTGCGATGGAAATTACTTCTTTATTTGAAACCAACATGGTGAGCGATCTTTTACTTCCCCTAGAACAGACACCAGGCAGAAGTGACCTATGGCTTTGAGTGTCTCCTCCGAAAGAGGCATTTCCAGTTTCTTCCCCAAAGGTGCTATCATTGTCGGCCAAAGTTTTATGAAACAACAGGGGTGACCATTGGAGGGTGATCAATCTTACCCTCTCCTGCTGAAGAGACACACACCAAACCATGTCAGTGAGGCCTGGCTCTCAGTGGGCAGGACATATTCTGTGTGTATTCCTCTATTAGTGTCACATCATGATTATTGTCATCTGTCATCCTGCTCATAGGCGAGTCAGCATTGTGTTGCATTTAATGAAACAACTGGACTGACTGCCTGAATCTCTGCTGAACCCAATACCACCTTAACTGTGGCTAGCCCAGTTTGCGCATAGACATGTTAAGTCTACTGTAATCAGGTCGCTGCTGTGGTACCATGGCCGTAAACGGCACAGTCCAGCATGAACCAGTCAATATGCCACTGTGAAATGTTACCGTTGTGGACCAAATAGGTAGCCGGCCGTATTCACACTTACTAACCAAGTGAACTTCCAGCCATGTAGGAGTAATGCTATTACATTATCGTGTAGACTATTATCGGGACACTTACTGTAAAAATTGCAGATATTGTAACTAAGATTTTTTCATAGTAATTGTAATAAAGACTTGTGAACGTCGTAATTTTTCTAGAATATGGGCCCAGTATCGATGGGGTGTTTGTGGTACTATGTGAATTGCTTCGGATACAGTGTTCTAATTGTTAGTCCATTCTTGCACGAGTCTGTCGTGTATATCTGTTGCATTAAAGGGGGTGTCGGGTCATTATCATTGTTGCCACCCAGGGGGTGTCGGGTCACTATCATTGTTGCCACCCAGGTGCACTTGTTGCCTAGATATAGATATTGTTTTGTGCTTTCCTTGTTGTATAAATGTGCTGAGTAATAAAATGTTATTTATATATTACTCCAGTTAGTGAAGTTTAGTTTCCACACTGTATATCTGGACTGTGGGTATGATGTCAGTAAATAATTGTTTATGGTGATATCGTTTAGACAACAATAATTCCAGACTAAGAGTAATCTTTGGACTAGACAACAGCATAAGTGTGCATACATTCTGAACAATTGTTTTACATGAAAGCAACTGTATTGTTCTTGCACGGTTTTATCTGGTATAGTCAGATGCTGTGTAAACTATTTAAAACTACTCATCTGTGGGTTGTTTCTTTTAAAAAAATTCTATTAGTTTTTTTATTAAAAACATTTCATAACCCCAGGTCGCTCCAGTCATGTTAACATGGTTGAGCCAAATTAACAAAAGCACCAAAAGTTTCAGCTCGCAATTAACATATTGGTCCCAGTCCAAAAAATAACTGCAAAATAGTTTTGTTAAACAAACTTGTCAGACTTCGCATTTATGAATTTTTGAGACATGCATATCTCATACTGATAGTTTAAAATACAAGAAGACAAGTGTCCTAAAATGAACAAAATACACGTGTCTATGTAAATAATCATTAGCCTGTTAATTGCCTTCATTGAGCAAAAATGCAAGTTTTCTCATGTGGTGGGTTGGGTCTATTTTTGTAACTATATAAGGATGTTTGTTTATGTGAGCTATATATAAATGAAATACGAGTGCCTTTGTGCAAGTTAGAAGGCAACTGTCCATCTTTGTGGGAGAAACGTTGCTGTATAATGTGTTGGTCTTGTGTAAAACCATTGTGTAGAACATGTACCAGTGGATTTGACAAATACATGCACTCTGAAATATCTTCTTCTTTTTCTCGAAACCGAAACCGTATGCGGAATCATGCAAGGTCTGCATGAATTTGACAGATTCCTAATGGACGATTCCTGTTATAAAACTCTGAAAATGTGCTTAAAGAAATATTGTTTTGTGTCACACGTATTGCTATTATAAGATGGAAATGTGTTACGGAATATATCCATTGTTAATGCTTATTAGGGATTTAATTAAATACAGTTTTAGGATAATAAATTATATATATATAAGTAAATTAAGTTTCCTTTCAGAGTGACTACGTATGTTTGGTGGAGCTTTCATGACTGGCTTGTTCTTCGGTATTAAGTTGAATTGTTCTCTGGTGTAGTGAAATGATGAAGTGACTGAAGGGGTCGTGGAAGCTACGTCGAGCATACCAGAGACTCTGAAAGGTAACTTAACTGTCTTCAATATGAATGACACAGTCTATTACCAACTTACATGCTGAAGTTTTAAAATAATTACAGAATGTCTGTGATCTTAGTGAAACAGACCTTTGTATGTTGTAGTTTGCCTAGCCAGTTTGTCCGATGGTGGTACAGTTGAACTGAAGTATATGTATATAATATGTGACCGTCGATGCTCCACTGTGGAGTTTATTACTGTGCATTATACATCACTGTTACAACCTGCTTCATGCTTGAGCCAGTGTATATCATATGGCATTCTGTAATGGGAATAGTCGAGCACAATAATATTAATAGTCATGTTGTTTGCTTGTTGGTTAGACATAGATATGTGTCATTGACAAATGTGTGATGTTGGCTGGATTGTCCTGGCGAAACTGGCACATGTACTGAGTTGGAACTTCAGATTAAAATGTGTTACGTTTCCCCGATTTTGTTATCAGTTTGTGGAGTGAGAAAATGTTCAAGTCAAGTGGAGCTCACCTTGGCCTGTTTATCTCTCTCGGTGGTTCCCATACTTTCTCAGCTAAGGCTGCCAAAAATTTTAGGCCGAGGCCCTTGTTCAAGCATATAACTTATATTCAACTTATTAACAGGTGTTAACTCATTTTATTTAGTTATTTAATTGGTTTTAACTTAATTTATCTCAATTTATGTGGACTTATTTAGGTTTTTTAATTGGCTTTAACTATCTTAATTTATCAAAATTTATCTTGTCTTACATATTTTACCATGTTAGTGCCTTTGAGCAGATTTTTATCCGGATACATGGCGTTCTACACATGTCTAATGTATTATTATTTATAAAGGGGTGTGTGCATCTCACATTTAATGTGCCATTCTAAAGTAATCCTTGGAACTACATGGTGCCCCCCGCCCCAGTTTGGAAACCCATGACTATCTGGCACTGAAATCAACAAAATTCAAATCGGAGTGAACACTGCAGATATAACGACATAAATGTCATGTGTGTCTGTAGGTCATAGTAACCTTGTAATTAAAGATATAAATTTTTTATGAAGTGTTTTGGGTGGAGAAGAATTGAAAATATCAAAAGTAGTAATTACCATATTGTAAATATGCAGACTAAATACTTTAATGTAGCAGTTTATCTATCATTATATTCTAGATATTTTATTTGGAACTAAGAATGGCACATTAGAGAGAAAAGGACACAAACAAGTTAATGTACCCATATTAAATACTAATTAAACTCGGCACGCACACATACATGCACTAAATGTTGGAGACGGTTGAAAAAAATCATGATTAAAAAAAATCAAAAAATCGGATTTTTTTTATTTAAATCATATTATTTTTTTTTTATTTATTTGATTTTTTGAAATCTGGTATACACAATGTCATAAAATATTTTACTATCAGGTTATCTGGTGTCAATACAGCTACACAAGTGTGCGCACTTTGTGCTTTTTTTGTATTAAAAAACATAAAACTTTGTTGATCTTTATGCTTGTAAACAATTATTTGTGTTAAATTCATATAAATCAGCAATTAAAACAACCAGAAGTAAAAAAAATCCAAAAAATCATAAATCAATGATTTTTTTTGAGCGATTTAAATCATGATTTAAATCAATGATTTATCAATGACAACCCTGGTTGGAGATAACTGTATTTAAATTTTTACAGTATTTTAACGGAAGTCCTCTGTGAATAGAATAGAATAAAGTAACAAAAAGTAAAAAGAAATTATGAACAGAAGATGCTAAATATTTAACAATATATTTAACACTATATTTCATTGTTAAGATTGATTAAAAGACCTAACATGGATTAGCAAGAACTAGTAGCGCCATCGGGTGATCAATGAACGCAACTAGTGATATGAACAAAGGCTCTGAAAAACTAAAACATAACCAGAGCTATTGTATACACTAGCTCTGATATAACATTGATTTTGTGTGCGTTCAATTGTGCAAACACGGAAAATACTAAGACGTTTTCTGACTAGAAATCCATTTGTAATTGCATCAACACAGTAATTACTTTTACAGCTTCTTTATTAACATCACCTTACGCTCGGCAGGAATGAGAGAAGTACAACAACAAATGTGGCCGCCAGCAGAAGGTCAAGAAAGAGTCGTTTCAATGTGCGTTTTTTCGGTAGAGCAGTTTTCTTGGCATAGCCTCGTTCCAGAAACCATGCGAGCGCTGACTGCATGTCATTCTGCACTTTGGGATTATAATGTAGGTCCTTTTGTGCCTTAGCAATGCTGAAGTAGTGCGTGACTCCCGTCTTGAATACCTAGTGTGGAAGGAGACACCAGAAATGCTTGCTGTCCCAAAAAAGTAACTTATATACAAACCATTTTAATATCGCACAATATTCTTCTTTGTAAAACAAAAATCACTAAGCATATTGATTGATTAGATAATAGAATGATAAAACCTGACAAACAATCTGCCCAAATGGCCACTTTTTTGTCAATAATAACAACCAGAGTGTAGACAGGTCGTATAAAATGTCCTTAAAAACGATTAGTAGAAGATTCACTAGCAGGCAAACTGATAGAAACGATGGAGAAGGTCATCAGGGTTGTTTTAAAACAAAATCCTTACCTCAGCTCGTGTGAGGAGAGGCTGAAAATTGTGGACTGGAGCTGCCAGAAAATGTAGCCATTCTATGAGGTATGCTGAAAGTGAAACGGGCAACATGTATATACTATACATAGTGCAACTGAACTAAGTTATCTTATCAGAAAGTCACACAATTATTACATACTTTGTGTTTACTGTACAATATATATATATATATATATATATATATATATATATATATATATATATATATGTTTTTATTTAGAATTTGATGGGCATCTGAAAATGAACAACACAACCAAAACCACCCACCCTCTGGATGGGATAACTCGGTAGTTCATAAGTGACTCTCATGATAACAATATTTACCAAATTTCAGAATATACGTTATCACAGAAGTATCCATCTATGCCTTGGTACTGGAGTTTCCAGTCAATATCTTCACACATTGGTATCCAACTCTCGAAACTGCGACACAATACTGGCAGGTACTGGGGCAAATGTAGAAGACGCATGACACTGAACAATTGTACATAATTGTTCACATAGTGTTGCAGATAATTGAACGTAATAACTACAAAGGGTAATTGTTCATGGACAGGGTAATAGCGGGATGTATAAAAAAAAAATAAAGTGCCATGACGAAAACGTAGATGAACCCCTGAAAATTTGGTCCCTAACATGCAAACCATCTAGGAGAATATATGTATGTATACATAGTGACATACATACATACAAACATATATACATACAAACATGCATGCATACAAACATACATACCTACATACATACAAACTCTTGCTGGATTATAGTAAGATTGTATCATTGTCTCAATATTAAAACACATAAAGCTGCTAAAATTCACACATGCAGATAGAAGTATTAATTTTTTTCATACCTATAAAGTACACAAAAGCAAACGGTACACGGATTCTTGGGAATCTGTAGCCAAGACCTTCAATCTGTAGTAAATCAATTACAAGCAATGTTAAATTATGTATTTATCTTATTTATATACATGACATTATGTACATGTGCTTAGACACACATGAGCAGGCATGTATTTCATATGCATGCATGCATGTATCTAATGTGTATGCAGACATTTCACGTGCAAGCATGCAAGCATTTATTTTTTGGGCATGCATGTATCTCATGGGTAAGCACATTCTGTGTGCATGCATGCTTTTCTTGTGCATACATCTTGTGTGCGTTCATGTACGTCATGTGCATGCATGTAATTCATCAGCATACATCTTGTTGCATGCATGCATATTGTTTACATGCTTATATTGTGTGCATACACGTATTTTGTGTGCATGCGTGCATTCTGTGTGCATGTGTGTCGCATGTGCATGCAAGAATGTTATGCATACACATACAAGGTCACATACATGGATGCAAATGACAAGAAAGTGTTGGCATTAATATGTTATTATACCAGATAAACTCAACCTATAGATTAAAAACTGGTTAGTCCACAATTATTTACACAGTTAATAAAACTAACTAATAAAAACCAAACTTATTTATAATTTAATCACAATCAACAGTACATACCAGTGGCCGGAAAAATTCAAAATTGTTCACCGGTTTACCATCAGAAATAAAATAAGCCTGGCCGGCCTGCAAAGGAAAAGAGTTTGATGAGAGAATTTATAAATGAAAATACAAGTGAACTATTTCTTTTCTTTGTCTATCACAAACTTTCATGAAATAAGAAACTGGCTACATCAACCAAACTACAAATGCAATGTCTTTAAAACATGTTAATTTATATACTCAGGTAATGTAAAAGAATATGTCATAAAGCTGACAAATTCAAAGAAATGCCCCATTGACAAAAAAATTGTTTTACTAAACAACATCCTTCAAATTTATACTTTAAAAATATTTATTAAATGGAAAATATGTGTTTACTGTAATAATAGATGTCTCGCTTACGGCGCTGTTTCCGGACTTTGCCAAAGTTTCACCAGACAGAACATGTGCCTCAACAACATTGTCGACATGAAGGAAGTCAACCAGGGAGTCTTCCTCTCCGTATGTGCACCCAAACCATCCTTGTTGGACGTAATGCTGCAATACAAGAAGAAAAGAAAATATGATGAATAAAATATTATTTTCTTTGGCATATAATGGCAACCCTATCGACAAAATAAATTAACCAATAGCATAATGGGCAACCTGACTGACAAAATAAATGAACCAACAGCATCGTGGGCAACCTGACTAACTAAATAAATTAACCAACAGCATCACAGGCAACCTGACTAACTAAATAAATGAACCAACAGCATCACGGGCAACCTGACTAACTAAATAAATTAACCAACAGCATCACAGGCAACCTGACTAACTAAATAAATGAACCAACAGCATCACGGGCAACCTGACTAACTAAATAAATTAACCAACAGCATCACGGGCAACCTGACTAACTAAATAAATTAACCAACAGTATCACAGGCAACCTGACTAACTAAATAAATTAACCAACAGCATCACGAGCAACCTGACTAACTAAATAAATGAACCAACAGCATAACGAGCAACCTGACTAACTAAATAAATGAACCAACAGCATAACGGGCAACCTGACTAACTAAATAAATGAACCAACAGCATAACAGACAACCTGACTAACTAAATAAATGAACCAACAGCATCACGGGCAACCTGACTAACTAAATAAATGAACCAACAGCATCACGGACAACCTGACTAACTAAATAAATGAACCAACAGCATAACGGGCAACCTGACTAACTAAATAAATGAACCAAAAGCTAAATAAGTTAACCAACAGCATCACAGGCAACTTGACTAACAAAATAAATGAACCAACAGCATCACAGGCAACCTGACTAACAAAATAAATTAACCATCAACATCACGGGCAACCTGACTAACTAAATAAACGAACCAACAGCATCACGGGCAACCCCGACAAAATAAATTGACCAACAGCATAATGGGCAATTCGACTGACAAAATAAATGAACCAAAAGCATCATTGTTACAACTTATGAAGTGAATAAGTAGGTGGCAGCATTGGTTTAACCTGTAAAATTAGCAAAATAGGCGGCAGCACTGGTCAAACATAGACCATTACTCCAGTAGGTGGCAGCATAGGTCCAATTTATGACATGATCTAATAGGTGGTAGCACTGGTCCAACCTATAACATGACTCAGTACTAGGTGCCTGCATTGTTCCAACCTATTAGTGGTATAGGGGCCATTCCTCAGTTAGACTTCCTGGAGTGTTACACACGAATGTAGGGCATAGTAAGTTTGGATACCGTGTTCATTCTAACAATGGCGCAGTGCGCGGAGACAAGAGGTGTATACAGTGCGCCATTAAAAGGGACCAATGTGAATTCTTTCCACCAATCCGCCAGGTGGCACCACCCCATAGTGAGGGGCGTAATGCCAGCAGGCGGCAGCACTCAAACGGCTTGGATGATCAAGGCTACATGTCATGGTGTTCGAATTGATTTCTGTCATTCGCGGACTTCACGTGTACAAACAGTGTTGGGACCCTAAAATCGGAGAAAAAGTTCAGCGTGTAATCGAGGAAAACAATAAGTACGATAAACATGCTGTTGCTCAGATGAAAGATGAGACCATTGTAGGACATGTACCTGCAGAACATAGCAAAATCTTCAAGTTTTTTATCCATCGCGGAGGCAGTATAAATTTCACGGGAAGGTATGACTTTGAAATAGTGGGGTGCTCCTTTATTAGAGCGTGTGCCACTATTAGAATGAACACGGTATAGCAAGTTTAAAAAACAATCATACAATCTGACATAAGTGCATTTGCACAGGGACATTACCAGGTTTGCTGGTGGAAGCTGCTGAGAGTGGAATGGTGGATTTTTAGATGATTGTAAAGCACGAATCAACTGGAAATCTAAAATCTTAGCCAACCCATTCACCACACCACTTATGACCACGTTGATGATTGTTACAACCACAACTCCTCCAGCTACTGGTTTGCCTACAGAAAATGTTGCGTGTCAAATGACACGGCACAAACAGTATCCAGAAAAAAAGGAAATAGCTCTCAGATTGATAACTCAAGAATCATTACTTCTGCTCATTAATCTAGTGGAGCAGTCACTCCAGAATAGATTACTTCTGCTCATTAATCTAGTGGAGCAGTCACTCCAGAATAGATTGCTTCTGCTCATTACTCTAGTGGAGCAGTCACTCCAGAATAGATTGCTTCTGCTCATTAATCTAGTGGAGCAGTCACTCCAGAATAGATTGCTTCTGCTCATTAATCTAGTGGAGCAGTCACTCCAGAATAGATTACTTCTGCTCATTAATCTAGTGGAGCAGTCACTCCAGAATAGATTGCTTCTGCTCATTAATCTAGTGGAGCAGTCACTCCAGAATAGATTACTTCTGCTCATTAATCTAGTGGAGCAGTCACTCCAGAATAGATTACTTCTGCTCATTAATCTAGTGGAGCAGTCACTCCAGAATAGATTGCTTCTGCTCATTAATCTAGTGGAGCAGTCACTCCAGAATATATTGCTTCTGCTAATTAATCTAGTGGAGCAGTCACTCCAGAATATATTGCTTCTGCTCATTAATCTAGTGGAGCAGTCACTCCAGAATAGATTACTTCTGCTCATTAATCTAGTGGAGCAGTCACTCCAGAATAGATTACTTCTGCTTATTAATCTAGTGGAGCAGTCACTCCAGAATAGATTGCTTCTGCTCATTAATCTAGTGGAGCAGTCACTCCAGAATAGATTACTTCTGCTCATTACTCTAGTGGAGCAGTCACTCCAGAATATATTGCTTCTGCTCATTAATCTAGTGGAGCAGTCACTCCTGAATAGATTACTTCTGCTCATTACTCTAGTGGAGCAGTCACTCCAGAATAGATTGCTGCTGTTGAGTGTTTAGTGTGAAAACAATAAGTTTGCACTGAAGAATCGAGGCAGTGACTGGCAACAAATATTGCTATGAAAAACGCACAAGTATTTCTGCACTGTTGACAACACTAATGAGAATATTGCATGCACATTGCAGAAAATTTCATAATAACAGTAACAGATATGTCAATAATTTCATGTTGTTACCCGCTCCGAGCTCTGGCTTAACTGTGAGATGACACATTCGAGCAATAGGGACTACCCAAAATAATCCATGGCACCCTCTGGTGCATAATATAACACTAACATAAAGGTAAACTCGCGGATGTACAACATGTAAATCGTGCTAATCTCTTGTCTTGCAATTAAATAATCGTGTATCTATGCCAACGCATGGTCAATCGCATTCGAAGTTATTTCAATGTCAGATCAGCCGATTTTTTATGTTCCAGTGCTAGTGTTGTCATTTCTGTTTAACATCAGCAAGTGTTATTGTTGGTACAACGTATTCTTTGCTGAAACTAATTCTTTCCGACTCTCTAAGTTGAAGTACAAGTACTTCCATTGACAATCAATCCCACGATGCATCGCGTTTATATGTGGACACCGTCTAGCGATCAAAAACATGACATTCCAGGCCAATTGCTATTGGCATTTTGCTCTAACATAATTATGAATTTGGTATGTCATCCCTCACAATTGGGTATTTGTCAGAGTGATTCTTAAAAATATGTTAGGATTGTTAAAAAGTTAGATAACTGTGAAATAAAGAGATATTTTAAATATTGGACATTAGTCAGCCAAGGTTATACTACAGAAGAGAGAGAAGGGGCATTACTGAAACTACAGATATCTCCACGGTATCTACAGGGTTGATAAAATGCAACTTGGACTGGACTACAACATGGTGACCAGGGGTCACAGCCTCAAGCTCAAGTTTCAACGCATGCATTCACATTAAAATGGACATGCACATTCCACTAAATATAGAATTATTATACATACCCCATTTATGGCAAATATTTGAAGAAAAGTGCCCAAAATGCATATTTTTTACTCACGGTTTTCGATACACCCCTAGTTGGCATGTACGACGTTGGTTGGCATCCCCGTGTGAGTAATTAAACTCTACAACTATTGGTTTACCCCAGAACACACCAGGATACCTATGGTGGGGGCCCACTTTGGTCATGGGGCCCACTTTGGCCTCCTTTTCCCAATAACAGTCAACACCAGCTAAACGGCTACTAGCCTAGTAGAGCTGAAGAGTATGTATGTGTGTATGTATGTACGTATGTATGTATGTATGTATGTATGTATGTATGTATGTATGTATGTATGTATGTATGTATGTATGTATGCATGTATGCATGCATTAGGTGTGAGATGCATTAAATCTGTAATGAAAATATATAAATACATTCTACACAAGTTGTGTGCAGCGTGATTGGTATATTCATTTTCCTATAATCACTCTGAACTTAATTTCCTAAAGTATCACAGAGGAAGCTACTTCATTTCCATCATCGCAACAACAAAAGATTCCTCCCTGAAACTACCAAGAGCTTTCAACAATTCCCAGCTGTATGCAAAATAAATAAAAAAACTTCTATCAATCAAAAAAGAAAAAATCAAACTGTGCCATTGGTTGGCTCCACCCAAATATCCTAAGTGAATGTTTCTTGAAACACTGAAATAAGTTAGTAAAATAGTTGTGTAACATGGTGGTAAGAACATTTCATTCACTGTAAAAGGCCTACACTGTCGTTTAGAACTATGGTTTAGCCTGTTTAAACACAAAACAAAGGCTGGGTCAATTCCTAAATAAACTTTAATTTATTCTAGTTTCTAACTAACAACCCTTGACACAATCTGTTAACTGACTAGTCTGTGTATATGTTGTGTTTACCAGAATCTGATAGTCTCATGAGGCCTCATTCAACTAGTCTGACTTTTTAAAATGTCAACTAATGGTAAAAAAAATGTATCAAACATATTACTATTTGTTTGGCAAAACAGCATCATTGCACAAATTGATGTAATATTGTTTGCTAGAATAAATACTTGTTTGACATTTATGTGAATTCAATTTTCCATAGGACTTGGAATACTACTAATAACATGTCTAAGAATATCCTGTTACCACAGTTACAGTGACGCAAATTGCATATTGTGTCACAAGTGACCTTCTGTTAACATAAGCATAACACACTGTAAATTTGGTCAGGATAAGACGAGTAGTTTATAAGATATGACATAAGTTTGCATAACCCATTTCCCGACCCGTGTGACCCCGTCACAGGACATTTTAATAGTATACCAAACGCATTGCACCTGATCCAGGTGTTTAAACCAGAACGCTTGACCAAAGCCGTACAATAATCTTCCATTAGAGTTGAATCTACTCCCCACTGAAATACTAAGACTCCCCTCCATTCACGCCTTCCAACTAACTGTGAGCACTGTCTGTCTTGCCCCTCCAACTCACCTCATTTGTCTGTAAGGAGGACATCTGATTTTAATCCACTTTTTAATTGCACTATTTTGTTCAAAATTTAACATTTCCCACATTTATATGCACTTTTTTCATGCGCACCAAGCACCACACTCCTACTTTAGCCCCAGAAGGGGCTGTTTGGAGGAAGCGGACCTAAGACCAAAAAACATTTGGATGAAAACAAACTGGAATAATAACTGAAATATTTTTTAGAAAAATAACCAAACTTATCAAAATACAATCCAATATATCAACTCATTTTCCACTCCTTTTTAATACATTGAAGATTCAGTGAAGATATCTTAAAATATCAAACATGTAACTTTATCTTGATAATTTTCAAATTGAAATACGATATCTTGGGTCTTTGGGTCATGTTTGTACTTCCTTATGAGCAGGTGCTGTTTGTTTAGAAACTACCGGAATTACATGAATTAAACAAAGCCTTTTTCCCAAGTCACATTTTAATCTCCTTATGTAAAAGTTATGTCAACGTTGTTGATGCCACTTTCATCCAGCAAGGATTAGTGTATAAAAATTTGAAAATGCACAATATCATTAATAATGTAGGTAATCTGTTTGCCTAAGATGCGGGTGTATTAAATATCTAAAATGTTCTTTATTGATTGAATTAATTTTGGGGGAATTGTTGTTTTTGGAATTTATAATGAACAAATGCTGAAGTGCATATTTCACAATGGGCTACTGCAACTGTTTTTGCCTGGAACACACTTGATTTATAGCAAAATACAGAAACTATTGAAACTAAACACATTTATTTAACATTACACAATAGTTAAACATTTCTAGTCTAGTCTAGCTCACAAAACGAATAATTATAATGAAGCCATAAAATGGTGCCTTCTACGAGCTGTTCGAATTTATCTTAGATATGGCTGCATTTAGTTTTATATAGAGCTCTGCTTGCAGCTACAAATACATCTTTCAAATTCCACACATAATCAGTAAGTCAAATCAATGGAAAGTTCCAGGAAACTAATGGAGTTCAAATTAGATTAACAAAATGCTGGATTCACAAGAACCAATACCGTGTTGTATATTATACTTAAATATAACATAACTTTTGGCCTTACCACAACTCGAGGTAGATGTCGCTCCTCTCCCGGCCCGTACACCCCAGCCAGTCTAACAGCACAAGTTTGTAGTGTGTTGGCACCAGAACTGTCGTGTGCTGCAAGCACTCTCATCTCAGCCTGCGCCTTTGTGCGAGAATAATGGTCTGGATGCTACAGATAAAAGTAAAAAAATGTAATGGTACGTTCTTACATAGCACGGTATCCCAGTCCTTAGCATGCATCCCCTGGCTAACCAGTTCATTCAAACGCCATCTCGACTTCTCTGGGAAGCATTCAGCCACGCTGCAATTACTGCATGAAGACTATTTGTTCACACATACACTTCTCTCACGTACACGTATCACACAAACATCGCGATGTGTATCACATCATGAATTTGTGTATCAGTGCAGCCCCAATACAACAGTATCACATCCAATGTAATGTTCTCAAATGTAAGACCCATAATAAAATAATAATACTACCAAAATATAGAATGTGCATAGCGCCATATACTCAACGAATGCCCTGTGGTGCATTACATCACACTGTAACTAAATATATAATTACGAGATATTTTTATAGCTGGAACAGTAAATGTGGAACATAAAATATAATAGAAATAAATAAATGTAAGACTAAGGCCTATATAAAATGTTCGATGTGGAACATATAAAACATGATAAAATGTCATAAAACATGACAGAATAAAAAAGGCTCTTCTAACATTGAAATGAATTCTACATATTCTCATTTAAATAAAAATGCCTTAAGAGCTCGCTTGAATGTATAGTTGAAGCCCACCACACAGCAATGTAAAAACATTATTCCAGAATAATTATGACTACCAGTAAACTGTTTAAAATGTTGGAAACAAGGAAACACTTGAATATCTGACTGAAGCCTGTACTACTAGACACTCTCACCTTCTCCAGTGGCCAATACGGTAGTGATTCGTCTCCATTCACAATCTTCTGTCCGCCAAACACGACATTGTACGTGCTGGTGTAGATGAGTCGATTGACATGGAACTTGCGACACGCTGGAACCAGGCAGGCAATGCCAGATTAACAAAGTGGGTGGCCTGGTACAAACTTTGTGGGGTGCCCTTTCTGTGGGGTGCCCTTTTTCAAGGGGGCCTGGTTAATCCGGCACTGCATGTAAGCAGCAATGCACAAGATCATCAAGGCAATTAATATAATATATTACAAGACATCTCACTTCAACATGTAGTTTTCAGTGAGGCTCAAATGACCCAAAAACGTTATATAAATCGTTGCCTGATGTCATAACTATCTATTCATTACATTTAATTTTAATGCCATTTTAGCATTCATAAAATTTAGCAACCTTTCACCTTAAGATAACTAAATATTTTTAAAAATTCACAATAACAGCCAATTATTATGTGTAATAAAATATTGATATATTAAATCAAGCAGATGGATGATGAGGTGTGGACAATAATTTAGCATTTGTTTTTCTTCACTAAATTATTTCATCTACCTTTTATGACGTTATCGGTTCCTGTCATATTCACCGCTTCAATCATGTGTGTATTCAACTATAAAAATGGAAGAATATTGTGTGTCACAAAAAGAATACGTAATAAGTATTGTCTCAATGGTGGTTCGCATTGTCATGATAGATATTTTCAGTTCACCCATAGAGATTCATGTACACATCTTCACAAATCGTGTCATTGATTGGTGAACAAATTTGTGCCCAAAAAACCTTTTTAGCATCTACGTGAAAATGTTGCAGTTTAAAGAGTCACACATTATACAACTTATGCAGCTAGTTGTTGCCTGGTGTTGTAAAAATTGCCCACACTGAAACAAACGTAACCTTAATTATTAATATGTGCATCCTCGGCTCTCCTAATCGACGTTTTTGTTTTTAAAATTTGCATGACAGATGTTTCAAGTTACAATATTGCAGATTGGATTAAAATAGATAATTATCAATTATTGCACTACTTTGTCAAAAAATATCACTCTTTCTGATGGTTGTGTTGTTAAGTCAGTCAGGAGATTCCTTCCATCTGTATTAAAAAAAAATTTGGAATTCAAAATGGCAGTTTTGAGAGTTTGACAGTGGTTTTAAAAATTATTTCAAAATTCAGCATTGGCCATACAGGCAATAGCGAGGGTGTAAGCTGCAGTGCAAATGGCAGCAAAAAAAGATGATTTTCTGGTAAAAAATGACAAGTTTTTGATCTGTGTTCCTGAGGATGCACCAGCATTCGTTGAAAAGTTTAAATGACGATTACCTTGGTAGTAAAACAATCAGGTTATGACATACAGCCTCAAAGAAAACTGCGAGTATTGTTGACATAATTATCGCACAGTGATATGCTATACATCATTTTGAAGCTCTTTGAATGCAGTGTCAGACTATCTAAAAAATAGTCAAATGCGACATTTGGTTAATTATGACAGCAGGGGACATATATTACTTTCACTGTAATTGATTACATTAACTGGTCACAATGTCAATAATTACAGGCCATAACAACGATTGCTTCCTTGACAACATTTTCATAACAATTTATAATTATGGTTACAACTTGCATTGTAAATGATTACAACTGTAACAGAACACAAAACATGACAGTTAAATTCAAACATAACATTAGGTGGCCTATAAATAAGACTGCACCATCTGATCATGCATAGGATACCTTGGGATATGCTTTCCCAAGTGCAGCGTAAACATTAGGCTGTCACAAGGATACAAGTAGTATTACTACAACTTTATCACAGAAATGAGAGTTCGACTATTTTACCAGGATTCATATCCTTAGGCTGGGTTTAAAAACTACAGTGACATTGACTTACACAAGAGCCAAGACATTCTCATCTGTCATGATATCCGATTGCTAAAATAATCAGGACAGTGGAGATGGCCACACTTCGTTGAAGGCATAGCAGGTCTCTGCGTGATCTACGCAGTCCTCGTGGGGAATTCATTACAAGAGTTTGGTCATAAAAAAGGAAATTTCCCTTAAAGGATTAATGATTCCAATAAAGATACGCGTCCCTCCGCAGCCAGTCAAGTTTTTTGCTTCTAGTGTGGAAGACTTCGTGCAATCTCATGGGCCCGGCCCCAACAGGGAGGTTTTTGATCGATTATCCCGGTATGAGCTTTTCCACAATGGATTCTGTCTGGTTCATTTAAATCAAATTTTAAACTCAATATGAGACACTGCTGCATGCATTCATCCTCCTCCCCACTACGCACATACCAGCACATATATTCTCATCGTAAATAACTAATATAAGTTGATGTATTTATAGCCAAAAACAGCAACAACATAATATAAAACAATGACTAGAATTGTAAGCTGATGTTTTCTGTTAGTTACTCTTTGATCAAAAGTTATTCAATATAAGAAACTGTCATATAAGAAACATCTGATAAACTAATTGTATTGCTATCATTGCATTAGTTCATTCATGACAATTCACAACCATGGTTTTATTCATAACTGATACGTGTCATATGTGTCGTGAATATTGTCTATTGTATAACAGAAGACAACAAAACTTACTACATATGCATTTACAATCCCATTTGGAAATACTAATTTAAAATGATAGAATACCATGATGACTAATTTCGAAATCCACCAGATTTATATATATATATATATATATATATATATATATATATATATATATATATATATACTGTATATATATATAATTTAGCTACAAGTTACACATTAAAAACTAACATCAGTCCTGATCATTGCCTTATGTTCTGTATATTACTCCCCTCATCTCTCTGCCTCCCCCTCCTTTCTCTGCTTCCCCTCCTCTCTCTGCCTCCCCTCCTCTCTCTGCCTCCCCTCCTCTCTCTGCCACCCCCTCTCTCTGCCTCCCTCCTCTCTCTGCCTCCCCTCCCACTCTGCCTTCCCTCCTCTCTCTGCCTCCCCTCCTTTCTCTTCATCCCCCTCCTCTCTCTGCCTCCCCTCCTCTCTCTGCTTCCCCCTGCTCTCTCTGCCTCCCCCTCCCCTCTCTGCCTCCCCCTCCTCTCTCGCTGCCTCCCCTCCCTTCCTCCGTTCACCTGATTTCTCACAAGCTCCTTCCACAGAACACAACACAACCACACCACCACCGCCACGCCACCAACACAGGCAAAGCACAATTTAATATATCAGCAATCTCTGGTGGCCATGATCCACAACCTAGCCCACCCACTGTCAGTTTCCCACTCCAGTGAATGAGGACATCGCATGAGAAGCTTTATCAATATCTCGTCACATGTCATGGCACACGCCCACAGCTCATGTGTCGGTATGCCGGGCAGACATCCGTCCATTGCTGCAGGACATTACGTGGTCACTCAACCAAATCAATGCTGCCAAGCCACAACAGCAGTTGCATCAATGTCAATCATACTCTTCCTTGGGATTTCCAGCTTTCTTCTCTCTATCCAAGGTAGGCCAAGAGTTGCACAAGAATCAGGTAAGGATTTATTTTTCTCACAGGATTTATTTTTCTCACAGTACCTGTTGACATTTTTGCATTGATTTCAGGTACAG